>VDFB02193867.1:130284281-130512507 GCA_007258455.2 Sequoia sempervirens | reverse complement strand
AATAAACCTATTATTTTAGAAACTACATTAAATTTTCTAAAAATTCTATTCTTACATATTTTTGAAATAATATAGATAACTTATTCAAATATTTACGTCAAGTTGCCTAAGACTGATTTTTCTAAATTTTTTGCCACTTAAGGGCCTATTTTTTGCATGATGATCCTGAACATACCCATTTTGTACCTTTTTATCTCTTAAACCATATGATAAATCAATTTCCCTTTGTCTAACATTGGAATCTCCATTACGATGAGCTTCTTTAACCAATGAAGCCACACCTTCCCGTGTTAATGTGCGACCAGATTGTTGACATCGTTCAAACCATACCATCCTCCAATCAATAATGTTTGTGACATACAAATGTAGTGCATCCCACTCTCGACCAAATGTATTAAAAAAAATGAAATTCACAACAACATTAACAAATTAAAAAAATTAAAACATTTCAATAGTGATGTTAACAACCTTGAAATTAGTGTGTTTATGTTTCATGTGATCATAAAAGATTAAATAGTCAGTTTTAGAGGTGGTTGTTTGGTAGTTGAGTTGTAAAGGCCTTTAAAATTCATAAAGTGATCATTGTAAACCCTCATAGGATGAAAAATAAAGAAGGTATAGCTACTGTCCTCAAGAGTTTTGTGAGGAAAAACATGCGAAATGAGAGGTTCAAGCCTACGCTTCAAAAAAATATGTATAGGAGATCTAATTTTATAAATTTTTACCCATGTGTAGACCTAATGGGTTGTGTCTGAGTTGTTTTTGAGGTCTGGGAGGTCATGAAAGTACGAGATTGAATAAACCCTTATCATTTTGGCCTAAAAAAAGGGCTTTTGGGTTTGGCAAGAATCTGGTCATACAAGTAGAATATTTTTGTGGATTTGGAAGTTTGGAGGCATAAAAATTTCTTCCCCAAGATTTCAGGGGCATATGACAAGTTTAAAGATTAGTTGCTTTGTAAAATAGGCCTAATCAGCATAATCAACACAACCTAGAAAGGGTGATTTTAGTGATTTGGTACAAAGGAATTGTAATTTCCCTTGAATTATGTTTAATAACACCAAAATAGGTGTCTAAAACCATCAAGGGTTTGTCTGGTGTTTTGGGAAAGCTTTGAGTTATTGGGAAAAACTAGGTTTGCACTACTACAAGGATTCAAGGAGTCAAAGTGTGAAATTTGACTTTTGTTGTTTGTTAGGCTTTAAGAGTTTTTTGGATTGTTTAAAGTGGTCATTATAAACTATTTGGAAGCCTCTTAAAGGAAGGTTGATAGGCTGGTTGAGTTGAGCCTCCGAGGTTTACATAAATTAGTTAATTACCAGGGTATAGTATGACTTTAATTTATAATTGGTGTATATTGAAGATTAATAATTGAATAAGTAAAATATGCATAAAAAAAAATGTAAAATGCATTATAATTATCTCTCACTTTCCTCAATCTACCTTTCTCCATCAGGTACTTCCCTTCGAATTTTTTAATAGAGTTGGGATCCCAAATGCGATCTACATGAATATTTGTTGCAAACAACTGCAAGGGCACCCAAGATCTTTAGGGGTCAATTCAAGAGCCAGGAGGTTGCAGGGGTCAGGAAGACCTGTCAAGCATTCCAAAGCATCAACTATGACATTTTGAAGCCTATAATGCCATTTGGAAAGGATGAATGTAATTGGAGAATCAAAGTCCTGAGGGTCCTGATAAGGACCCTAGGACCAAAATGAAATGTAAATGGACCAATAGTGTCCTAGGGGTCTAGGTAGGTTTATATTGTTTTAATTATGTCAAATTAGGTGAATAATAAAGATTTGATAGCTTTGGACAGTTTTTAGTGAATAAATTGCAACTTGGAAATTCAAATTTTTGAATTGCAACTTTGGGTAGGTAAAGGATTTCTGAGTTTTAACAATAATTATGCATTAAAATCAATCCCAAATGGTTTTATCAATTGGGGAATGGGTCTATAACCCTAAAATAATCATTTGTACAAAGGTTGATTGATTTTGGAAGTGATTGTATGGATTGTTATAGGAAATAGTGAAAAAACACAATTTTCTTACATTTTCTTGAGTCTTTTTGATGATCTATTGATTTCTATTGAAGATTTGTTCAGTTGGATGGTTTAGGAACTTGTATTTACATTTTTTTAGACTTTTTCATGTTCTGATAAGCAATAGTCATCAATTCCTTCTACATTGTAACTGACTGTCCTCAAGAAAGTGTAGATTTTCATTAATTTTGAGGGTTTTTATGGATGATTGATCCATTTCATGGAGCAATGATGCTATAACCTATGAAATGGATCTATTATAACATGTATAATACAAACTAACAAACTAATGTGCAGGTAGGGAAGATTATAAGGTGTACATCGAGTTTTCACAGTGCAAAGTGCCTGAGAGTGGAGGCTAAAGTATAGCAGTAGAAGATTTGCCTTAATGAGGGGTGTGTTTTTGAGTTGGGATAGACTAAATATGTTTTCCTAATTGTTTAGAGTCAATGAAAAAGTTTTGGAAGTGTTTGGGAGGTCAAGATTCAAGAAGCCCTAGTTTGAGAGACATTTATTGAAGCTTTTGTGTTTGAGGGTCTTAACGGTGTCATAGAAGACTAAGACCTTGAAAATCCTTGGTTTTGAGATAATTTGAGACAATCGTGAAAGCTTCATAGTCAGGGGATAAGGTTAGAGAGGGGTTTCTTTGAAAAAGAGGGCTAATTAGGCCTAGCTTTCAAGGAAGCAGTAGGTTTTGGGGAATATGATCCAAAACAAGTGCCAACAAGATTTGGGTATGTTGTGTATCCTCACAAAAGACATCTAAATCAATCATTTATTTTGGGATTCCTTTGGAACATTTGAGAGAAAGGTCTAAAATCCTTCGCTAGAGGCCTAATTGAGCTAGAAGGCTACTTAAGGTGCAAAAGGTGAGTTTTGTCTAAGACAGAGGGTTAGGGCTTGAAAACCATTCAAGGCAGGTTGGGTTGAGTTCCTTGAGATCACTCCAAGGGTTTGGGTCCATAAGGGAAGCAAATAATTCATAAGTTCACTATTGAGACCTTATCTCCATACTAGTGCCTAGACGAAAGGTTGAGAGTGAATCATTGTTAGCCTTGAAACTTGGTATTTATTTCAAAGTCCCTTATCCTCTGCATCAGAGTGGTATCAGACGAGTGAGTAGGTCCTTTAGGGATTGAAGAAACATCAATGGCACCTAAAAATCAACTAGCAAGAGAGTTGGAAGAGTTAAGGGAAACCTTGGAAAGGGAAAGAAGGGAAAGAAGAGAACAAGAAGTAGCAAGAGAGCAAGCTAGAGCAAGGGAGGAAAGGCAATGGAGAAGGGAGAGAGATACTATGCAAGCAAGGATAAACAACCTTGAGAGAAATAGGAGAGAAGAGCAAGAAAACCAAGAAGATAATGAGGAAGATGAAGAGCATGTGAGGGTAAATCAAGAACAACCTGCAAGTGAGATAGAAGACCTTGAAGAAAGGAGGTTAGTGAGGTTGTGGATGGCATTACAAGGTCATGGAGGAAAGAGTCACATAGATTTTCCTATCTATCAAGGGAAGATGGATAGTGAAGAGGTGTTAGGATGGCTTGATGCCTTAGAGAACTATTTTGAGTTTGACGAGATGGATGAAGATAGGAAGGTTAAGTTTTCCAAAACCAAGTTGAGAGGTACGTCATTGACATGGTGGACTAGTTTTTAGAATGATAGGATGGCTAGGGGATTGGAAAAATTTTCTACATAGGAAAGGATGAAGAGTTTGGTCAAGGAACAATTCCTACCATTTGATTACACAATTCATGTGAAGAGGATGAGGCATAATTTAAGACAAAAGGACATGGATGTGATGTCCTATACTAAGCAATTTCACAAGCTTGGTATCAGAGGAGGTTATGAAGAAGAGGATGAGAAAGTAGCCAGGTATATCAATGGCTTCAGTTATAACTTACAAGATGAGATTGGTTTGTAGATGCCAAGGACATTAGGAGAATGCTTTCAGTTGGCCATTAGAGTAGAAGAAAAGGTGAAAAGAAAGCAAGAAAGATCAAGAAATGGTGGAAGAGGAGGTAGTTCAAACAGAGGCAGAGGTAATAGAGAACAAGGACAAGGTAGCAATGATAAGAGCAGCAATGACAAGGGAAAATATGTGGTTTCAGATCAAAGAGGTGGATACACTCATAGAGGAGGAGGAAGATTTAGACAAGGTAGAGGCCCATTCACAGGTAGGTGTTTTAATTGCAATGAACCATGGCATCCTTCCTTCAAGTGTCCTAAATGGGAACAATTTGATAGGTGTAGAGAAAGAAGAGCTAACTTGGTACAAGAAGAAGAGGACAAAAAGGAGGAATCAAAAACATTTATGGCAGACCCTGTGACTGATGGTGAGTTTCTTATGGTCAAGCAAGGAGAAAGACATCATCAAGAGCCAAAGGTAACTATTTTCAAGACCAATTGTCTCATTCATGGTAAAATATGCAGATTTCTCATAGACTCAGTTCACATAGAAATTTAGCTTCATCTGATATGGTAGCCAAGTTGAGAATTGACACATTTGATCATCCTACTCCCTACAAGGCCACTTGTGTAACTCAAATGCAACATGTAGAGATTTGTAAGAGATATTTTGTAGATTTTTCAATTGGATCATATCAGGATAAGGTGCTTTGTGATGTCATTCCAATGACTTGTGGTCATATCATCTTAGGGAGACCATGGTAGTATGCTATAAGGACATTGCATGATGGATTTCATAATAAATATTTGGTGCATAAAGGAGATGTTAGATATGGTTCATTTTCCTTTGGAGCAATCTAATGATAGTTTTGTGATTTGTTTTGAGAAGAGTTTGCAAGTGAAAGTGTAGGGTAAGACAGGGGAAGACATTGGTTGGTGGAAAAGTAGCAAGTTACAACAGGGTTGTGAAGGATACAGTCCTAAAAATCAGAACCCATGGGACCTGGAAAGTATTAAGGTTGGATGCATTGAATTCCCTATAGTTGAGGGTGATATAGGATGTGTTCTTCCACAAATAAATCAGGGGAGTAAGGGTAGAAACAGGGCTCAAGGACAAACTGAGTTCAAGCAGCAAAAAGGACAAACAAAACACAGTTTTGGCGCTAACATGTTGAGTAACTTGAATGCAAGTTGGCAGAAAAGGAAGAAGGTAACTTTAGGTGATTTCTTGGTCTATGATCAAAAGGTGCAAACATCCAAGAGTAGGGAGTATTGTGGTGGAAACAAATTGGACACTTCTTGGGGCAAGAAATCTTTCTTTCTTGGGGAGAATGGTTCAGGGGCACCCAAGGTCCTTAGGGGTCAGTTCAAGATCCATGAGGTTGTAGGGGTTAGGAAGACCTATCAAGAATTCCAAAGCATCAACTATGAAATTTTGAAGCCTATAATGCCATTTGGAAAGGATGAATGTAATTGGAGAATCAAAAGTCTTGAGGGTCCTGATAAAGACCCTAGGACCAAAAAGAAATGTAAATGGACCAATAGTGTCCTAGGGGTCTACGTAGGTTTATATTGTTTTAATTATGTCAATTTAGGTGAACAATAAAGATGTGATAGCTTTGGAGGTTTTTAGTTAGTAAATTGCAAGTTGGAAATTCAAATATTTGAATTCCATCTTTGGGCGGGTAAGTAGGTTTTTTGAGTTTTAATAATAATTAAGCATTAAAATCAATCTCAAATGGTTTGATCAGTTGGAGAATGGGTTTATAATCCTAAAAGAATCATTTTTATAGAGGTTGATTGATTTTGGAAGTAACTGTATGGATTGTTATAGGAAATAGTGAAAAAACACAATTTTCTTGCATTTTCTCGAGTCTTTTTTATGATCTATTGATTTCTATTGAAGATTTGTTTAGTTGTATGGTTTATGAACTTGTATTTACATGTTTTTAGACCTTTTCATGTTCTGATAAGCAATAGTAATCAATTCCTTGTACATTGTAATTGACTGTCCTCAAGAAAATGTAGATTTTCATTGATTTTGAGGGTTTTTATGGATGATTGATCCATTTCATTGAGGAATTATGTTGTAACCTATGAAATGGATCTATTATAACATTTATAATACAAACCTAACAAGCTAATGTTTAGGTAGAGAAGATTATAAGGTGTACACTGGGTTTTCACAGTGCAAAGTGCTTGAGAGTGGAGGCTAAAGTATAGCAGTAGAACATCTGCCTTAATGAGGGGTGTGTTTTTGAGTTGGGATAGACTAAATATGTTGTCCTAATTGTGTAGAGTCAATGAAAAATTTTTAGAAGTGTTTGGGAGGTCAAGATTCAAGAAGCCCTAGTTTGAGAGCCATTTATTGAGGGTTTTGTGTTTGAGGGTCTTAACGGTGTCATAAAAGACTAAGAACTTGAAAATACTTGGTTTTGAGACAATTTGAGATAGTATTGAAAGTTCCATAGTCAGGGAATAAGGTTAGAGAGGGTTGCCTTGAAAAAGAGGGCTAATTAGGCCTAGTTTTTGAGGAAAGAATAGGTTTTGGGGAATCTGATCCAAAACAAGTGCCAACAAGATTTGGGTATGTTCTGTATCCTCACAAAAGACATCTAAATCAATCATTTATTTTTTCATTCCTTTTGAACATTTGAGAGCAAGGTCTAAAATCCTTCGCTAGAGGCCTAATTGGGCTAGAAGGCTACTTAAGGTGCAAAAGGTGAGTTTTGACTAAGACAGAGGGTGAGGGCTTGAAATCCATTCAAGGTAGGTTGGGTTGAGTTCCTTTAGATCACTCCAAGGGTTTGGGTCCATAAGGGAAGAAAATAATTCATAAGTGCACTATTGAGGCCTTATCTCCATACTGGTGCCTAGATGAAAGGTTGAGAGTGAATCATTGCTAGCCTTGACACTTTGTGTTTCTTTCAAAGTCCCTTACCCTTTACATCACAAACTTAGGAAGATATTCAATAATGTACACCATGGTCATGTATACCATATATCCCTCCACCATAGAACCCTCAGGATGTTCTCTTTGTCTAACCAAAGCCTTCAAAAATTTCAAGTTCCTCTCAACCATCCACATTGACCTTGTGTGTATAGGTCCATAGAATTCAATCTCCTCAACTTGGTGTATGAGGTAGTATTCTTGTGCATTGAAAAATGTTTAAGGTAGAAACTTTTTCATTTCACACATTAGACAAGGAATTTTTCTCTTCCAATAATTTATATCTTCTTTATGGATTTCTTTAGATGATAGCCATCTACAAGTGATTCAAGGTGAAAATATATTAACAAGATTTAACAACAATATACAATATATTACATAGCAAGTAAAAAAATGGAAATTATAAGATCTATACAATGAATTGAACAAATATCGCTACTTACCTCATGTATTTTCCAAGATCATATATAAATTGCTTGACATTGTTGTCAAAGTTGTCTGGGAGAGATAGAGGTTGAACGTACTGCAACAATTATAAAATGATCTTTTCATTATTTTTCCAAAAGTAGTAAAAATAATACACTAAAAAAGTACATGTAGTATACAAATATATATATATATATAATATACTATAATAACTACCTTAATGAATGTATGCCAATCATGCATTTTTGTCCCTGACCCAAATTCAACTTTCTTTGTTATGATATTGTTTATGTTTGCAGAAAATCCTGTGGGGAATTGAATTTTTTGTATGACTTTTTTTATAGCATTGGTTTGTTGCTTTGTTAATAACCATGGAAGGGCACTTATATTAATTTTGTCTCCATTGCTATTTAATTGAATAACATTTTTCATTGCATGATTGGAGCTTCTTGAATGTCACTACAAATTTTGACAATTTTTTCTTTGTCAAGCCTTCCATCCAATATTTTCCATAATGTTTATGTTATATTCTTTCTTATATGCATTGTATCAAAAAAATGCACAATTTGAAGTTGCTCATAGCAGGCCAACCTACTAAATTGTTTGGGATAACTTTTCATTCCTTGTGGAAGCTGACCATTAATGCCTTGATGAGCTTCATGAAGCATATAAGTTAAAAAAATTAACAACAATCATTGTCAATTATAGCATGATCAAACAAAACAAAATATAAAAAATAAATTCCAAACATATCATATATGATAGATAAAAAATTTGATCTGATGTATAACCTTGACGATTAATTCTATTATATTCAAACTTCCATAGGTGAGATGTCATTCTTCATGGTTTTGATGTAGTCTCTTCTTTCCCATTGAAAAGATGTTTTTCAGTAGCTCGATACTTATGATTTATGTGGAGGAAGTGTCTATACTCATCAAACACCTACTTTCCTAAACTTGTTGAATGATAAGATTTCATGTTTGGACCACAAATTGGACATGCAAAATTTCCCTTTGTTTGAAGACCTACAAGATCATATATAATTGGATTAAATATGTCAATTTTTATAATTATATATAATGAATAGATTATTTAAAAAACATGCATGATATCTGTTGGTTTTTTTACACTGTAACTAGGTTGGTCTTCTAATCTACCTATGGAATTTCCAATTCCAATCAAGGGTAGCTCAAATGACCTGGAACAACTAACAAGGACTTTAAAAGCCTCCTACACTTCAGGCTCTGCAAGACCCAAGAGGGCGATTGCTTAATGTGTTTACAACCTCTGCACCATTATTATAAACAACATTAACAATATCATATCATTTCACTTAATAGCTCAACACGATAAGATAATATCAACTAGAATTGTTTATTCACAGATAATATCAACTAACTGGAGCATGCGATAACTAAAAAAAATCCATTGTTTAAGATAGTCATTGATTTGCAATTTGTAGCAAGCTCTAGGAAAGGACAAACAAATACTGAATTACATGAATAAGTACAACTTAGATCAGTGCCATACATCCATTTCAGGAGTCAAATTCATAAGCATCTAGAGGTTTACGATAGATTTAATACATGACATATAAGATCCCTGACAATATTGCATTACAATTTCATCAGTATGCATCCTAACCCAATACTACTTATCAAATCCTCATACAGAACATATATGCCTATAATCCCATTCAAACATTTTAATTAATTCCTTGAATTAAAGCTAAAAATAGTATCATACACACCACAATAGTGAGATGGATAAAAAAACCCTTAGTTATTTCTTTCAAAGTTCAAATATGTATGTACAATGGAGAGACATGAGCTTGAATTTATCATTTCAACTCAAATGCTAGTATTGTCATACAACATTAAATTCCCATGAACTCAAAACCTATTATAGAATGACTCAAAATCTAAATTGTATTTCTCCCTAAAACCATCAGACTTTACAATTTGCTCTACAACTTCACCTAGACTCAACCAAAAATTATCTAACTTGATAACTCGCACTTCTGGCCTTCAAATCCTTCTTATAGAGAATGAAGAAGAAAACAAGCATTAGGCTAGGAAGTACACATGTCACCAGCCAATTGGAGCACCTGGTGATATTCCAAAAATTGTTACAATAGCCATCACCTTGGAGAATATTCTTGTTCATCATATCAGCTGAGGAAAGTTGTTGCAGCATTAAAAAATTGCAAGAGACCCGCACCAAGAATGCCATCAATACAAAACTGGAACCATTGCAACCGCAACATCTGATTTTCCACTTGTTTATAGTCCACTCTATTTACTCTTCCTCAGTCAAATATTTAGTTACCCATTTCTGGTACTCTTCATCAGTTGGCCAATCAAAATTAATTACCTCATCCACCTTAGAATTCTATGGTGTGTATTTTACCACTACCTAATTTGCATCCCTTTCAAAAAATTTCAAAAATGAGCTAGTAATAATGATTTTATCCATACAACTCACCAAAAAATCATATTCTGAGTCATCACGAATTGAATTAATTTGATCATTGATGACCTTACTTGCTTGACCTTGCCATTGTTGGAGTGACCTGATTTTCCCCTACTCATCAATTATATTAGGTAGCAATGTCTTATCCCAATCATTGAAATTGTTGACCAACTCCCTAATCTTCCTCCTCAAGTCATCTGGTAAGGTCTAAAAACCTTGCAATGATATTACTAACACATGAGTAGGCTTTAATGATTGGGGCCTATTATTTATATCAAACCTTGAGGCCTTATACATGATATCCAAATCACTGGCCCTAGGGATCCAATTTTCAATTATTGGTATCACTACCTCTTGATCCCTATCAATGTTCTTTATTGCTTCTAACAGGAAAGAATATAAAGAATGTATAGATAGCAATTTACTAGCAACCCTTTCATTTAAATGCCTCAAAATAGTAGTAACCATCTCCTTTTGTTTTAAAAGAGATCCCTCCTTGTTTACCTTTAATGATGCCTGCAATTCATCATTGTTTTGCAACAGCTACTTCTTTGTAGGATCAACATAACACTTTGTTTCTTCATAAATTTCTTCTAAAGAAGGGGTGAGTATAGGATTCTTAATGGGAAACCCTAGTGTGGAAACAATTGGAGAAGTAGGAGGCACTAACCCTACTGTGGAAGGTAATGTACTGGTTCCTGGAGCACTGGATGTCTCCCCAATCTGTCTATACCTGAACCTTTCCACCTTAGTTTGCAACTCAACATTTTTCTACTGCATCTTGTTGTACTCCTCAATCAAGAGGTTATATATTTCCATTAAGCTCTTCCTCTCAGCTTCTTCCCTTTCAGCAGTCTTTTGGGCCAATTTGGCCACATTCACAATTAAATTAGTCCTCGTCCATTGATCTAGGTCCTTCAAGCTACCCTTGATTGGAATTGGCAATTCCATAGGTAGATTAGAAGACCAACCTAGTTACAGTGTAAAAAAGAACCAACAATATCTACTTCATAAAATTAAATATCATTAAAGTGTAGTCAAAAGTTATAACATACCACAAAAATGTGTTAGCCCTAGGGTATCATGAATTGTCCATACAAGTATTGCATGGAATTGAAATTGTCTTTGTCCTATTGGTCTAGAGACATCATACATAGTGACACCATTCCATAACTTTAGTAACTCATCGATAAGAGGCTTGATATATATATTCATATCTTTAACTTGGTACTTACCTAGTTGAATGAACATAAACATTATATAATTATTATAACCATTTTACTGCAATATATATATATATATATATATATATATATATATAACATTATAATATGACTATTAAATAAAAAAAATATAAGTCATTATGCAACAAATAAGACAAATGAGATGCTACTATGTTAAATAAAATTGATGTAAACAAATACGTGGAACAATCATTACCAACATTATGTGCTCCCTCTTTATTGACATCCATGGAGGAATGTTATTGTTGATAACAAAAATAGGCCACACTAAGTATATAGATCTCAACTCTCCAAATGGATTGACACCGTCCACTACCAATGAAAGCCTAAGATTATGAGGTTCTTCTTTAAAGTGTGGCCATTTTTCGTCCATGTCCTTAAATGTAGAACCATCTGCAGGCATTCAAATAATGTCATCTCCACTTCTATTTTGTTCATGGTAATCCATAAATTGCTCGCTAAGATTTCGCATTCACACCTAAATAATCACTGCATACATGGAATAATGGGAACATAATGAAGAACCTTGTGAGACACCTTTTTGTTAGTTGATCTGTTTGATATCTACTAATATGACATTCTTGGAATTCTATTGCAAATTCATGTTGTTTATGATATATAATATGATCATTAGGACATGCATCTACTGCTTGATACTCCATTCCAATATCTTTCATAATGGAAGATAAATCTCGGTATGAGCGAGGTATAATATTTGATGGTGTTAACAAAAATTTACCAATCAATCTACGACAAAAAATAATTTGTTAATATAAAGAATATTAATGGTACATATTTCATCCTTTGTTTACTAATGATGAACTAATAATAACTAAAATAGATGAAAAAAATGACATATATGACATACCTTAACATCCGTGACATTGCTATGTTGGGTAAACCATTCATAACCTTCAAGTTCACTAGCGACAATATAGCAGAGAGAAGAGTTGTTTCAGAGCCTTTATAAAGGGGCTCCTATGCCTTCTTAAGTATAGGTAAATCATAAACATCATCAAAGTAATCTCAATCGTCATGATTAGCTGTGCCACTAAATGTGTCATGGATCAATATATTTGTACCATCATCTTCAATTGTGTTTTCTGGCACATGATCATATTCTTCCATAGGATCATTAACTTCATCTTCGATATTCACAGCTCCATGTTCCTCTGCTTGCAAAACCACATTCTCCGGTGTGTGATAATCCATATCTTTTTCCCTAGGGTGCCCCATTTTATAATAATGGCTGACACAAATAAACCATGATCATGATCAAGTGAGTTTTTATATATATAGAAATGTTAAAATGATATAAACATTTACAAATTCAATCAATATAAAGACACATAATGAACACCTTACCAATGGATGATAATCATGCCCCCCTTCAACATGACCGTGTTGCCTATAATGTTTCTCAACTATTGTGATTAAAAGTCTTCTCGTCTTTAAGCCCTTGCAATTATTGCAAGGACAATAACATTTCCCATCACTTTTTCTTTTCAATCTAGCCCACATTCTAGCAATTTTCTGTTCATTTTGTTCTACACTAATATTATCTGACATGATTTTTATTTACCAAGCTTGAATATTTAGATCTTAAAATTGTATTAAAATCAAATTCTAATAATTTTTAATCATAGACAAGTAAAAAAATCTAATAATTCTGATATTTTGCACCAAAAAAATTTGGCATGCAACCACCCCTGCAAAAGAGAAGATAGTTTGAAATTAATGAACCCAAAATACAGTTTAAAATGCTAATTCCAGAACTTATTAAATTCTGATTTTACTATGATTCCCATCCGTTAGACTCCTAAAATTAGAATATTGAACTTGCACAACAAAATCTAGAAATAAAATTCTCAAAATGCACAAGTCTAAAAATGAAAACTGATGAGATGTTGCTTTAAAATATGATTTTCAAACTTGGAAGTACAAATTTGACTTCACAAATTAATTCTAGAAAAAGACAATGACTACCCTCAACCTTGCGATATCTTCTTGATTTTTTTAATTTTTCCCAAGAAAATTTTCCTTAGTTCTCCACAAATTGTCACAAGTAGAGAAAATTTGCAAGTACAAAAAATTCACAAGTATATCAAAACACTATCACAATATAGGCGAACTCACTTTTATTCATGTCAGCCACAATTTCATTTATTTTTTATTTTCCATTGTTTTCAAAATTTGACGAAACTTCATCGAAAGTTAGACAAAAAGCAGGTTTGTCAAAATTTCAATGAACTTCAGGGATAAAAATTTAAAAAAATTAAAAATTATAGTTCAAATTTCATAAGTAGCCAACAATACATCAAATTATAAATATTTTGTCAGAAATTTTTGTCGAATTTTGTAGTAAAATGAATTAGTGCAACCACACCAAGGTTCTAGGTCATGGAGAGCCCAGAGTAGAAGGCTTCCCTAATATGCCTCAAGTTAGACAAGTTTTTTATGTAAAGGATTGAAAATGGAGAGTAATCTCAGTGCTTCTACCACTCTACTAACCTGAGAATTTTAATGGGGATAAATGAGCAGGTTCCCAGAATCCAAACTATACCTCAGTCAACTCTCTGCCAAAGGAAAGAAATGCAAAATAGGGATTACAACATGGCACATTGGCATCTCATAGGTGTGCTGGCATCCATATGGATAGATAGTGTGAAAGGATAATCAAATGTGTCTAAAACCTACTGATAGCTTAGAGGTTGAGATTTAGCATGATAATTGATATTATAAATGATAGAATAATTGAAACAATGAGAAAGTATACAAGTTGCAAGAAAAAAGGTGGTGAAGATTAAATTACAAGAATTCTAGATTTCTAGCAAGCTCCACATGAATGAGTACCTACACATAACTGAGAAGGGAAAAAATTTGGGGCTTTTTTGGGGATTTCTACAGTCAAACCCCCATTTTGGTGTTTCCACCTCCATGGAAATCCAGATAGACAAAGGAGTAGAAATGTGATGAAGAAACTATGCTAGAAAGTAAATGAAACCAAACACTATGATCTAGGTACTATGATACTCAAATCCAACAACAAAGTAAGAGCAAGGAAGAAATACCACCCTCGATCAAAGGCACTCAAGGCCAATGAGAGAGGAATGCAATCCTACAAATGTGGTAGAGTCGATGTGGCCATAATGACACCAAAAGCAATCTCACAAGACACCAAGTTGCAACTTTTGTGGTAGATGTGAAGAATGTTGTGATTTTTGGAATCATGAAGCCACTAATGTAGCAAGTACCTTCGAGTTGCAAGAATGTAGAATGAGATCAAATTCGTCTGTAAAAGATCAAAAATTTTCAAGAAGATGGAATGAAAGTGAAACATAGCCATTTGAAGAAGGTTTTAGAGAGAAAGAGCCATTCAAAGTTTGGAAGGAAGGTGCAGGGGCATTATGTTTCATGGCCAATAGAGAAAGTAATGCCTTTGTAGATTCTAGAGGTAGGAATCCTATCAGGATGGCAGTGTGCTATTCAAACTTGTGTGCATGGCACACACGTCCCTAATAGAAATTCCCCCATCAACACTAAAAACAAGCAGCAAGTGGATGGAGTTCAAAATGAGGACATGAAATTACATGGTCAAACTCGATTCTTCTAAGGTGGAGGGTGTAAAACAAGAATTTTTAAGGGGGTTGCAAATTCACTCTTATACATTAAAGTTAGAATCAAGTATTTCTATTGTCTCATCAATTCATGATTATGAAAATCATATAGTCCTTGATTATACAAATCATATGTTACCTCTTTTAATCAAGGAATATTGGTGTAAATTGTCAAAGGGGATTTTTTTTCTATTGTTTGACTGGAGGGGAGAAAAAATTTCTTCTAAACTTAATATTTGTGTAGAGATAAAGGATTCAATGAGCTCTATGTTTTATAAAATAATAAAGGAGATATTTTGAATATGTGTTCAATTTTTTTTCTCTAATTGTTGATTTCTTGTGTGAATTCTCAATTATTCATTCATTTTTTTATTTGTTATTGTGAACATCAAACTTGCACAAGCTAACAAGAAATCATCAAACAAGATTCAAACATGTTAGAAAGGAAAAAATAATGTTCCCTATGAAATTATTTAACCAAAATAACTAGAAAACATGAAATAACAAGAAATTGAACCAAATAAAACATGTAATCTAAATAAAATCAACTAAACCTCCATCCCATAGGGGGAGTGGTGCTCCTTTGATGTGGAAGGAAACCCTTTCGCAATCCCTTTTATAAGCTTTATGATGTGTAGATGATTCAAATATAAAATTGACTATAATCTAGCTAAGATGTTTGAAAATGATGAAAACCTACGAACTTAAATAACTATAATGCAAATGAATCAAGTTGTGGATCCATATTGTGAAAAGAATGCCTCTATTTATAGAACACAAGGGTTGAAGAATGAGAGGATTTGATAAATGTGGGATAAATTGAGAGCTAATGAGAATGTGGCAAGTGTCACAATTTCATTGGATGAGGATGGAGCACATTTTGGGAAATGTGTGAGTGGAGGAGGATGGAAGAGAAGCAAATGTTGTTGGTTGAGAATTTAAAAATGGTGTAAGAGGAATTGAAAATTGAGATTTGATAGGATGTAAGAGGATTTGAAAGGTTCTAAGAGAATTTATTGCAAATGTAAGAGGATGTAATAGGTTTCTAAAAACCTTTGGAGGGAAATTGAATGAGAGGTGGTTGAGAGGAATATTCCTCAAAATATACCTTTGTGAGGATAATTGAGGAATTAAATAAATAGAAGAACTTGATTTTATGTGCAACCAGGTTAATTGACCATGGTTGATTTAACTCTTGAAGATTTCAAATATGGAGGATATGATTAATGATCATTAGAAGGTGATTTGGATTAATTAATTTAAAATTAATTAATTGGAAGAGGTTAGGGGGTTTGGGATATTTGATTTAATTGATTTTAATCAAATAAGAAGACTTAGGGGGATTTAATTAAATGATTTGATTTACTTAAATATGATGAAAATTTGTTAGAAGAGAGATGAATTAATCAATAAATTTAATTATTTGATTAATAGTTGAATTTACTGATTTTAATTAAATAATGTTGATTATTCCATTAATTGATCAATTTGAGATAATTTTAGAAGAAACGGAGTTAGTTGATTAGAATAAGATATATAGTATCAATCAGGACATTTTATGTGTTTACATTTTTCCCCTCTTTGAACCGAGGTACATATTGTGTTGGTTCAAAGAATAAAACTCGCATGATCAAAATTCAAAATACTTCTATTTATTCAAATGCCCCACTCCTGCCCCAAAGGATGAAATTACGCTGCTACACTGCCCCCTCAAGAGATCAAGAAAAAATTGCAAAATTAGAAATACCTCACGAAAAAGGATTCAACATGGATTTAGACAAAGAAAAAATCCCACAAGATGCAAAAAAATATTCATGGAAATGAAAACGGGTCAAAACAGGATTTGTTTGGAAAAAATGGATTACATGGTTCAAAAACCTTAAAAAATACAAAAAAAACCTGAAAATTTTGCATAAATAGGGTTAGAAGGGTCATTTTCAAATCATTTTCACACTTGACCTTCTAGAATCCTTGAATTTTTGCACTATGTGCTGACAAAATGGTGGCTTGTGAGTTTCCCAAACATTAGATGGATCAAGTTCATGAGTTCCAGTGGCCTTAGGATACAGGACTGCCAGTATGCCTTTCAAAACTTTTCTCGTTTTGCATAACCTTTATGCATTTATTAGGGTCCATTTAGGTCAACCAAGAGCATTCCTTTAGGGCATCACATTTTTTATAGGTGGCATCGCATTTGCAGATACCAGCCCATGTTTGCATTATAGAGTCATATGATGTTAGAGGGTTCTAGAGTCACACAAAAAATGTCAACTTTCCTTTGTAAGATTACATCGTGTAACCCTAGGAGATTCTAATGTCACTTGAAAATGCTTACTCACTTTTGAAGGATAACATCACTTTTTATTTTAGCATCACATTTGCAAAATGACAGAGCATCGCTTTTGCAAAACCAACCTGATTTTGCTATGTTGACTAGCTTTTTCCTTCTGAAGGATTTTTTTTTAAATTTCAAAAAACATGCCAAGGTGATTAAATTTGATGGCGTGGGTGTTTTGAGTGCAGGAGGTCCTTCAGGTGCTCAAGTTGAAGGACCAGAGAGGCAAGATTCTATGATGGGTGAGGAAATTGAGCAATGACGCGATATTCTTCCTCAGATCGAATGGATTCAGGCACATTGCATAGATGCCAGTAGTGAGGACCCACTTGGCTATGATGATGACATTGGTGGAGAGATGGCAGAGCTAGAATTCATTATTCAATCTTCCAACTAGAGAGGCCACAATGACATTGGAGGATGTGTGGTAGATCTTGAGGATTCTCATTCATGGTTAGCACATCATATATGACATCAATGCTGGAGGTGATGCCATTTTTTAGCTTTTTGGTGTTGATGAGTATGTGATTGATAGCTAGCAGTTTGATCTTGATAGATATGTGGGGATTTCCCCATATTTGACCTTATTTGTTGGTGTTCTAATCTCAGGAGTCCTTCTTCCTAGTCAATGAGCCAAAGGCTACAACGTGGGATGGGGGATCATTTGGTACCATAAGATGGAGGAGATGATTATCTACACCTAGGGGAAAATTTTCCTAACCTTGTTGTATTAGGATATGCACCAGGCTATCTACTATAGGGCCCATAACATAGGGGTCAGAGTTACTCTTCTTCAAATGTGGCCCTACGAGCAAATTGTCAATTTGAGGCCACAAATAGTAGATGTTTAGACAAACCACGATGATCATGTAGTGTATAGATATGGGGGACGACTACCCTCCATTACACAAGTATTACAGACCTCCCACACTAGAGGTGGGTTATTGATGAGATGACCATGTTTTAGTGGACACCATGGATCTGCTTTCATAGATGGCATGATGATGTTGAACAACTTTTTTACTAACGATGATTGAGTGGTATCTTCCAAATAAGGTTGCTTGCCAGTTTGGGGAGGTGCAGGATGCCCCTGATGATACACAAAGAGCGATTTTTGCTCAGAGGTCCAGGGAGATAGCATGGGGATAGAGAACCCCATCTCAATAGACCATTGATGATTTCAAACTAGTCATGGTGTCATGGGTGTATTTTGATGGTCTTGCAGATGTCAAGACAACCTAGGCATATGATGCATATTGGCAGGCTTATGCCCTAATTTTATTGACATTACTAGTTGTACCAGCACTGGGTAGAGGATAGGTCAGAGGACCGTGAATCGGATAGGTTCCACCATGGGTGAGACAAGTACATGATAGATAAGACAGAGGGGGAGATCATGATGGAAATTTCCCATCACTAGTGCCACCTGTCAGATGCAAGCCACTGGTTTAGCCACCTCAGTAGCCACATCAATAAAGGCCACCCCCGCCACCACCATTGGGTCCTAATCCTAGGAACAGACAAATAGCAGCATTGTAGGTGCACATGCAGGTTTTGATAGGCCAGCTTTAGTAGGCGTACGCTCAAATTCAAACATTGGTCAAAGAGAGGGACCAGGAATGACAGGAGGTCGCGCAGGAGTGCCAGATGAGGTAGGATGTAGACATGGCCCTAGCATTCGAGATAGGATGAATGCAGTAGATAGAGGTTACAACACAACAGATATAGGGATAGTCCATGGTCCCAACTAAGATGTACAACTAAGCAATGCATGAGGTATCATATTACAGGGAAATGTACTATAAAGCTACGACCTAGGAGTAGAGGGAGCCAAATTTCTTCCATCTTAGCCAAATTTCTCCTACCAGGACCCCTTGTGTAGGCACATCTGGGAGACCATAGGGTCTCACCATCAAAGCCAAGGTAGTCATCATAGACATAGATAGAGCGAGGGAAGCTCAAGATATTGATAACAAACTTTGGACACATTTTTTTGTACACCCTAATTTATGATGTGTATACATTCATTGGCTGATTTATTTGACTAGCCTCTTGTAGATTTGATGATGGTATTTTATATCTGATTCTGATAGTATCGTGACATTCAATTTTTTTGCTATATATACATGAGATGGCTTCAATGCGACTACATGATGTGATGCTTATTTTATTTTACTTGATGTGTTATGGATGCATTTGATATGGATGAATATTTATAATGCTTATACTATGATGCTTTATACTTTATGTGGTGATTTATGATGCATGATGTGAATGTTTATGGATCTACATGTATGTATTTATATTATGTTCTAATGTATGATGGATGCAATGTGATGATATGCCTAACTTTGTTTCCAGTATCTTTTCTATGTGCAATGTATGTATGTATGGTGTAGATGTGATTATGCAAGGGATGGAAATGTGTGGTTTATGAGATGCTTAGAATAACAAATCTATAATATGATTATGCAAGGGATGGAAATGTGTGGTTTATGGTATGCATCATATGCAGTATGCTGACATTTTTATGGATGCAGGATGGATGCATGTATGGATCTATTTATTTTTATTTTTGAATGTCATGATACCATGTTAGTGTTAGTATATGGAGAAGATAGAAGAAAGAAAGATAAAACCCTTGAATTCAAAATATGATTATGTTGATGTGATTGCTTATCAGAGATTGGGGATATAAAGAGCTTACTTACCTTATTTTTTATAACACACATAGATACAATGCACCAAGTTATAGACAACCAATATGGTGTTGTAGCTAGTGTGATGGAATTTGATTTGACAATCAAATAGGACTATTCTTGTTCACACCTGGCATATGAAACCTTATTTAGGATGTACTTTAGATATTTCAAACATCTCAAAGAAAAACATAGAAAATAAAAACCTTCGTATGTAATTGTCAACAAGAAATCTAGAATACCCTCCCTACAAACAAAAAGAAGTAAGCATTACTAGGTTATATTACAAAAATATCCAACAAGCACAATAGAAAAAAGATAATGATCATTACCCCGTTCCTTTCCCTCTAAATAATTTTTATTAGACATCATCGAGAGGTCATTGGAATGAGTGTGATAAGATAAAAGAAACTACCAATTAAACACTAGAAACAAGCTAATGTTCTTCATACCTCTACCCAAGACTAAACTACAGTGATGCTTGATGTTGGTGTCCATTGTAGGAAGGATGCATCCTACGACATGATGTTATCAGGTGATGATGAGATAAGCTAGATGATAGGAAATTGATACCAAGATTTTACCAACTTGTTTTCCTACTGACCTAGACTTAAGACTCTGACGCTTAAGTTTCCTCTTTCCACATTTTCTAGACTTGTTTCTGATTACCTCCCCAAGGTTGAGGATGATGATTGAACTATTATGATTGGATGTTTATTGTGGGTGAAATCAAAATGGGATGGATGGATTTTTTCAAATATTTGGATGTTTTTGATCTTTTTTGAAATGTTTTGAGGCTGTTTTCGGTATTTTCAAGATTTTATGAATGTTTTGATTTTCAAAATTTCCAATGTTTTTGGGTTTTCTAATATTTTGACCTAGAACCTAACCAAACGAGCTATCCTAGGGGCCTTGGGGGATGATTTGATGGATTTTCTTTGTGATTTACATAGTTATGGATAATGTTTTGATAGATTCTTTGTGATTCTCATTTTTAATGGTGAAAATTTTTATTTTTTTATTTTTTATTTTGGATTTATTTTATTTACATTTTTTTATGTACTTTAAATATAAATTAATAAATAATTTATCTAATTTTTTATTTTAATTATTTACAAATCATTTATTTTAGATAGTTGTAGATATAGATATATAAATAGATGGTTCTAGGCTATTAGTGTGTACTAGGAGCTATGGTGCATCATTTCATTTATTACATATAGTTATTTACTTTATTGCATATTATGCACTTAAGAAAGACTTACTTAGGTAGGTCTCATTTGCTTTATTGAGCTAATAATAATATTTGTAAAAGTTGATTTAAGGTTCCAATCGAGTCTTGCCATTGTGTCATCAATCCATGATTATGAAAATCATATAATCCTTGATTATACCAATCATATGTTACCTCTTTTAATCAAGGAATATTGGTGTACACTATCCAAGGGGAGATTTCTTTTGTTGTCTGACTAGAGGGGAGGAGATTTTTTTTCTAAACTTAATCTTTGTGCAGAGATAAAGGAGTCTGTGAGCTGTATGTTTTATAAAAGAATAAAGGAGATTTTTTTTTTAATGAATAGGCATATATCCATATTAAATATAAAGATAGAAATACATATTCACAAAAATAGGTGGGTGGTAAATAGGAACACCCCAAGAGTCACATGGGAAAAGCTTAGAATTCCAAAGTCACACGGGTTAGGCCTTGAAAACTAGAAATATTACAAACACAAAATAAGAAAGTGTCATCAAGTGGCCATAGTCGTGCCAACAGAGGGTAGAGGATCCCTATCATCCAGTTTATTTCCCCATACATCAACAAGGTTTGGAGTGACATCGGGAAGACCCCAACCATTGTCATCTTTCTCTTTTTCTTTATCTTTATCATCATGGTTGGGTGAGATTGCTAAGTCCAAATGCGGGATCCATTTCATAGTATCCTGCCAACCAAATTTGCCACAAGGAGTATTTCCAGTGGGCCAAATAGAAGTGCAACTGTTGCCCCCTGCCAACCCTCCATAGGGCAACCCTAGGTCAACCCATAGAGGAGGAGAATATAACAACTAAGGTGGGTGAGAGCAATGAGGAGGAGGAGCATGAGAGCGGGGGCAAGCCGAACCACTCTGCCATCAGCCTTGTGGGAACGAATGGCCATGAAAAGAGGTGGGAGAAGTGGGCACCTAAGCCACAATGCAAGGGGCATTGCCCTAGTGGTCCAACAACAACTAGAGGTGAGCACCTTCAAGCACAACTTTTTTTGCTTCCACTTGAATCTACAAAAGAAAATCAAAACAAATATTCGCTTTATAAAATAAAGATACATGTTTGTCAATCTGGCTATGAGAAATATGTAAAAATTTCTATCTTTCCAAATATTGAAGAGGAAATGATGAATGAACAATGCTTCCTACAACTCACCACCCTTCAATGGCTTCCCTTAGACAACTGAAGTCAAACACAAATCTCTCCAAGGAACTTGATCTTGCTTTGCTTGATTGATTTGGATACTTGAAATGCTTGGATGCTTTAGGATCAGTAATGCATATTAGCCTTCACAATATGACATGAACACACATAAACTTGAACATGATGTTAAGATCTTGATTTTTGTAACAAATCACTGATAAATCTACTCTTGAATTCTCAATTATTCTCTTGACAATAGTATTTTCTCTTGAAAATATTTGATCATACATGCATGTTAGATTTGAACTGATAAAAATACTATGTATTTATAGGTGTTTATCTAATTTCTCTGAAAATAAAGTCCAAAAGTTGACAATTACAAATTTTGAATTTGAATAATTAAAATACTACCAAAAACATATTTTAATATGGTTCTTGGTACTTAGAGGGGTGACTTGGCCTATAATTCAAGGACACATATTCCAGGGTGATTTAATTATTGAATGCATTTATTTAATGTCAATTCTATCAAAAAAATGGGAAAATAAGACTTTGAAATGCATAATTTGCTAAATTAGAAACTTAATTAAGTCCAACAAATTAAGGAGCCCAAGCCTAGTGTGAAATTGTAAATGGATACAACTTTATACTCTACACTAACAAAGGTAAAGAAACATGGATGTCCAAAAAGGGATATTGAGAAGGGGAAATCCAAACTTTTGATAAGGAAACAAGATGAAGGTGACGAATGAATGAAAGTTTTACTAGGATAGTAAGGTTTGATATCTCAATGGGGACACATAGAAAATGTAAAGTTGGGCTTAAAGGCATACCAATAAGGAAATTTTTTAATCTTTGACATAAACATAATCCTTTAAAAATTTAAATATAAAATCTAAACACTTAGAATATTTGAGACCTTAGCAACTACCAACACATGGTAGACACATGAAGGGATGACAAAGGACAACACAAGAAAAAATATTGAATGGATACCCATGTAAATAATTCTTAAATTAGTTAATGTGATATACAAAGTGGAGCCTAAGTGTACAAAATATTTAGAACTAAAGAAAAATTGAACACTACAAAATTTAGTCCCAAAAATTGATATGATAGAGAATAATTATTAGCACAATGATTTTCTTTCTTATGCTAACTGAAATTCATGGTTCCCTTTTTATTGTTCTTTTACACCTTGTATCCCTTATTTACGTGTGCTCCATTTTCCTTTGTGTGCTTGTGTGACATAATATTATATATATGGTTTTCTTTATAACTATTATAAAAAAACTTGTTGAATATGTATAACACTTATATGCTATAAAGAGGAGTAAATTGCACCATGATGGAATGCATGCTCTCCAACCCATTTGATTTTTTGAATGCTAATTTACAAGCACTCTCTAGCTCCCTTGACTCCCACTCTCCTGTGCAATAACCTGTCTCATTGGAATGTGAACTAGTTGTTGATTTATCTGCTTTGTCATTACAACCTATGGTTTTGGCTTTAGAAGTATCTCCTACTACGAGTAAGGTTGTGTGATCTCCAACTGTTCTTGTTGGGGGCACTAAGTATTTTGTTGATGCTATGAGGTTTGATGATGTAGGTTGCACCCTATGCACTTGTTGAAGTGTGACATTATTGCTTTTGTTATCTCCATTAGCAAGGAGGTTGTGTTAGCATTGATTTTTTCTTGAAAATGAGACTTATTTGTAGATTATGTCATTTGTGGCCTTCTCTCTTGGATCTGAACCTTTGGATCACGAAGCATTGGAAACCCTTAGCAGGAGGTAGCATTGAGATTTATACTTCTGCCAAATTTTTTTTGTTGTTGGCTTTGCTTCTACTTAGGATATGTAGGTAGTTTTAGATCATGGTCTATAGTTTTAGGATTCTCATCCCCTATCTTTGAGGCCTTGGGTTCACTCCTTCAACCCTTTGAAGGAACTTTTTGATATTATGCCTATGTTGGGTAAGAGTGTCTTATCTCCCCTTATAATTCTTGGGATCCTCTACTCTTCAAAGCATAAGTAATGCTCTTGGTAGGTTTCTGAAAGTGGACGAGGCTTAAAATAAATTTATTCACACTTCCTATGCTCGTATTTTGGTGGAGATTGCTTTATCTCAGGAACTACTTGGTGAGGTTGTGCTTCAAGTTAATGACTAATCTTGGTCCCAACATGTGGATTATGAAGAAATCTCATTTTGTTGTAGACATTGTTTTACTATTGGACACTTGGCTCATGACTATTTTGTTGGAAACAAGCAACACTAAGGGGGGGTGAATCAGTGTTATGCAAAAATTCAACTTTATTATTCTGTTATTTAACTTGCTTAACCATTCAACAAAAGTGACATGCATCAATAGAAAGGAAATAATTACAACACCATAACACCCAATTTTTTACGTGGAAACCCTGTTAGGGGAAAAAACACAGTGGATGGCCAATCCATAATATAATATGAGTATACCCAAAATGAGAAGTAAAAAATGGGAATGCACTTGTATTCAAGCTCACTGCCTAGATCTCACTGCTCAAAAGGAATGGGCTTATTTCCCTATAATGATTTGGAATAGATCCAAAAGATTGAACTAATGAAATAGCATCCACAATTCCTGATTATAGTTCTAGTTAAGCTCCGTTGATAATATGTTGTCATTCTGACTGATTCAACAATTTTTCTCTACTCTACACAACTCACACTGCAAAATTATTAATGCACAAGTGAAACTGTGCATAATCACCTAATCATTCTTCCTGATGATTGTAACACATAACCACACTTCTTTTCCACATAACAAATTATATATCGAACCTCTTATATATATTTGCATCTAGAAATAAAATTGCTATAGGTTGGTCTTGATAAGACTTGGGAATATTATCAACTATTGGCCCAAAATTACAATTGGATTTTCAATGTGGATCTAACACAATTGGCTAGACTATAGTTGAGACCCATAATTAAATATTTGAACATAAAAACATTTCAAATAATTTCACTTTACACATCCACAACGCGTCACATCCATTGAGTCAAATATAATGAACAAATAGAAATAAAACATCCTACTAGACCTCCAAGCTTGTACAATGATTGATGCAACACCATAAGATTCAGTAATAAGATAACGTTCATGTTCAACAAGAAATCATGGGGATCCACAACTCAAAACAATGATCTGGTGAAGTAGAAATATTAACTCACTGACTGAATACCCTATTCTTAAGTATTATGTCGGTAACACACGTTACTTCACTTTATCTGCCACTATGAATAGATGTTGATATGCAAACCATGGAGATGACTTCAGTTTCCATCAATGACATCACTAGAAGCCATATGCCAACAATCTCTGCCTTTGGAATTGATGGCAACACTTAGTGAAAAATGACTAAGTGTCGAAGCTAGTAAGTATACTTCCAAAATTCATAATACTGCTCTCCCTAAGAATGTCAAGGAATTTTTCACTGCACTCTCTCCCCCTTTGACATCAATGACAAATTTGGGAAATCCAAAATTGCAAAACTATTGAGACTTACAAAAATTTGAAGACTTTTGTAAAGTTATTCTTCAACCCACTTAATTTTTATTCCTAGACACTTATCAAACTCTCCAAAATGGCTATATGATCACGAAGCATATATGCTAAAGTTTCTGCTACTTTGAGACTTATTGGATTAGAAGTGGTCATAGCATCTTTGTCTTTTTTCAGAGCGTTTACCATCATCTCAATCTTTGGACTTATCATTCCCCTGAGTTCACATACTCTGCCAATAATCATTTCATTTTCAAATTTCAGATTGTTTATTTGGTTGAACAAAGACATCACCTAACTTTCTTGACTACAAACACTGCTAGCTAATGGGTCAAAGGTATTGGAAATAGTGGCCAATTTTTGTTCAATGTATTTCACCTTCTTATCATTTGCTTCAATAAATTTTGACAAGAACAAGCAATATTTGTACACTTTTCCTCCTTCAGACATAGAACTTTGAATATTTTTTATGCACAAGTACATAATAGAGCTTTGTCTTTGGCAATCAATTCATTTAGGCTACCAACTCTCTTCTCCCTTAACTCTTTTTTTACTTTAACCAAAGTAGATTTCTCAAAAGATTCAAAATGAGAATTTAAAGAATTTATTAGCTTCTTTAAATCATCGGAGGATGAACCTAATGGATCCACAACATAAGTAGGCATTAATTTCTATAAAACTTCATATGCAAGATTTAGCAGTTCACTGTCCTCTATGTGATATTTTAGTATCTTCTCACTTGCTTTGGCTTGAGCAATTTTTACAACCTTCATCATCTAAATTGGAGAGAGAGTAGATCCAATTCTTCTTGAAGCTCTAGTAAATACTCCTTCACTTCCTCTATTCTGATTTATTGATCATTTTCCTTTTCAACCCTAGATTCTAATTCAGGATTGACTTTAGGCATTTCAACTTCTTCAGTATGCACCTCTTTTTCCTTAGGTAGCACCTTCACAGGAGCCTTAGTTGCCATAGGTGACTCTGTATTTTCCTTATTAGAAGAAGTCAAAATATCCTCAAATTCAGGAGGATCAGATACATTTATGTTCTCATTCACATTCCCTTCTTCCAATTCATTTACCTCCACATTCACTTCCTCATTTCCTTGAGTATTTTCAGTATTGATTTCCTCAATGTTAATTTTTCCCCTTGACAAAAATTCTTCCAGAATTTCCTTAGTTTCATTGAAAACAGTGTCATTTTCACCAACCATGAGTTTATTTACCCTTTTTTTTCTCCTAAATTCCTTTTTAGCTTTGTCAAGGAATAGATCCATTTCTTCAATTGACACTTCTAAGCACAAATCCACAAGAACTCTCTTCCTCATATTTTCTTCTTCTAATAAGGCACTCAATCTCCTAGACTCCAAAGCATTATACAGATTTGCAGGAAAACCATACATTATTTCAACCAAGACTTTATTCAAAGCATTCATATGTCCTATTGTTGCTTGTTCAAGAATTTTCTTACCAGATTCATGAAAGGTCTCATACCAATCACAAAGTGGCTTGAGATTTCCATCTTTTATGGCTGCATCCTCAACTTCCTCAACAAACATACTGGGCTTGTCAATTTTGGACTTTTTCTTTGCTTCTTCTCCTTTATCAGAAGATTTTCTCTTATTCAATTTGATATTCGGGTATGTGTAGGAACATCATGGAAAAAACAGGCCCTTAAATGGCAAAAAATTCAAAAAAATCAGAGTTAGGCAACTTCACATAAAAATTTGAATAAGTTATCTATATTATTTCAAAAATATGTAACAATAGAATATATAGAAAATTGAATTTAGTTTCTAAACTACTAGGTTTGTTTTTAAAAAATCTATTTGGTGACAATTTAAATTTCAATGTGTGTACTTAAATTTCAGGGAAAAATAGAAGTAGGTGTTTTAAGCCACCCTAACCACAATAAAATGATAATATTTTTTATAAAATTTTAGATATAAGTAGAGGACTCATGTCCCCGATGTGATGCATATTTTTGTATTTTTTTTCCATGTAAATAATTAATTTTGAATTTTTATTACAAATTTTAAAAAATATAAAAAACTCGTATGTCTGACCACCTTAACTGGGTCAAAACTTCATGAAATTCAATTTTTTCCTTTTTTAATCCTATAGTATGCAAAGCATAGAATGTGACACATGTTTTGGATTCAAAAAATGTCATACCGTTTGAAAGTTATAGATGTTTTTCAATCAGCTTGTGAATTAGGATTTTAGTCGTAATTCAAATAGAAAATGAATAATAATTACTTATTAAATTCAAAGTAAAGTATAATTTATATTGGTACAAATATTAGAATCTCCTTTAAAAACCCTTTTCATTTCATCAATTTTGGGTAAAAAAAATTTGTTAGCCACATACCCATCATATTGCCACTTTTTGGCCCATCATGATCCTGCACATACCCATCCTATGTACCAGTAGCCTTTATCTCTCTCTTTTATTTTTTAAGAAAAAGAAGACAAGCCACTACAATATATTATTTAAATTTATAATTTACATATCCTAGATTCAAAGGGCATACTGATAAGGAAAGAATCCAGAAGAAAACCTTTGGTTATCACCCTGAAAGGAAAAATTACATAATTTGGGTGTAGAACCCAAAAAAGTTCAAATACTCTTGCATATCATATTGCAAGCTTTTCTACAACTTCTTCACATAATTAACATTGAAAATTTGAAATTGCAATATTTTCTAATTGCAAATCTAATATCCCCCTATTACCGCAAAAACCAGCCTTCATCTTTACCATATATAAAAAAATTAACGCCCATTCATGTCTGGTACAACATCTGTTAGCCGAGATCAAAAAATTTGTATGAAAAACAATGAAAATCCATACTCCATCGAACAAAAAGCATATTCAACAATCTTCACCAAATACCCTTCGAGCAAAACCTTATACTGTCAACCAAATAACATTGTCACTTCATTTAAAATTACATTAATAGCAAAAAAATTTCTTTTCTTTGAACCCACTATTCTTCAATAACTTCTAGATAAACACTTACACTTTGATTTTCAATATCTATCTAAACATTACCTTGTGTTAAGTCATCTTTTGCTAATTCATCTTTTGGCATTATATTCAGATTTATCCCTCCTACCTTCTCTTGAGGCACTACTTCTTCAAATTCAAATTGTTGCAATGTTCTTTTATCATATTCCAACATAAGAATAGGAGGTGACAACAGTGGATCATGTACTTGAACAAGGAGGATCATGGTAGCCTGAAAAATAACCTTCACATTCTTTGACAAGTCATCCTCAAACTCAGCCGTATACCTTCTCAGAACAATAAGCATGAGAGTGGAGCTTTGTTGAGAAAGGGACTTGTTTATTGCAACAATTTTTTTTTATAAATGTAGTGCGACTCAACAAGAAATTCCTTGGAAATAGACCACCTAAATAACCCTGACCCTTCCACATATCATATTTTTGGCAAGCCTTAGCAAGAACTCCATTTGGTAGAAACTCTTCATTAACAACTTTAGCAGCAATCAATTCAAGCAGTCAAACATCCTGAAGTAAATCCAACAAATTTTAAAGGAAAATGTAGAGAAATTGAGAAGGATAAATTACCCTCTTTGCCTCTAGTTGTAAAGTTGATTTCCTAATAATCCACTTAACATACTTGATGTAAGTTGAATAGTGACCTTTGAACACCAAGAGAAGCTCATCATCACCAATCTCTTCTGCTATTGGCATTTCCCAATCTTGTACTAGAATGAAGACTATAATTTCTAGGATAGAATTCCATCTAGTGCCTACTGCAATTTTCACAGGCTAACTTTGGCACTCTAAGCTCACCGCTATTGGAGCTTTCCTTAGAATTCATACCAACTCTTTGCAAAATCCGTAGACAAAATGGGGCTAATATAACACATTTATCCACCAACTTATTTCCCATCTCCAAACCAACGATAAATTTGAGGTACTTTACAAGCATAACTTGTAATGATTGTACCCTCCTTTCATAACTATTATTGCTTGACAAATTTAGTAGATGTCGATAATGGATTTTGATAAAAACTAATTTTGAATCCATAGTTATCAATGGATTTCAAATTATTAACCGAATGATAAACTTATCCATTCTCCCATTATGTTTTCCTAATATTTTCATCAGAAAGGACCAACCTTGAAATCCATGTTCGCACACTTCATATAAATTTGCATTGACAACTGTCTCTTGCATATTTACACAAAATGTTAATTTTAAAAATTTTGACGGTTTCATCTTGAAATGGTAGACAAATTCTCATTACCATAAGGAAGAATTGCATAGCATATTCTATATGCCTCCCTAAACACAAATGTACTTGTACCAGTTGATATACTCTGAGATTTATGAGATTACACATAATTTTTCACTTGTTGCATTTGTACCAATGATTAGATGCATTCTCCCACATAATAGCCTATAATGAGGTCAAATAATACCCTTCGTACCCAAACCAACAAAAAAAATATAATCCCAAACTAACACACATGTAGACTTGAACTAAACTTCTACCCTACCATTTGTTTCCTTATGTGTCTCTCCAATCTTAGAACCTTGCCACGTGCCTTGTACACTTCAATGCGGTGGAATACTTAATACCTTCCAACTATTTAAAATCTTCCATATGTAGATTAACATTTTAAACCATCTATTTTTTCCAGGTTACATAAAACAATATTAAAAAACCACATTATGTGTCACCAAATATTTTGGTTTGCATACCTAGCAATACGCAAAGACAAGGTTGTATTTTTGACAATTGTCAACTACCACACTAATTAGATTCCCAAGTGTTCATGCCAAAATTCTACATGACCTCCTCATTTACGCTAGAAACACATGTCAGTTGACACTTTTGAACTACACTAGTCATTAATACAAACATATTTTGTTGCCACTTTCAAACTACAAAAATAATTGATGCATAACATATTCAATGCTAATCAAATACAATAGCACTTCCTTTGAAAATTTCAAATTCCCACCCTTGTATCCAATGGTTACTTTCATAAACCACACAACAAGTTGAAAACATTTCCCATTCTTTCAATTACCTTTGTGCTCAAACTACAATACCCCTTCCTTACCAATGATATTACATAGGCTCGAGTTTTTATGTTTGCCATCAATTACACGAACTACTAAAACTTACCCCTATTCCACCCCCATGTTTGCCAAAAAATCTTCCACACAATTACATTCTCTATATATGTGCATAATCTCATATAAAATAAAACTATCCAGTAAAAACCATACCTATTTCATGATATATTGAAGGTGCTAGTTGAGAATCTTACATTCTTTACATGCATTCTAGATTATTAAGGAATCTCCCTCAATCTGTAACTTGGCATTTTTCAATAATCTTTCCATTTTTAATCCATACAAGATTGCAGTAGCCTCCACTACATTGTTAGTTACATTTGAAAGTTTTATTGATTTTTCCATTAACACTCTGCCCCTATAATCTCTAATGACCACCCCTCCACCAGCTTCATGAAGATTACCTATACTAGCTCCGTCAAAGTTTAACTTAAACCAGCCTTGAGGTGGAGCTTTCCAAACTACCTTAGTCCTATCCACCTTATTCTGAGGTATTTGTAATTTACTTCCATTAAAGGGAAAAGCAATTTGAGACCACTGAGAGAGCAATGTTGAATCCCAATTTGAAAAAACATCTACTCTTTTTGTCCTATACACATAACTATTGTCAACCTTAGAGATAGATGTTTCTAAGCCAATCAATAGATTTTCAATAACACATTTTTCTTTCCTAAATATACATTTATTTCTAACCCACCAAATTGCCCACACTACCATTGCTGGAATAACCTTCCATATGCAAAAAAAAAAATTGTTAAACAAACGTGGCCAACTAGAAAAAATTTCCCATAATTTATTAGACAAAGGTGCATACCAATTCAATTTTTTTTTAACAAAATCCCAACATGCTTGAGCAACATTGCACTCAACAAATAGATTATTCATATCTTCCAAATGATTCCCACATAAAACACATTGAAATGGATCTGCAATTCCTAATTTTGATAACTTATCACTTGCTAGAATTTTTCTTTTAATTGAAAGCCACACAAAGCACACTGCTATAGGAAGAATGATAGGATTCCAACAAAATGAATAAGCTCTTTGAAATTCCATCTACAATGCATTTTGTGAGACCGCTTTATACCCATCTCTGACTAAATACTAATCAGATTTAGAAAAAACCCACCTTAACTTATCATTTTCATTTGATAAGAATACCACCCTTTTATCTAAAATTTTCTTTAACAATACCGTATGATTTGGTCAAATGTTTTCATTTGTTAAGTCTTTCCAAATAACCCTTTAAGATGATATATCAATCTGATCAATGCAATCTTTAACCTTAACACCCCACAAAGAAGATAAGACGTTTTCAGTATTTTGAAAATCATTCATAGAATTGATAGCCTAAAAACCATTCCATGAGTCTTTCCAAAATAAAGCTTCCTCCCCATTATTAACTTCCCAAGTTAAATGCGAAGCTATATATTTCTTGCATATAGTTAGAAAAATCCACATTTGTGACCCTAATGGTGGATTTGATACAGTAAAGATTCTAGAAGGATTAAGGTTATCTAGATATTTTGCTTGCATGACCTTGTACCATTTCTTATTTGGCTAAGTGTACATATGCCAAACTAATTTTATACCCAATGATAAACTCCTATAAGCAACATTGTGTAAACTAGCACCTCCTTGTGCCTTATCCATACACATTTTATCCAACAAAATTAAAGGTGCCTTCTTTACATTATCTATGTTTCCACACCATAAAAAAATTTGAATCAACTTTTCAATTTGTACCACAACTGATTTAGGAGCTTTTAGGATAGACATAATGTAATTAGGAATTGAAGAAATGATAGATTTAACCATTAATATTCTTCCAGATAAAGATATCCATCTACCTTTCCATGAACTAATTTTTGCTTGGATACTCTGAATGATTTTATTCCAATAAAATACTTTATTTTTTCCAATAAAGAAAGGAATTCCCAAGTAGTTACTAGGAAATTCAGCTTCTTGAAAACCAAGGATCCTTACAATATGCCTTGTGACTACTGCTTTTGGGTTAAATAGATAAATATTGGATTTATTCTCATTGATCTTTTGTCTAGATGCTTGAGTGTACCTATCAAGCACATATTTAATTTTCTTTGCTTCCGCCAAAGCTGCTTTTCCAAAAAGCAAAGTATCATCAACAAATAAAGAATGATTGATAGCATTGTTTGTACCTAGAATGGCTATACCTTATAATAAACCATGCTCATAGCTTTTAGAAATATCCCTACTCAAAGCCTCTACAAGTATAATGAATAAGAAAGGAGAGAGAGGATCTCCTTGATGAACACCTTGTGTGGAACTTGGAAAACCCACTAGTGTTCCATTGATTATCATAGAAAAATTTGTCGAAGATAAACAAGAAAACACCCATTTACACCATTTATGACTAAAACCAAATTTTCTCAAAACTTCATGTGCAACTATAGCCCCTTCAACAGCCTCTCTTCCTAGTACAAAACCACCTTGCTCCTCAGAAATAATCTTAGCAATAAAGGGATGTAACCTTAAATACATAGCCTTAGTGAAGATTTTGTAAACTGTATTACAGAGAGATATAGGCCTAAAGTTAGATAATTTTTTAGGGGAGACTATTTTTGGAAAAATAACAATATGTGTGACATTAAACTGCTTAAGCATTCCTCTTGACAATCTTGATTTCGCCATTGCTCATAAATATCTATAGAAATGAAATCCCAACCTTTTTGAAAAAATAATGTAGTAAAACCATCTGGCTCTGGTGCTTTCTCTGGTGACAAGGAAAAGACTACAGCATTTACTTCCTCTATGGTGAAAGGAGATAAAATCTTATCATTATCTTCCTATCGAATCAATTGAGGAATTGATTCCAACAAATCTGACCTAACACTTTCAATATTAGAAGATGAAGCTAGATTAGCAAAAAGCAATTTATAGAAAAATTTTATGCCTTCATTTTGAATATCAGCTTCCTTGGAAAGTAATACATTCATGACACTATCTTGAATAGAAAATTTTGAGTTTTTCACCCTCTTAATTTGAGCTCACATGTGGAAATTTTTTGTATTTCTATCACCATCCTTAAGGCAGAGCTCCCTTGATTTCCGATGCTAATAAATTTATTCTTTCAAAAAAAATTCATGCCATTCTTTTTGTAATGCTTTATGTTTTTCAAAGGCTTCATTATCCATACCATGGGAAATTATTTTTTCATTTACTTCTGATAATTGCTTATAAACCAAATCTTTCTGGACAAAAATATTTCTAAAGACAAAGATTCCATTCCTTAATTTGCAACTTCAAATATTCCAATTTCTTACAAAGTTGAAACATTCTTGAACCTTTAAAAAAATGAGCTAATAAGCACCATTGATTGAGCAAAGAAAGAAAATTCAGATGTCGAAACCACATAGATTCAAATTTAAATGAGGATTTGTGCTTTGAATGAAATGCATTTTGAACTATATTCAAAGAGATGGAAAAATGATCTGACGCATTAAAAGAAAGAATCTCAGAGGAAAGGATAAAATTATCAGCCAACCAATTTAGAGATAGAAAGAACCTATCTAACCTTTCAGCAATCTGAAGAAAATATTTCCTCCTATTTTTCCATGTAAACTTTCCATTTAATGGAACAATATCAACTAATGCATTATCTTTTATAAAATTTTGAAAATCTTTCATAACTACTGGCAGAGGAGATATACCCCCATGCTTTTCATCAAGAGAATAAATTGCATTAAATTCACCTACAATGATAATTTTATCATGAGAAAAATGATCCATGACTTTCTTTAACTTGTCCCACAAATGTTTCTTGGCAACAGTACTTGTAGGACCATAAACATTAATCAACCAAAAAGAATTCTCATAATGCTTAACCCTCAGATACTACCAATTGACATCATTTGTCACATTATCTATACACACTGTCTTAGCATTCAACAAAACTATGAGCCCACCTAAAGCACCTTGAGCTAGACAATGAACAAGTTGCCATTTAGACCATTTTTTGCACATAATATCAAAAGTTTCTAGAGAAGTTTTTGTTTCTTGGAGAATAACCACATCTACTCCACAAGCATCCAACTGATGCTTGATTTGAGCCCTCTTATTAGAGGCATTAATGCCTCTGATATTCCAAGATATTATATGCATTTGCACCTTGGGAGAGTAACATGATCTCCTTAGTCTTTTCTACTTATCAAACCCAGATAAATTAATCTTCAAAACTAACTATGTACCTACCTCAATTTCCTCTTGTAACTTGGTAGCCATTGATTTTCTACCCCTTTTGGAAGGATATCTTTTATTAGTAGTAAGTGATAAAGGTGATTGGAAAATGGATAAAGTTTGAGGAAAATCACAAATGTCATCCTCCCTCTCACTCAATGTAGGAGACAAAGGGGATTAAAATACAAACAAGGTTTGAGACATTGCTTAATTTCCATCCTCTTCCAACACATCATTCAAAATTTCATCAAACACTTGGTCTACTACTATGGACAATTATTTAGTAACAAAGGAATCCAAATCAGCACTAAAATTTGGCTAAGAAAAAAACTTACTATAGTCATCTTCACAAAAGACCCCTGGCCTTAAGATTTTTCTTTCTATATGAGATGGAGATGACATAAAACATTTCTCAATAACAATCCCAAAGCCCCCAGATGTAAGTAACCTTGCAATATATTGTATTTCTTGTAAGGAGACTAAATTCAGATCAGGTGAATATAAATACAATGATCTATGGAAATTTGCAAGCCCCAAATGATATGTCCTCAACCATTGTTTTGAGAAAATGAAAGTAACATGACTTTGCACAAGAGGTAGATCATACAAGGACATATAACCAACATCTAAGCTTTAGTGAGTGACTGAACAGGTGAATCAAAATATTTTATAACAAACACCTCTTGATTTCTAATATCCATTTTGTTCTGAACTTCTCCACCTAAAATTGGAGAGTGATGAACTTTTAGAAAAGATCCACAACATCATCACTACATAAATTAATCTCAGCACCCAAAGGAAATGATTGTTCTTTTTCTAGCAAAACAGAGCATTTAGGAGCCACCTCCATAGATGCATTTGAAACTTCATTTAAATGATGCAAATCATGAAGACAAATTTCATTTGGATGCCCAATAACAATTGGTTGTTTCCACACCCCATTGTATGAATTTATTATCAACTCTGAAGGGATATTTTTTGAAACATTCAAAAGAACACAAACCCTTACATGGCGTGATGGAATATCAAAGAAATATAAATCGTGCCTGAGAAAAATACCTAAATGATTTCCCAAAGTTTTAATAAGGTGTGTTTCTCTATATTCCAAAGGGAGACCTTGCAATTGAACCCAAAAGGGGAAAAACTTAATAGAATGAAGAGAGGGATTGAAATTTGGATGCCATGGAAGAGTGTACAAACCATGACCTTAAAAAAAAAGACTTGGTAGAATGGACCAAATCCCTATTTTCCTTAGAATTAAAGATAACCACAAAAAACCCTACCCCTTTATAAAGATAAAACATATGGGAAAAACACTCCCATTCACTAAAAATCCATTTTTGTAATAGATCTATTTGAGGAGTGAAGTTCCAAAACTTACCAATAAGAGCGAGGGGCTACAAATCTTGAATTTGAGGTTGTAACAAAGCTTGGAGAAATGAAATTGGAAAAGTAGACACCGAGTGCTAAACAGTGCCCCCAATCACAACCTCTTTATGAACCCAATTTTAGCAATCTTGCTCTAAACATTATGCTTAAGTTTACCCTTTTTTGCATTCTTCAACTACAAGTTAAGAATCCTATAGCAATATTTATGTCAGCTAGGTATATTATTCAGAAATGAAGTAGGAGAATCAAGCTTAGGAATAACATAATCTGAAATATGACCAAGGCTTTGCATCCTTGGATTGAAGGGAACCCTAAATTTGATTGAAGCATTATTGGGAAAGGTTGTAGGACAATGATGAACCACCTCATTCCATGATCGAGAACCCAAAGAACTATCCCCGTAATTAGTTTGTGATGCACAAATATCAAAAGGTTGTTGTGGCACTCTATTCAGAAATCTCTTAAAACGAGAAGGTTGTAGCTCTGAATGTGCAGACACGCAATGCCCATTATGGAAAATGGTACAAGAATGCGCAAAAAAGACTCAGAGCCTCTAAAAGCAGTAGATGAAAAAAATGATTTGGATAACTATTATTAACACCTTTTTGATGACTGAATGTACCCTTCTAAAATTGATTACCACCGTTATCACAAGTGGAAGTTGCAGAATGACCATAAAATTTTGAAAAATGACCATTCACAGTGAAGGAAAAATTCTAATTATTGTAGACCATCTTCTCAATTTCTCGTTTCCAGCATAATAATAATTTCCTTTATCTCTCTTACTACTTTTGAATCAGTTTCTTCTTCTTCGTCAGCAAACACAACCTTGTAAGATCTAGTGCTTTTATTCTTCTTCCTTTTTGTGTAAGCCTCGACTTTTGACTGAGTTGTGGGTGAACTTCTACTATGAGTAGAAGATGTTCCCAAACTGGTTGATTTTGCCTCTTCTTTCTTCTTAGTTAATTCAGCTTCATCTCTTTGCCTTCTCACTTCTTTCAGTTTTTGCACAAGAATGCACATACTTTCTGCCGAAGCCTCTTTCTCTTTTCTTACCCTTATAATTATCTTGGGCTTTTTCAATTCTAAATGAACCTGTAAGCTTTTTTCTACATAAGTACCAAACCTTTCTTCCCCTGATCCAGTGGTGAATTTAGTAAGTGTTCATCATACATCCTCATAATGTTCTCATCTACTTTATAACCCATAGGCATGATCCAAACAATTCAAGGATCAATAGCTTCCATATGGCACTGGTCAATGTCTACCATGAAGCAAAAAGTGTTTGTGTACTATTCCACTATTGAAGTAGGAATTGTTTCTTTAGCATGCATCAAATTGTAAAAAATTTTAAAGTATCCTCACAATATTGTATTGTGGGTCTGATGCTCACCTAGTTCACATAACTTATTCCATATCTTAATAGCTACTGACATATCATTATGCAATTGAACTTTACCAACTCTCGGTATCTCACCCGAGAAGTAGAAAAAGAAACATATTAGCGGGTTACCGTATTTGAATATGTTCTTCTTATCCTTCTTGATTTTACCCAAATTCTCCAATAACTGGCTTCTGAGTAGTTCACCTAAATAATAGCCTGCATTTTGTTTGACCATTTCATATGCTAGATAGATAGTTGTGTTGAATACTTAATTCTCGTAGCTTGAGTGATAAATCTTATAGCTAATAACCATTAATGAAAAATTCACATCCACTATGGAAATATCATCTATCGACATTTCTCTTTTGTACCATTTTAAGCCTGCCGCATTAGTAACCTTATCATTCTTTACAAATTTCAAAACTAGAAGCTTACTAGTGGAATTTAATCCAGTAACTACACATATAGCTTCTTTTGTGATTTTGAATGGCACATCCAACCACATGAATTCATCATGGACATGGCTCAAAAAATATCAAACCCATTCATCTTCTTCAAATATAGGGAATTTCACAAATTGCGTAGATTTCTTATCTTCTAAGGTTTTAAATTTCAGTTTCATAATATAGTATTCTTGAATTATATGATGAGACTACAAATTCATCAAATGAGAGGTTACCAAATCTTCAATGTTTGCATGCACATAAGCCCTAATATCCTCAATATGTAGGAATCTGTATGACACCGATGAAAATGCACCTAAGGTTTTTGTATCTATAGACTTATACATATGCCATTTGAACTTTGGACATAGTGTATCCTTAACTTTGACTACCAGAGGAGTAGACATGATTGCAATCACACAAATTTATAGGTTTTCAATAAATACCTATCAAGGATGAAGACAAAATTTGATTGCATATTCTCCTTTATGCTTGAGTCTCTCCACAAATTTATAATGATCACTTTAGAGCTCTCCAAACCGTTTTTCTCTAAATGAAATATGATAAATGAGGGTTGAAGTCGTTCCTTTTATTGTCCACATACCTAACTTCTTTATTTTGCAATAAATTCCCTTGCCCTAATTCATCTAGTTTCCTTCCTTTTAGGCACCGAGATAGATGACTCTTATGCAAATCTCCAATATGCTTCACTAATGCTTCTAGCTGGTTGAACAACATCTGAAAAACATCAACTCTCCTACTGGACATATTCAAATTCTAGTATCACTCACTTGCCAGAGGGGGGGTTTAAGAGTTTTTCTTGATAGCTCCTCCTAAGCCAAAGACCTCAAATTAATTCCTTGAGGAATTACCTGAAGTTACTTCTGGTGCAAGTCCATTTCCTTCTACAGAGGGATTCTTCTTTACCCATTTCTTCTGCATTTGTTTTATGATCACATTAATAGTGACTTTTCCTTTCCCTTTAACATCCCATTGCATGTTTTGATTTACTAGAACTCTTATGTTCCAATAGAATCTAGCGATGTGGCCAAATTTGTTGCAATTGTAGCACAAAACACTTCTATGTCTAGACCAATTGTTCCACTGACTTTGAATTGATCTGCATTGATTAGCAATATGTCCAAGTCTATTGCATGCATAACATCTGACATCTCTATGAACGTTATTCAATTCTGAATTCACTTGATTTGTGACCATACTTATAGTAGTTAAAACACCAACCTGAGAATGATGGTCTACTTGTATTCACCCTACTTCTACACTGACAAGCCATACGACCAAATTTGTTGTATACATAACAATACCCATTAAATCTTTGAGCTTTTGGTTGCATTACCAGATTTCTTCTACCTCTTCCCATCTGTCTTCCATTTCAGAATCTTCCTTTTCCAAAATTTCTTTATCCATAGTTCCTTTGTCCAGATCCAGAACTTTCCCCTTCTTCATATCCAAGACCTTGTCTATCACCATCATTCCTCTGTCCTTTGATTAGTTCATCAATTTTGGTGAAGCTTGCTTTGAATTTCTCCTTATACTCATTTGTAGTAGCAAGTTTATTTCTAAGATCTTCAAGTTGCTTTTCAAGTACTTCTTCATTGTTCTTGGATTGCTCCAATTCATTATATAATCAGCTACATTGTTCATACTTTTCTTTCAAAGACTGTGCAAGCTTCTCTTCATTCTTCTTTGTGTCCTCAATCTCCTTGGTCATTCTCATCATGATAGATTTTGTCTCATGCTTCAAGACAATGTTATCTTTGGAAAATTTCTCACATTCTTTTGTTTTCTTTTTTAGAGCCAGACTGATTTGTTCATATTCCATGCTTTTGTTCTTCTATTTGAGTTTACCACAATTCATTTCTTTTCTCCCTTGATTCATTGATTTTGTCATTTAGTGATTGAATGTACTTTTTTACATTCTCAATCTTTTCTTGTAGTTCCCGGTTCTCATATTTTGACTGATCTAGATCATCAAGGGCCACCATATTTTGACTGATTGAAGCTTGCTTTGAATTTCTCCTTAAACTCATTTGTAGTAGCAAGTTCATTTCTGAGATCATCAAGTTGCTTTTCAAGTACTTCTTCATTGTTCTTGGATTGCTCCAATTCATTATATAATCAGCTACATTGTTCATACTTTTCTTTCAAAGACCGTGCAAGCTTCTCTTCATTCTTCTTTGTGTCCTCAATCTCCTTAGTATTCTCATCATGATAGATATTGTCTCATGCTTCAAGACAACATTCTCTTTGGAAAATTTCTCACATTCTTTTGTTTTCTCTTTTAGAGCCAGACTGATTTGTTCATATTCCATGCTTTTGTTCTTCTATTTGAGTTTACCACATAATTCATTTCTTTTCTCCCTTGATTCATTGATTTTGTCATTTACTGATTGAATGTACTTTTTTACATTCTCAATCTTTTCTTGTAGTTCCCGGTTCTCATATTTTGACTGATCTAGATCATCAAGGGCCACCATATTTTGACTGATTGAAGCTTGCTTTGAATTTATCCTTATACTCATTTGTAGTAGCAAGTTCATTTCTGAGATCATCAAGTTGCTTTTCAAGTACTTCTTCATTGTTCTTGGATTGCTCCAATTCATTATATAATCAGCTACATTGTTCATACTTTTCTTTCAAAGATTGTGCAAGCTTCTCTTCATTCTTCTTTGTGTCCTCAATCTCCTTGGTCATTCTCATCATGATATATTTTGTCTCATGCTTCAAGACACCATTCTCTTTGGAAAATTTCTCACATTCTTTTGTTTTCTCTTTTAGAGCCAGACTGATTTGTTCATATTCCATGCTTTTGTTCTTCTATTTGAGTTTACCACATAATTCATTTATTTTCTCCCTTGATTCATTGATTTTGTTGTTTAGTGATTGAATGTACTTTTTTACATTCTCAATATTTTCTTGTAGTTCTTGGTTCTCATATTTTGACTGATCTAGATCATCAAGGGCCACCATAAGTTGTTGTTGAAGACTAATTATATCCATTGAAAAACACTTTCCAAGATCTCCCCAAGTTGTAAGACTTCTTCTGAGGAACTAGCTCTGATACCAATTGTTGGAAACAAGCAACACTGAGAGGGGGGGTGAATTAGTGTTATGCAAAAATTCAACTTTATTATTCTATTATTTAACTTGCTTAACCACTCAACAAAAGTGATATGAATAAATAGAAAGGAAATAATTACAACACCATAACACCATAATTTTTACATGGAAACTCTGTTAGGTGAAAAACCATGGTAGATGGCCTATCCACAATATAATATGAGTATACCCAAAATGAGAAGTACAAAATGGGAATGCATTTGCATTTAGGCTCACTTCCTAGAGCTCACTGCTCAAAAGGAATGGGCTTACTACCCTACAATGATTTGGAATAGATCCAAAAGAGTAAACTAATGAAATAGCATCCACAATGCCTGATTATAGTTCCAGTTAAGCTATGTAGATAATTTGTTGTCCTTTTGACTAATTCAACAATTCTACTATGCTCTACAAAACTCACATTGCAAAAATATTAATGCACAAGTGAAATTATGCATAATGACCTAATCTCTCTTCCTAATGATCACAACACACCACCACACTTCTTTTCTAGATAACAAAAGATATATCTAACCTCTTATATATATTCACATCTAGAAATAAAATGGCTATAGGTTAGTCCTGATAAGACTTGGGAATATTGTGAACTGTAGGCCCAAAATTACAATTGTATTTTCAATGTAGGTCTAACACCATTGACTAGACTATAGTTGGGACCCATAATTAAATATTTGAACATAAAAACATTTCAAAAAAATTTGCTTTACACATCCACAACACGTCACATTCACTGAGTTGGCTACAATGAATAAATAGATAGAAAACATCCTAGCAAACCTCCAAGCTCATTAAATGACTGATGCAACACCATAAGATTCAATAATAAGATAACATTCATTCTCAATAAGAAATCACAGGGATCCACAACTCAAAACAGTGATCTGGTGAAGTAGATAGATTAACTCACTATCTGGATGCCCTATTCTCAAGTATTTTGTCAGTAACACACAATACTACACTTTATCTACTGATATGACTAGATGTTGATCTGCTGACCATGGAGATGACTTCAATTTCCATAAATGACAACATTAGAATCCATATGCCAACATATTGTCATGGCTCTCACCCTAATTCTTCCTCTACTTGGTGAAAGAATTCCCTTAAGGACCATCTTACTATGTTCCCTAATGATTCATTTTCTTCGAATAGTGAGGATTTTGAGCCTCCTTCTCCTTTCACAAAAAATAAATTGATTTCTATTAACATGATACCCCTCCTATGGATCTTTCTGCTCAAATTTTAGACAAATTTTCTCTTGTTGCTGTGTGTGCTACCTCCCTTGAGGCCCCTTGTTGCTCCTATGATGGAAAATGATGTTTCTACCATTGTTTTGGTTGCTCTGGTCTTGGTTTTGGATATTCCATGTGATGTTCTTGTTGCTCCACATGTTAGCTCTTTTGAAGGGGCTTCTCCCCCTTCCTACTTAAAAGATGCAAACCTTGGTTCCACTTCTTTTTGGACTATTGTGCAATACAGGATGAAGTGTACTCCTAAGAAGGTCTTTGTTTTTCTTGAAAATCCTTTGGAGGAAAATTTGTTGGGTTCAAGCTTTGGTTCTTAAATTGTTTCTCTTTGGTTTCCTTGTTTTTTTTGCTTTGTGGGGGCCTATTTACCTAGTTTTGGTTTAAATTTCTGGTTGGAAGGCCTATTTTTTATTTTTTTGTTTGTCTAGGTTTGATCTATTAGTCGTGAAGCCTATTTTATGTTGATGTATGGGATGAAGGCCCTAAACCCTACTTTTTTAATAACAGAAAAACATTCATATGCTACTCCCCATGGTAGCAAGAGGAAAAACCAAGCAATGAGTGGAAGGAAAAGTAGTGCTGGAAAACAATTATTTGATGAAAAATATTTTACAAAATACGATTTAAATGAAGCATGAGCACCCGCTTCCTTTCCAAATGATTTACATGGGAAAATGTTTTGGCGGGTTATCGAAAAGTGTTGCAGAAAGAATTATGGCCTATGCTTCTATTGAGTTTGATGCCCAATTTCTCTTCAGAAAATAATTCTATTTTAAATCATCCATTGAATTCCCAGATTTTATAGCTACAGAGGTTTTTATAGATTGAGACTTGAAACGAAGGATTTTGGCACTCTAAGCCTTCGTGCACCTTCTAGGGTATTTCACCTAGAAGGTGAGAGAATAAGGGGGCCAAAATGCTCCCTTCACTAACACTCAAACTAGGATGGAAGAATGAAAATAAATTATAGAGTATGTGAATGTGTCTTAATGATGGAAACTTAATAAAAATGCAGAATAAAGAATGTAAATTGATCTAATATGAAAGTGCTGGAAAACACAGTGTTGAAGGCAAATATGAACTAGAAACTTAAGTAAATGAAAACAAAAATGAATAAGATTGAATAGAGTGCACCTGGAGGAAAAATGATGTCACTGGAAGGTTCTAGAATGTCTCAAAAACCTCTGTAAATGGTCACTGGGACTCATTCACCATGCATGGCGAATTAGTCCTACTTCTTGTAAAATCTTCTAGAAACCTATTTTTGACTGTCGGGATTTGAAATCTGAGAAAATAAGTTTTCAAGCCTATTGGTGGGACTCATTCACCATGGGTGGTGAATCAATCTACCTACATAAATTTAGAAAATTAGAGGAAGATTCTGTGGAGTAAGATCTTCACTTCTGTCTCCTACAGATCTATGCTTCTGAAACTGTCAGATTCGGGTTTGAAAATGAATTTTTGTAGATGATTTGACTTGAATGATGAAGAGATGACTTGAATTACCTTGAAATTTAATATTCAATGATTCTTAAGCTTCCAAAGGACCTAAATCTACATACAAACAAAACAGGAAAGATAAATTGTTGATTGTTAAGGCATGGGGGTTTGCCTAAGTCAAACCCCTTTTAGGTAATTAAACCAAAATGATGAAATAAAGGAATGAAACATGAAAAATGGAAGTGATTACCTTATCTTGATGATTTTATCTTGTAGTTCTACAACATTACATGAAGATTGAGTTCTTGAATGCTTTAGAAAGCCAACATGAAGACTTCTAATGGAGAAACCTTAGCTTGCTTGACTTGGAGTGAAAGATTGACAGATGGATAACGAAGAATGGATGTGGATTAAGTTGTTAGATGTTGGGTGATGTAAAATGAGGATAAAAAATAATTATTTATAGAAAATTTTTCCTTAGTACCAGCTAATGCCTCATCACAGACTGACATGGAGTAAAAATAAACTTTAAATTTCACTTTATCTCACTCAAGGGTCAAAATGGGGGCCAAATAGGACTCATTCACTACACATGGTGAATGGGTCCCAAGTGGATGGGACTGATTCACCATGCATGGTGAATGGGTCCCATGGGGGCCCTTCTAACACCTAATAAGCCAAGGAATCATGAAATAAGGTCTAAAATGACATCTTGTCAAGTATTTGATCAATTAAAGCCTCAGGATGCACAATCTGGGTTAATTAAGACCTATTAGTGATGATGTAAATGGTGAATAGGGCTTGGGACACACAATTTAACGTGAAAGTGTAATTAAATTCTCTTTACAACACTAAAATGAGGTCCACATAGCCTAGAAAGACACAAGAACCAAAGTGAATGAGTAAATCACACTAGAACACTAGTTTAACATTAAGTTTATTTCAAAAATCTTCTAGATTGATATGATAATGTTATTAAACATATTTTATAATGATGAATTAGGGAGAAATAGGTTAATTAAGTCTAGAAAAGTGTGAAAGACTTTACAACACCTTTACAAGACATAATTGAAAGCATTTTATTTGATTTGAAAGGGTCCAAGACCTAGTGTGGACGCATAAAATACCTCACAACACTAGATTAGGGCCTCATTAAGTCAATTTTATCCCATGTCAAGAAAAGGGTCCAATTTTTTAAGACGCATTTTTCCCCCATTTTAGTGAGAGGATGAACTAGCTTCAACATCACACTAAAGTAGACATTCAAGAGAGATCCGCATGTCCACCAAGCCCCCACTTGATACAAAATAATGTAAAGGAAAGGTGGAAAGAAAGAAAAGATTGAAAAGATGTACTCACTCTAGGCCCATAGAACTTTAGGTCATCTACAAGGTGAGAAGACTAGAACATACTCAATCTAGGGCCATGGAACTAGTTGTCCATGGGGTGAGAAAGCCTAAAAGGTAAGATACATATGCTAGTTGGTATCCACTCACAAACACAAAGGTGGATATGGGGAAAATTCATGCTGCTAGTTGGGCTTCCCACTCAACCATGCTAAAGCTATACCAGTTGATACCTTTAACAAGGCACCACAAAGAAAAATTCCATGAAAAAAAAGGAAAGGTACCACAATCATGCAAGTTGTGCTATGTAAGGTGGCAAAAAAAATGTAACAATAGAAAATGAAAAACTATGAAATATTGTTCAAAGGAGTCTTGTTCAGTTTATGCAAGGTCAGTCACTTAGGGAACATTGTATCTAATGTCTCCAAGAGAGGACCAATCAGAGAATAGTATATTCACAACTTAGGGGATGCAGTGCATCACACCAAGCCACCAAGAGGAATGTAATATGCTTAGATATATCACACTTATGAAGGACATCACACCCAATGTCATCCACAAAGTGACAAATGAATGATGTAAATGACAAGGCTACACTAGGAACCAAGAATGCAGATGCATTAATGGTGATGGATTCACCCCATTTTAAGGGAATTGCTACACATCATTCTATGAGTAATTAATTCAAAGTAGAGAAGAAAAAAAAAAAGCAAAAAGAAAACAAGACATGAGAGCCAACTTGGAAAGCTCTATACCAAGTCATATGTTTTGAAGTGAGGCTGCATCATGTCAAGAAAAATAAAAGACAAAGAAAGGTTGTATGTCAAATGTGAATCAATATTATGACATGTTGTTCACATCTCAAGCTTGCTCTTATATGTTCATGAAAGGTTAACGACTAGTTGAAAGAGACAAAAACCAATGACATACAAGGGATACGGTTGTCTAACCCTTTTTTCCCCACTTAGTGCAGGAGAAGGGTGAGCCTAAAGTGGATGACTACCCCTTGAAATGGATGCAAGACACGTAATAGTGAGAATGTGTTTATCCTACAACTATTACACGGTAAGGAACAACAACCAAGGTTATTGATATGAATAAGAACAAGTCTTGGAAGAGTCTTGTGTGATAGTATTGATGTTGAATGAAGGAGAATAACCAAGACCATGAGTTGTTTGTTGTGTGTTAAGCTCTATAGGGTTGTGGATACCTTGTTCTTGAGAACCACAACCTTTTCCACGATACCCAAGTTGTTTCATCAATTCATATCCTTTTCCATAAAGCTTTTTCATTTCTTTGGAATCGAGTGGTTGTTCAGTATTGTGTTTGTCAGGGGTGATTGCAGAATTTTTGGCATTGTCTAAAATGGTTGAGGTGGATGATTTTGAAAGGTTATCTAAATTTTGTGTTGACATGATGGTTGGATGTTGTTTTTTCTCATTGTTCTTTTGTTTAATTATGTATTCACCCATAAATGATGGTGTGAATTCTAAGGATCCCCAATCATCACCAAATAATTTAGATGGCAACTCCGCATTATTATGTTCAATTTCAAGAGGAAATATGTTGGATGTTGGAATCAATGTTGTGAGAGGACTTGTAACCCCTTTTTCAAGGTTCAAGTAATGTTCAAGCTCAAGATCAGCTTCAACTTGATAAAGTTTAATATTATAGACATATTTCATTATATGATGTAGGGTTGAAGGAACTACATTAATCTCATGAATCCATGGTTTTCCTAAAAGAAGATTGTATGAAAGATCATAACACGTGACATGAATAGGATTTTGAAAAGTAACCACCCCAACTATGATAGGTAAATTAATTATTTCGAGTGGTTGCTTTATTGCATTATCAAATCCTCTTATAGTAGTGGAATCAGGTATTATTTGTGACCTATCAACTTCTAATTGCTCAAGGAGACTCACACCACACACATTAAGAGTAAAACCATTGTCAATAAGAATTCTCTTTATGCATGTCTATTTGTATTGAGCAATGATCATGAAAGCATCACTTTTATTATATAACTCTAAAGGAGGGAGCTCAAGTTGATGGAATGTAATGTCAAGATTAGTGTAATTCAGTTTATGAACTAAAGTTTCCATGTCATTTGGAGTTGTACCATGAGGAACTGGAATTTTTTGTAAGGTTGTTCGAACAATATTGTTGTAAGTTGGTGATGACTGAAGTAAATCCAAAAGGGAAATTTTGGCACTTGATTATTCTTTAATTTTTCAATAACATCATACTCCTTTGTTGGTGGGAGGCAATGGGGAGCACTAGGTGGATTCAGTAAAGGTAAAAGGGTTGGGTTTGGCTATAGCGGTTGCAGATTATTTCGAGTGTTATATGTATGAGGAATAGTATCATCACTAGATTGCTACGATACATTGGTGTTAGGTTGATTAGAGGGATGAAGTGGGTGTGAGGGTGGGTATAGATCAAGTTTAGGTTTATTGGAAGGTTGAATTGGATGCAAAGGTGAGTAAAGAACAAGTTTAGGTTGTTTGTGGGAAGGTGGATAAAGTGTGTAGTGAGATTGAATATTGTTAACATGTCATAACAATTGAAAGTTATCATTTTCTTCAAAGGGCATGTTATCTTTGTCATGAATCATATCTTCCCTAGAAGGAGAGTTCATAGGAGAATAATAAACCTCATGTTCATGACAGTTTGGTTCTTCCAACATAACTTCATCACAACTACGGGAATTATCAATGGTTGAATTATGTTGTTCTATAAGATTCTCATGATGTTCATGGATTGGATCGTGTAACACCATAATACCATCTTTGTAATGCCCCGCTGTGCGAACCCCAAAGGACACCAACACAATAATAACAGCACAATTTTTTTTTTTAAGTAAACATAACATACATGTAATACACATTAAGTCGTAACATGAATTTCATTTAAGTAAATTCACTAACACATACATCCTTTGGGGTACACGAAGAGTCATTATGCAACTTAGATCCATACAACAGTAATAAAGAATAGAATCCAAAAATATAATCCATAACAAAGTAAACATTAACAAATATAACACATACATGATGATCAATAATAAGAAACCATCTATGTACATAAATACATGATTAATTCAACACCCTAAATAACAACCACCATGGCCAATCTCCGCACAAGGTTTAACGTTACATTACATTACAGTACAATGATACAAAAGTGTTTCCAACCATGAACGGAAACCATACAACAAGAATCATGATACAAATGAATAGATGAAAACACAGTATCAAACTGGCTCCAAGATAGATACAACTCTGGAGTCACCGCAACAGCACCAATCCACACCTCTCAATCCTCGACTGGGGACCCAATGGGGTGCTTGGCACATTCCACTCGACCATGTGAGTTTGAAGACCCACCCCCCGTGCTAGGAGCTAACAAGAAAGAGACCTCGACCAAGAACATCCAACAGAGAACCACAAGACTCAACGTCATACAAAAGTATCATAACACTCAGAAATTACAATGACACAATCCAACCACATCCAAGAGTCAAAAAAAACTCATCATATAACACAAAGCAATGACCAGTAAACAAGTAATCCAAAGGAAGATCATAAAACACTTCCAAATCAAGCTGAATTAATAAACATATCACAATTCTGAATCGCAATGATACAATACAATAACATCATATCATAGTACCATAAGAGTACAAGGTCAAAACCCAAACATCCACAATATTTATACAAGACCACAAAAAACACCATAGATAAAATAGGGTAAAATCATAAATCATTTCAAATAATTATGTTTCATAAATTCAAGACAAAGGACCACTTCCAGAGGATTTCCAAAGAAGCAACATAATAAGGAGTGTTAGAGGAGAGTGTCATCGCATGGCTTAACATGGATTCTCCAGACTACCTATCGCAAGGCGCCGCCTCCGTCTACTGACGAATTATCCAGACAATCCGAGCGCTAGGAGCTGCCTCCATCTATGGTTATCCAGACTACCTATCTCAAGGAGCCGCTCCATAGGGTTGCTCATGCGGAATCGTTAACCTTTCATGAAGACAAGGTAACGATCTTGCCAACCACGGCCTTCTCAATCCCTTTTAGCCTGTGATAGCACTAAACGGCGGACGAGGCATCAATTATCTTTTTAATGTGATTCTACCCACCCCCTAGATAATTATTTAAATTATCACTTATTAATTTCACTCTAACGAGGGCTATCCTGGCGCCCCTTTGTGCACCGACCACCCACTTAGAGCCACTCTCTCTCTCTAGACACTCAAAACATAAAAACCAAAATCCAAGGGTTGTACAACATAACAAGTACATTGGATCACAACAGAAAAGCATGCAAGGCATTACCCATCTTTCCATAAATACATAATCAAAATCTCAACGATTCATGTACAACCCTTTCAAAAACATGAAACCAAAACACTTGCCACAACAAGGGCACATAAAAGGAGGAACATTAACCAATAGTAAAATAAACCTCTGGAAGATTCTCATAAAGTTACACTAGGGTTTCCCCATCAAAGAACTGACAGCAATAATTGCAAGACTTACAAGAACTATTTCCAATATAAATATAATGAGAAAATACACCAAAATAAGATCAACAACTCCACTCAACAACACCAACAACTTCGATACGAACTAAATCGAAAATCCAAGGGAAACCTCTATTTTCTCCTCTCGGAATACCCATAATTCAAAGAACTTTTCAATTTGACTCATCAAGTAGAACCATCAATCATGACAAAGTTAACATTAACCAATTTACCACTTAGGTAAAGAACAAAAGAACACATATTGGTTCCCAACGAATAGCAACATAAATAAAATGAGAGAAAAAATCCAACTCAAAAATCAACTAAGGAAAAGTCACATTGAAAGAATCCATAAAACCACACATTCTAATAATATACCCATTCATTCAATAAGAAGTAACTTGAAACATTTTTAAAAAGAACATTAGTTTAAAGATCAATCATTTCCAACATTTAAGGATAGCACAATATTACGAAGTGAAAATAAAATCTAATGGTTTAAGCCATAAGAGACTATTCACAAGTATACTCTTTCAAACACAAATATATTCCAATTTACACATTATAACAACAATCTCCCTTCGAAGATCAACCCACTCAAACCAACAATTTGATCCTGATATCAATCACGAGTATTTTCTAGAACTGTTCTTATAGAAACCCCACAAAGCAACTATTAAAAGAATATGAGGGAAATTGACTTAGAAAAGATCATCTAATTTTATTCATTTACATAAACCCTTTGTTTAACTAAGTATAATTAATCAAAACATTTATCAAATCAACAATCATTCACTAGCCTTTATCCTAATACACAACTATTTAAAGTTTTCAAATTTATCTACTTCCATTTATCTTAAAAATCAATTCTCCCACCTAAATAGAAATAATCCTTATCACCAATATTATCTACATACATCAACAACATACAAAACTCTACTTTTAGTTATTTCTAAGTTAACTATCCCACTTGAAACTAATCAAATTGAGAATAAACTAATCTATCAATGTTACCGAAATTATTAACATAAGGAAACTCTCTCTCTAATCACTTTACTAACCTACTCAATAACATAATACCTAACTTAACTACCTAATAATTCTAATTTTCTAACTCCTATAAATAAATCATTTTTTGAATATAAACACATTAATTACAAAGTCTTAAGGAATAATTCCATACAAGGAAACCATCAAACACATCAACCTTGAAGAACACTATCTTAAAACACTTACAATGAACAGGCCATTGAGACATCTCCATAAATATCCCACAAATAACACCCATCTTAAAACAATTAAATAACACTTAAACCAATAATCAAAACACTTTGTTTAAAACACATTTACTCACACATTATAACCATAAAGACCTTCCTTTAATTTAAGCATTATTTCAACGTTTTTACCACTTATTTTAATATATCCACTTAATTTAATTAAGAGAGTATTTACTACAAATAATTATATTTAAAATAACTATATCATTTATAAGATAACCAACTCCATCAACTGTTTAATACGAATCCTAATTATAACTTTAAAATGTAATACTAAGATGACAATTCTATAATTTACAACTTTATTATAATACTAAGGTGACGACACTAATGGATTATTTCACACAGTAGTTTGATAAATAATTATCATTCACAGACTCATTAGATAACAAAAAGGTAATTAAAACCATTTAACATTTAATCAGTATCATTTAAATTAATTAACCTATGAACCTGGGATTTATCCTCACTTAAAAATAACTTTATCATTAACCTTCAAGTAAAAGAAACTATGTAAATGTAGAATCACTTATCTCCTTTAGTGAACCCTAAAACTTAATTAACCATATAAATCGATTTACTTTAACTAAATACACAGTTCATTTATCTACAACAAAATTAAATACCTAATTCAATAATGTTTGTTCCGTTAAAATCTTTTGTTAAATAATATTTTACTAAGCAACCTATCGAAATAACCATTTTCTCTTTAATTATTTACCTAATTCATTCCCTGGCACAATAATTCACAAGTAATTGTCGCAATATTTTATTCTAAGTAACCAACTACCTATTTGCCAAGAGTATCCATTAGCCAATCCTAAAAGCATGTGAGGAGTTTAGATATTAAGATAACATTTATTTCATTCTAAAAGAATATAAAACAATTAAAAGATATCATGAAATTAATACTATAAAATTAAATTACCAATTAAGAGAACATGTAAGAAAATTCAAGATATATTTTATATTATAATTTTCCTTAATTTAAATCTCACGTTAAAAACTTTTAACCTATCTTTCCATCCTAATTTAGATACAATGATTAATAATATTCAAAAAGGACATATGTTTCTTCCTAAGGTAACAAATGTGAGAATTCTAACTGCACCATCCTTAACACCTAATGGCTAACTACCTGGCAAGATTTCATGCCAACAATTAATAACTTTATTTATTCAGAACAAGATCCTCTAATTATATCTCACCTCAAACAATATCCAACCTAATTATTATAAACAAATATATATATATATATATATATATATATATATATATATATATATATATATATATATATATATATATATATATATATATATATATATATATAATCTTCACTTTCTGATTAAAATAAGAGATCATTTATCTAGCTGGGATAAAATCTAATCCTTCACAGCACAACCTTAACCTAAATAAAATTAATATTTTACTTATGATTGATTTTATATTTTATTTATTCAATTCTTTTAATATAAATAAATCATTTCCCTCCAAGTATTACTTCCCTAATAATCAATTTATTTTAACCACTAAGTTTAATAATTAACAAAATGCAGCTTATTTTATAATAAACCCTTAACATCTTTATTATTTCTCTATTTATCTCAAAACCTATCATACTAGCAGACCAAAATTTAATTTAACTCTTCATAAATTATATTTATTATCAGCAAAACGCAACCATAAGGGAGCAGCTTGACAGCAGCCTCGTATTTTAAGCATAACGCCAAAACTATAATCTGGGTATTTGAGATTTTTGGACAGCAAAAAGAAAACTGGAATTTGGAGAAACCCTTTAAATTTACCAGCAAACTAGTTTGTATAAAAAATGTTATGGATGACACAACTAGACTGTTTGAATAGAGTCACAGGAAACAGTTCATTTACAGACAGTTTACAGTCTCAAAATACATATATTGAATACCATATTTATGTAAGTATATATAAAATGAAAGGAAGGAAAATACAAATTTGTACAGCCCGAAAAATAAGACATTTAAAATACTCAGCTAAATTTTGAAGTTGGCATACAAAAGATTTCAAGGAAGAAGGAAATCTTTCACAGGAAAACATCTATTCACTATTTGTAAGGAAAATATTTAAAAGAAAACCTGGAAGTCGCTTTCCCTTTTGAATTCCTCTTCTTTCTTTCTTTTCAAAAAAAATCTCTTTTCTTGTTCCTTCCTTCGTGGAAATTGCTTTCAGTAAAATTCCTCCCTCTCTTCACAGGTTGCCAATTCTCTTCCCAAAGTCCCCCTTGGCATTCGGAAAAATCACCCTCTTATTTTCTTTCTTGGTCAGTTACCAACCAAGAACGAATTCCCAACCACCGAATGACTTTTCACCTTCCCCAAACCGAACTTGAATTTCAAATAATATTTATTTGCATGTTTATTGTTTATTTAATTATAATTAGGTACCAACTTTTACTGGCTTTTCTCGTTTTTACCTTCATTCAAACTTAAGTAAAATTTTAATATTTAATCCTTTCTAATATTTTCTCACTTTAATTAATCATTACTTTATGTATTTAGTTTATTTAATTTCAACCAATAACTTCTTTTTATTTTAAATTACTTCCACTTAACTCTAAATTTTAACTAAAACAAATTTTCATAAATAATTAACTTTTAATTACAATATAATTGAATAAATATTTTTACCGTAATTTATTTAAACTTAAGTACAATTTTAATATTTAATCCTCTTTAATATTTTATCACTTTTAAATTTATTAATTGAATTTAATCATTAAATGATAATTACCTTTCCTCATTTAATCTGATTATTTTAAATAACTAACTCCCAACGATAATTAAATTGACGTTTATCATTGAATCTAATTCTTTATTTAATTCCAAATGAAACAGGTAACCTTATAATTAAATTAATTTTATTAATCAAATCCAAACATATTATTAGTGTTACCTCATAACCTTAAAATTAAATTAAATAATAAAATCACCACATCATCATGACATTACCAACAACAACTTACTTAACATCAACGACGACCGAAACGAAGGGCACTACATCCTCCCCCCTAGGCTTCAACTTACTCCTGGAAGTTGAGCTCAAGCACAAACCATAAACTAACAATAATATTAATAAACATAAGCACATGAATACCACAAGTCAAATCATCAATTAAACATCATCAAGTAAGCAACGAAAATTAAACAAACCAAAATAAGGAAATGATACCAAAATGATAATAGTAACGGGGTTGCAACCAAACTAATTTTCCAAACACTAGGACGGAGTGGAAAAACTAAGTCGAGGAAACTTTCTTGTCAGCTCCTATGTTCAATGTCAAGCCCATTGGGTGTTTATGATGCTCGCCCAGTCCTGACAATGCAGGTGGAATCGAGACTTACTTCCTGCAATCCTGCATGAAAACAAATGTTGTGCACGATACATATATATCACAAATACATCGTGAGAGGAAATCCCAGCATAGTAGGGCACTCGCGAGCGAGTGATACCACACTGTCCCTCCCACTAACCACACATAATAGTCAAAACAATTCTAATAACTCGTAAATAGTTTGCTTCTTACTAGTTAAACAATATTCTCATAAGGATGCTAACCATAAACCTAATCCATCTACTATATCACAATGAATTACTACTTGACATTATAAGTACCTATACCTACATATTACAATTACATTACCTTCGTCACTATGCTTTCTGAAGCCAAGTTCCTGTAAATCAAAAGCTAACATAGAACATTGCACATTAGTACCAATAATTCAAGTTGCATTTTAACCTCAAGATACTATATTCTGCTAAAAATCATAGAATAATTATCCACCAAACCTCATATTTTCGTTAAAACTCATAATTTTCACCCAAAGAACTCCACGTTAACCATTATTCCACACCAAATCCCATATCAATTTCAACAAAAAGGCAAAAAATTTACACCTTCACAGATTCAAGAAAACATAATTCATCACTCAAAGACAACAAAATTACAGATTTCACACACACTTGACATATTCACACACATAAAACACATCACCAAGAAACACATCACACTAAAACTCAAGGGTCCATAGAGCATCCCTAATAGAAAGGATATCGGTGCATTGCGCACTACACCGTGGGTCCTATCCTTTCAATCAGTTTCCTGCACCATTGACCCAATACCAGTTAACAGAAGAAACTCAGGTTCACAACAATGACAATAGAAAAGTGAAACTCAAGACGCACGGGTCTAAGCGCAAGGTTACATAGTGAGCACAAATAGTGTCCAGTGTATGAACCTATACTCTGATACCAATGTTTTAACGACCCGCTGTGCGAACCCCAAAGGACAACAACACAATAATAACAGCACAATTTTTTTTTAAAAAGTAAACATAACATACATGTAATACACATTAAGTCGTAACATGAATTTCATTTAAGTAAATTCACTAACACATACATCCTTTGGGGTACACGAAGAGTCATTACATAACTTAGATCCATACAACAACAATAAAGAATAGAATCCAAAAATATAATCCATAACAAAGTAAACATTAACAAATATAACACATACATGATGATCAATAATAAGAAACCATCTATGTACATAAATACATGATTAATTCAACACCCTAAATAACAACCACCATGGCCAATCTCCGCACAAGGTTTAACGTTACATTACATTACAGTACAATGATACAAAAGTGTTTCCAACCATGAACGGAAACCATACAACAAGAACCATGATACAAACGAATAGATGAAAACACAGTATCAAACTAGCTCCAAGATAGATACAACTTTGGAGTCGCTGCAACAACACCAATCCACACCTCTCAATCCTTGACTAGGGACCCAATGGGGTGCTTGGCACGTTCCACCCGACCATGTGAGTCTGAAGACCCACCCCCTGTGCTAGGAGCTAACAAGAAAGAGACCTCAACCAAGAACATCCAACAGAGAACCACAAGACTCAACATCATACAAAAGTATCATAACACTCAGAAATTACAATGGCACAATCCAACCACATCCAAGAGTAAAAAAAAACTCATCATATAACTCAAAGCAATGACCAGTAAACAAGTAATCCAAAGGAAGATCATAAAACACTTCCAAATCAAGCTGAATTAATAAACATATCACAATTCTGAATCGCAATAATACAATACAATAACATCATATCATAGTACCATAAGAGTACAAGGTCAAAACCCAAACATCCACAAGATTTATACAAGACCACAAAATACACCATAGATAAAATAGGGTAAAATCATAAATCATTTCAAACAATTATGTTTCATCAATTCAAGACAAAGGACCACTTCCAGAGGATTTCCAAAGAAGCAACATAATAAGGAGTGTTAGAGGAGAGTGTCATCGCATGGCTTAACATGGATTCTCCAGACTACCTATCACAAGGTGCTGCCTCCGTCTATTGAGGAATTATCCAGATAATCTGAGCGCTAAGAGCCGCCTCCATCTATGGTTATCCAGACTACCTATCTCAAGGAACCGCTCCATAGGGTTGCTCATGCGGAATCGTTAACCTTTCATGAAGACAAGGTAACGATCTTACCAACCACGGCCTTCTCAATCCCCTTTAGCCTGTGATAGCACTAAATGGCAGACGATTCATCAATTATCTTTTTAATGTGATTCTACCCACCCCCTAGTTAATTATTTAAATTATCACTTATTAATTTCACTCTAATGAGGGCTATCCTGGTGCCCCTTTGTGTGCCGACCACCCACTTAGAGCCACTCTCTCTCTCTAGACACTCAAAACATAAAAACCAAAATCCAAGGGTTGTACAACATAACAAGTACATTAGATCACAACAGAAAAGCATGCAAGGCATTACCCATCTTGCCATAAATACATAATCAAAATCTCAATGATTCATGTACAACCCTTTCAAAAACATGAAACCAAAACACTTGCCACAACAAGGGCACATAAAAGGAGGAACATTAACCAATAGTAAAATAAACCTCTGGAAGATTCTCATAAAGTTACACTAGGGTTTCCCCATCAAAGAACTGACAGCAATAATTGCAAGACCTCAAAGAACTATTTCCAATATAAATATAATGAGAAAATACACCAAAATAAGATCAACAACTCCACTCAACAACACCAACAACTTCGATACGAACTAAATCGAGAATCTGAGGGAAACCTCTATTTTCTCCTCTCGGAATACCCATAATTCAAAGAACTTTTCAATTTGACTCATCAAGTAGAACCATCAATCATGACAAAGTTAACATTAACCAATTTACCACTTAGGTAAAGAACAAAAGAACACATACTGGTTCCCAACGAATAGCAACATAAATAAAATGAGAGAAAAACTCCAACTCAAAAATCAACTAGGAAAAGTCACATTGAAAGAATCCATAAAACCACACATTCTAATAATATATCCATTCATTCAATAAGAAGTAACTTGAAACATTTTAAAAAGAACATTAGTTTAAAGATCAATCATTTCCAACATTTAAGGATAGCACAATATTACGAAGTGAAAATAAAATCTAATGGTTTAAGCCATAAGACACTATTCACAAGTATACTCTTTCAAACACAAATATATTCCAATTTACACATTATAACAACAATCTCCCTTCGAAGATCAACCCACTCAAACCAACAATTTGATCCTGATATCAATCACAAGTATTTTCTAGAACTATTCTTATAGAAACCCCACAAATCAACTATTAAAAGAATATGAGGGAAATTGACTTAGAAAAGATCATCTAATTTTATTCATTTACATAAACCCTTTGTTTAACTAAATATAATTAATCAAAACATTTATCGAATCAACAATCATTCACTAGCCTTTATCGTAATACCCAACTATTTAAAGTTTTCAAATTTATTTACTTCCATTTATCTTATAAATCAATTCTCCCACCTAAACAGAAATAATCCTTATCGCCAATATTATACATACATACAAAACTCTACTTTTCATTATTTCTAAGTTAACTATCCCACTTGAAACTAATCAAATTGAGAATAAACTAATCTATCAATGTTACCCAAATTATTAACATAAGGAAACTCTCTCTCTAATCACTTTACTAACCTACTCAATAACATAATACCTAACTTAACTACCTAATAATTCTAATTTTCTAACTCCTATAAATAAATCATTTTCTGAATATAAACACATTAATTACAAAGTCTTAAGGAATAATTCCATACAAGGAAACCATCAAACACATCAACCTTGAAGAACACTATCTTAAAACACTTACAATGAACAGGCCATTGAGACATCTCCATAAATATCCCACAAATAACACCCATCTTAAAACAATTAAATAACACTTAAACCAATAATCAAAACACTTTGTTTAAAACACATTTACTCACACATTATAACCATAAAGACCTTCCTTTAATTTAAGCATTATTTCAACGTTTTTACCACTTATTTTAATATATCCACTTAATTTAATTAAGAGAGTATTTACTACAAATAATTATATTTAAAATAACTATATCATTTATAAGATAACCAACTCCATCAACTGTTTAATACGAATCCTAATTATAACTTTAAAATGTAATACTAAGATGACAATTCTATAATTTACAACTTTATTATAATACTAAGGTGATGACACTAATGGATTATTTCACACAGTAGTTTGATAAATAATTATCATTCACAGACTCATTAGATAACAAAAAGGTAATTAAAACCATTTAACATTTAATCAGTATCATTTAAATTAATTAACCTATGAACCTGGGATTTATCCTCACTTAAAAATAACTTTATCATTAACCTTCAAGTAAAAGAAACTATGTAAATGTAGAATCACTTATCTCCTTTAGTGAACCCTAAAACTTAATTAACCATATAAATCGATTTACTTTAACTAAATACACAGTTCATTTATCTACAACAAAATTAAATACCTAATTCAATAATGTTTATTCCGTTAAAATCTTTTGTTAAATAATATTTTACTAAGCAACCTATCGAAATAACCATTTTCTCTTTAATTATTTACCTAATTCATTCCCTGGCACAATAATTCACAAGTAATTGTCGCAATATTTTATTCTAAGTAACCAACTACCTATTTGCCAAGAGTATCCATTAGCCAATCCTAAAAGCATGTGAGGAGTTTAGATATTAAGATAACATTTATTTCATTCTAAAAGAATATAAAACAATTAAAAGATATCATGAAATTAATACTATAAAATTAAATTACCAATTAAGAGAACATGTAAGAAAATTCAAGATATATTTTATATTATAATTTTCCTTAATTTAAATCTCACGTTAAAAACTTTTAACCTATCTTTCCATCCTAATTTAGATACAATGATTAATAATATTCAAAAAGTACATATGTTTCTTCCTAAGGTAACAAATGTGAGAATTCTAACTGCACCATCCTTAACACCTAATGGCTAACTACCTGGCAAGATTTCACGCCAACAATTAATAACTTTATTTATTCAGAACAAGATCCTCTAATTATATCTCACCTCAAACAATATCCAACCTAATTATTATAAACAAATATATATATATATATATATATATATAATCTTCACTTTCTGATTAAAATAAGAGATCATTTATCTAGCTGGGATAAAATCTAATCCTTCACAGCACAACCCTAGTCTAAATAAAATTAATATTTTACTTATGATTGATTTTATATTTTACTTATTCAATTCTTTTAATATAAATAAATCATTTCCCTCCAAGTATTACTTCCCTAATAATCAATTTATTTTAACCACTAAGTTTAATAATTAACAAAATACAGCTTATTTTATAATAAACCCTTAACATCTTTATTATTTCTCTATTTATCTCAAAACCTATCATACTAGCAGACCAAAATTTAATTTAACTCTTCATAAATTATATTTATTATCAGCAAAACGCAACCATAAGGGAGCAGCTTGACAGTAGCCTCGTATTTTAAGCATAACGCCAAAACTATAATCTGGGTATTTGAGATTTTTGGACAGCAAAAAAGAAAACTGGAATTTGGAGAAACCCTTTAAATTTACCAGCAAACTAGTTTGTATAAAAAATGTTATGGATGACACAACTAGACTGTTTGAATAGAGTCACAGGAAACAGTTCATTTACAGACAGTTTACAGTCTCAAAATACATATATTGAATACCATATTTATGTAAGTATATATAAAATGAAAGGAAGGAAAATACAAATTTGTACAGCCCGAAAAATAAGACATTTAAAATACTCAGCTAAATTTTGAAGTTGGCATACAAAAGATTTCAAGGAAGAAGGAAATCTTTCACAGGAAAACATCTATTCACTATTTGTAAGGAAAATATTTAAAAGAAAACCTGGAAGTCGCTTTCCCTTTTGAATTCCTCTTCTTTCTTTCTTTTCAAAAAAAATCTCTTTTCTTGTTCCTTCCTTCGTGGAAATTGCTTTCAGTAAAATTCCTCCCTCTCTTCACAGGTTGCCAATTCTCTTCCCAAAGTCCCCCTTGGCATTCGGAAAAATCACCCTCTTATTTTCTTTCTTGGTCAGTTACCAACCAAGAACGAATTCCCAACCACCGAATGACTTTTCACCTTCCCCAAACCGAACTTGAATTTCAAATAATATTTATTTGCATGTTTATTGTTTATTTAATTATAATTAGGTACCAACTTTTACTGGCTTTTCTCATTTTTACCTTCATTCAAACTTAAGTAAAATTTTAATATTTAATCCTTTCTAATATTTTCTCAGTTTAATTAATCATTACTTTATGTATTTAGTTTATTTAATTTCAACCAATAACTTCTTTTTATTTTAAATTACTTCCACTTAACTCTAAATTTTAACTAAAACAAATTTTCATAAATAATTAACTTTTAATTACAATATAATTGAATAAATATTTTTACCGTAATTTATTTAAACTTAAGTACAATTTTAATATTTAATCCTCTTTAATATTTTATCACTTTTAAATTTATTAATTGAATTTAATCATTAAATGATAATTACCTTTCCTCATTTAATCTAATTATTTTAAATAACTAACTCCCAACGATAATTAAATTGATGTTTATCATTGAATCTAATTCTTTATTTAATTCCAAATGAAACAGGTAACCTTATAATTAAATTAATTTTATTAATCAAATCCAAACATATTATTAGTGTTACCTCATAACCTTAAAATTAAATTAAATAATAAAATCACCACATCATCATGACATTACCAACAACAACTTACTTAACATCAACGACGACCGAAACAGAGGGCACTACAATCTTCACTAATAGGAGAGATGTTAGGAGAAGGAAAAATTTGAATGTTGTCCATAATATCATTGTCATGATTCATAGCATCTACCCTAGTAGGAGATCTTTGACAAAGGTGACAATCAAGAGGTACATCAAATGTCAAAGCTTCATCACAAATAGGGGAATCAGGAAGGGGAGGACAAATAGGATGGGAATGTTTGTCAATGATTTTAGCTTCTTTCTCAAGTAAATCCTTCCAATTGTTGGGAACATTAGGAAGGAGAGAAATAATGTTAAACCTCTCAATCATGGGGTTGCTTGATACCAACATATTCTACTCACAAATGTGTTGGTCAGAATTAGTCATGAAATTATTGTCACAAATAGGGGAAGTGTTGGAAGATAGATAAAGATAAAGTAAGGTGGTCTTCAGGAATATGTCTATGTTTTCATCACGTTGTTTGCTAACATCCTCTGAAGGGGAATCATAAAATGGACAATCAAGACTCACAATGCTTGTAACTTCTTTCACCAAGATACCTTCATCACTAATAGGAGAGGTATTAGGAGAAGAACAAGTATTGTGTTATGATTGTCTACATCTTCATTCTCACTGATGGGAAATGTAAGATTAAGGATTGTATCAATGGTTTGAGCAATTTTTTGAAATTCCTCATTGTGGTAATCAAAATTGAACTCATAAGAGGAAATGTTGTACTTATACAATCCATTATTAATAAAATCAAAGCCACACCTTTTGAAGGAAAACATGTTATGATGAAAGAAAAGAAACGAGAATGCAATGACTTAAAAGGAAATGCAATCTGCAATTTTGAAGTAAGCTATTTTTTTGTTTACACAATGCAACAATCTTAAATTGAAATTTTGTGAATGCAAAAGTGAAATAAAACAATGCATGAAATGAGTGAACTTTAGTGAAATCTAGTGAAATGTATGCTACTAAAATGTAAATCACTGATATATATAGGTTAAGACAGTGAACAGAATCCTGAAAACCAAATTTATGAGTTTTGTACAATGTTCTTTCAGGGGTCAAAAGGGATTGATTCGCCCAAGGTGGCGAATGAGTCCCAGTATGGACTTTTTTCAAAATTAATAGAAATTGCAGTCTCATTTTGATTCTTTCAAGATACTACGATATAGGTCTAAAGGAAAAATGAAAAATTTTAGAACTTTTTGATGATTGAAGATGCAAGAATGCAAGCTAGTATGCACTTTTACACATTAAAACATGAAACCCTAGAATGCAAGCTAACTAATGCCAAATGCAATGTAAGCTAATCCAGGATGAACTAATGGACTCCAAAATCAGAAAATAATGGATTCAAAATATAGGTTCACAAAAATGAAATGAAGGATTTTGGCACTCAAATCCTTCAATCACCTTCTAGGGTATTTCACCTAGAACGTGAGAGAATAAGGGGGCCAAAATGTTCACTTTGTTAACACTCAAATTAGGATGGAAGAATGAAAATAAAAAAGTGGATTGTGTTAATGTGTCTTAATTTTGGAAACTTAATTAAAATGAAGACTAAAGAATGTAAATTGATCTAATATGAAAGTGCTGGAAAACACAATGTTGTATCCAAATATGAACTAGAAACTTAAGTAAATGAAAACATAAATGAATAAGACTAAACAGAGTGCACCTAGAGGTAGAATGATGTCATAGGAAGGTTTTGGAATGTCTCATAATGCTCTGTAAATGGTCATTAGGACTCATTCGCCATGCACGACAAATTAGTCCTTCTGGTAAAATCTTCCAGAAACCTCTTTTTAACTATCAGGAGCTAAAATTTGAGAAAATATTTTTTTAGGCCTACAAGTGGGACTCATTCACCATGGGTGGAAAATTAATCCACCTATAGAAATCTAGAAACTTAGAGGAAGATTATGTTGAGTAAGATCTGTACTTATGTCTCCTACAGATCTCTACTTGTAAAACTGTCGGATTCGAGTCTGAAAGTGACTTTTTGTTGATGATTTGACTTGAATGATGAAGAGATGACTTGAATGACCCTGAAATGTAATATTCAATTATTCTTAAGCTTCCAAAGGATCTAAATCTACATACAAACAAAATAAGAAAGAGAAATTTTTTATTGTTAAGGCATGTGGGTTTGCCTAAGTCAAACCCCTTTTAGGTAATTAAACCAAAATGATGAAATCAAGGAATGAAGCATGAAAAATGGAAGTGATTGCATTATCATGATGATTTGATCTTGTAGGTCTATAAAATTACATGAAGATTCAGTTCTTGAATACTTTAGAAACCAACTTGAAGACTTCTAATGGAAAAATCTTAGCTTGCTTGACTTGGAGTGAAAGATTGATGGATAAATAATGAAGAATGGATGTGGGTTAAGTTGTTAGATGTAAAATGCGGATAAAAAACACTTATTTATAGAAAATTTTCCCTTTGTACCTGATAATACCTCATCATAGGTCAACATAGAGTAAAAATAAAGTTTAAATTTCACTTTTTCCCGCTCAAGGGTCAAAATGGGGGCCATACAGGACTCATTCACCACACATGGCAAATGGGTCCCACCTAGATGGGATTGATTTTCCATGCATAGAAAATGGGTCCCATAGGGGCCATTTCGACACCTAAGAAGCTAAGGAATCATGAAATAAGTTCTAAAATACCATCTTGTTAGGTATTTGATCAATTGAAGCCTCAAGATGCACAATATTGGCTAATTAAAACCTATTAGTGGTGATGCAAATTTTGAATAGGGATTGGGACACATAAATTAATATGAAAGTGTTATTAAATGCACTTTACAACAATAAAATGAGGTCCATATAGCCTAGAAAGACACAAGAACCAATGTGACTACGTAACTCACACTACAACACTAGTTTAACATTAAGCTTATTTCAAGAATCTTCTAGATTGATGTGATAATGTTATTAAACATATTTTATAATGTTGAATTACTGAGAAATAGGTTAATTAAGTCTAGAAAAGCGTGAAATACTTTAGAACACCTTTACAAGACATCATTAAAAGCATGTTATTTGATTTGCAAGGGTCCAAGACCTAGTGTGGACACATAAAATACCTCACAACACTAAATTAGGGCCTCATCAAGTCCGTTTAATCCCATGTCAAGCAAAGGGTCCAATTTTCTATGGCACAAGGCCATAAACCATTTTCTACATGAGAAAATCTGAACGATTCTTTTGGGGAGCTTTATTTGTCTAAATCTGCAATAGATTCCCACCTTGAGAATTTGGCAGAAAAACCACAAGAGAGTAATGTGAAGTTATTAAGAGAATTGTTTGACACTATGGAATCAAGAGCAAGTTCTATCTTCTATTGGAAAAAATAAAAATTTCAACCACCGTCACCCACCATCATTAAGACTAAATCTGATCTCCTCCATTGAATGGCATTAAGTCTACTTGACTTCATTGGTTCAGTCTTTACTACATTGATAAGATATGATTTTCTTAATATTTTGTAGTTAATAATCTATTAGGGTTATCCATCAGCTTCTCCCTCCACGTTGTTCATCTTATCTTCTTCATTGCCTAAATACCTCTATAAATAGCATAGGCATATGTAATAGAAGTATATTAATAAAGATCTAGTGTACATTGTAGCATACATTTCTATCTCATTTTACTCTATTCATTTAGTTTGTTGTTTTTCTATGTATTTTCCTGTGTTTAACCTAGAATTGGTATCAGAGCCATTCAAATCTTAGGTTGTAGCTTTGGTGGTAAGGATTGCTGAGAGTTCTCTGTCAACAAGAAAGCTTGAAGAGCTTGCATTGATGTTTTTTTTGTTTGAAAGAAAAATATAAGAGCTCAGAAGATCATGGGCAGCGATAGAAGACTATGTTGTCTTGCAAGTTGCTTTAAAAGAAAGGAGAGCTATTAGAAATCCCGACCACATAAGTTGGAGTTGATAAGTAGACATTGAAGTGGAGATCAAGTGTTTGAAAGGCACAGTCTATAAGAAGAAGCCTCAGAAGAAGGATATAATATTTGGAAAGAAGCAAAAGTTGTTGTTTGTATGCAACCACAATTTGAAGGTATTAGACTATTGTATCAGATAAGTTTGCAGTCATGGCATCAAGCAGTAGCCTCACATGGCCTCAAATTCTGCCATTTGCTAGTAAGAACTATGATTTCTGGTCAATAAAAATGAAAACATTGTTTTGTTCTCATGATGTATGGGATTTGGTAGAGAATCATTTTGTAGAACCACATGATCATGCAATTTTTTTGGCATTAACACAAGAAGAAAAAGACCAACTCAAAGACACCAAGGAAAAGGATGTTAAAGCCTTTTTTATTATTTAGCAAGCTATAGATGATTCAGTGTTCCCTAGGGTTGTTGTAGTAACTAGGTCCAAACAAGCTTGGGAGGCACTAGAAATTTTTTATCAAGGTACAACAAAAGTAAAGGTAGCTAAGTTACAAAAATTAAGGAGAAGTTTTGAAAATGTTTATATGAATGCATCTGGATCTATAAATCATTTCTATATTGACTAGATGATTATTTTTAATCAAATGAGGTCACATGGTGAAAGTATTGTAGATCAAAAGGTGATTGAAAAGATACTTAGAAGTTTACCTAGTAAGTTTGATGTAATTGTAGTTTACATTGAAGAATTAAAAGATTTAACTCAATTATTTGTAGATGAACTATTGGGATCTTTATTGTCTCATGAATCCATAATGAATAGGAATAATAATTCTTCTTCAAAGAATGCTTTTAGATCTCAAGTGTCATTTAGAATAGGAAGAGGAAGGCCAAAATTTAGAAAGACAAGAAGAGGAAGAGGTGGACACATGAGTCCAGATCAAGGAGAATGGACTAATCAGTCCAAAAAGAGTTTCAATAATAGAGGACAAGGAAGAAATCAATTTCAACAACAATCACCCAGGTTTGATAAGTCTCATATTCAATGTAATCATTGTAAGAAATTTGGTCATTTAGCAAATGAATGTTGGAAGAAAAAAGTAAACTTGGATAAACAAAATGAAAATTACTTAGGTGTATCACATAATAACTTGGGAGGGTTATTCTTAACCTATAATTTATCATGAAATTTCCAATAATAAATGGTTTTTAGATAGTGAATGTAGTAATCACATGATAGAAAATAGTGGATTATTTGCTAGTTTGGATGATTCTATGAAATTTGAAGTGAAATTGGAAAATGATAGTCAAGAATCTTTAATGGGGAAAGGTGTTATAAATATTTTGACTAAGAATGGAGAAAATATATATATTCATGATACGTCTTCTTTGTACCTAGTTTAAAACATAACTTGATAAGTGTTGGTCAGTTAGTGCAAAAAGGGTATAATTTTTCTTTTAACAAAGACATATGTACAATTTTGGATAGAAATCCTAGTGATAGGTTAATTGCAAGGGTTGAGATGACCAAGAATTGATTGTTCCCCCTTTGGATTGATTGCATCCAAGGAACAAAGGAAGTAAGTTTCAAAATAGTGTACTTAGACCCAACATGGCTCTGGCATTTGAGGTATGGTCACCTTCATTTTGAAGGTTTGAGTTTATTGCAAAAAAGAAATATGGTGAAAGGTTTACCACCCATAGAGAGTTTAGCTAGTTCATTTGAAAGTTGTATTTTAGCAAAAAAACACAGAAAATTTTCTTATAAGGAGTTCATAAAGAGCAAGGACACCATTATAGTTAATTCACACTAATATATGTGGACCAATGTAAACTCCATCTTTAAGTGGAAGCACATATTTTCTAACATTTATTGATGATTTCAATAGAAAAACCTAGATATAATTTCTCAAGCATAGTTTGAACCCTTTAGTAAATCCAAGTATTTAAAAGCTATGGTTGAAAAGAAAAGTGGTATACACATTACGGTACTCAGATAAGACAGAGGTGGTGAATATAGTTCTAATGATTTGTTAGACTTTTCTAGAGATCATGATATCAAGTAACAATTTACAACAAAGTACACACTACATTAAAATGGTGTAGCAAGGAGGAAGAATATAACAATAATGGAGATGGCTAGAAGCATGTTAAAGGCCAAGAATTTATCTAATGATTTTTGGGAAGAAGCAATAGCATGTGTAGTATGCATCTTGAATAGAAGTCCTACAAAGATTGTCAAGGACCAAACTTCACAAGAAGCATGGTCTAGTAAGAAACATTTTATCTCTCATCTTAGAATTTTTGGATGTGTTTCATATTCCTTAGTTACATCTGAATTGAGAAGAAAATTGGATGATAAAAGTGAAAAGTGTATTTTTATCGGTTATAGTGAGCAATCAAAAGCTTATAGATTGTATAATCTTCTTTCAAAGAAAATGATTATTAGCAGAATGTTAAATTTAAGGAGGAAGAAGCATGAGATGGAAAAATTGATAGTATAGTCTTAAGTGGAGCACCAATACCTCATAGTGAAGAAGAACCAAAATAAAATGATGGTCAATCAAATCAAGCTGGACCAAATACTCCACCAAGAAATTTTGTGCAGGGTCAATCATCAAACTATGAAGGCCATCCTACTCTCGATTCAAATGTAAGTAATGAGTTAGATCCTACACTTTCTTTATTAATACCAAGCTCTAGAAGTAAGAAAACAAAAAAGAAATGTATGATCGAGATTGACAGAATGTAGATCTATGTTAAAATTTTGCTTTATTCTCTCATGATCCAGTACATTTTGAAGAAGCAGTGAAAAAAGATAATTGGATCAAAGCAATGGATGAAGAAATGGATTCTATTGAAAAGAATCAAACATCAAAGTTAGTGGATCTTCCTGAAGGTAAAGATTCTATAGGAGTTAGCTAGGTTTATAACACTAATTTTAATGTTGAAGGTAAAGTCTCAAAACGTAAAGCTAGATTAGCTGCAAAAGGATTTTCACAATAGTATGGAATTGATTATAATGAAAAATTTGCTCTAGTTGCTAGACTTGATATAGTTAGGACTATTTTAGCAATACTTGTACATAATAGTTGGAAAGTTTATCAAATGGATTTAAAATCAACTTTCATGAATGGTTTTCTTGAAGAAGAAGTTTATGTTTAGCAACCTCTAGGATATGAGGTATATGGGCACGGAAATAAAGTGTCCAAATTGAAAAGAGCACTTTATGGTTTGAAATAGGCACCAAGGGCATGGTATAGTAGGATTGATTCATATTTGGTAAATAATGGATTCAATAGAAGTAACAATGAGCCCACACTGTATACACATACCAATGAACAGGGTCAAATTTTGATTGTGATTCTATATGTTGATAATTTAATTTTTAGTGGAGATTTGTCTGCAGACATGCTCAAGTCCGTTTTAATGAAAGAGTTTGAAATGATAGATTTAGGCTTAATGAGATACTTCTTAGGTATTGAATTTTTTTAATATGATAAAGGAATCTTCATTTGTCAGTCTTAGTATGTGAAGGATGTATTAAGAAGATTCAAAATGTTACAAAGCAATCCAATGTCAACTCCAATTGCTATAGGAACAAAACTTAGCAAAGAAGATAAAGTGTCAAATGTTGATCCAACTATGTTTAAAAGACTTGTTGGAAGTCTAATGTATCTTACAACTACAAGGCCAAATATCATGTATAGAATTAGTTTGATCTCAAGGTTCATGGATTCACCTCAAGATTCTCAGTGGCAAGTTAGAAAGAGAATACTGCGATATGTTGCAGGAACAAAAGGATATAGAATTTTAGATTCCAAAATGAATGATTTTAATTTGGTTGGTTACACTGACAGTGATTTTGTAGGTACCATAGATAACATGAAGAGTACTTATGGACACATTTCATTTTGGATTTGGAGTTTTCTCATGGGCATAGAAGAAGCAACCCATAGTAACAATTTTATCAGCTGAAGTAGAATATGTAGCTGCAACTACCGCATCATGTAAAGCATTAAGGATGCATTGAGTTTTATTAGATTTTTTTCATAATCAAGAAGAACCAACAACAATATTTTGCGATAACAAGTTAGGAATTGTATTATCAAAAAATCATGTTTTTCACAAAAGGAGCAAACACATTGATACAAGGTACCATTTCATCTGAGAATTGGTCAACAATGGAGAAATATGCCTTGAATTTTGTAGATCTAAAGATTAATTAGCAGGCATTTTTACTAAGGCATTACCAAAGGAAAATTTTGAGTATCTATGACAAAGATTAGGTGTTATTGATGTTGAAGCAATCAGTGGTTTAAATTAAGGGGGGGTGTTGGAAAAAGGAGTAATTTTACCCACCGTCACCCACCATCATTAAGACTAAATTTGATCTCCTCCATCAATTGACATTAATTCTACTTGACTTCATTGCTTGAGTCTTTACTACGTTGATAAGATATGATTTTCTTGATATTTTTGCAGTTAATAATCTACCAGGGTTATCCATCTACTTCTCCCTCCACATTGTTCATCTTATTTTTTATGTTGCCTAAATACCTCTATAAATAGTTAGGTCATATCTAATAGAATTATATTAATAAAGATCTAGTGTATGTTATAGCATACATTTCTATCTCATTTTACTCCATCTCTTGAGTTTACTATTTTTCTGTGTATTGTCCTCTGTTTAGCCTAGATCTTTCTCAGGAACAATATAGAAAATTTAAGTTACTTTTAGATATAATAATCTCTATAGCTACATCGCTCCAATCAAATCACCATTTATACCAATGTTTCATTTTTTTTGACAACTGCAGATAGAAGTTGACCAAATACATCGAAAGATGATGTTGGTTTTCATCAGTATAGATGAATATCTTTTCATGTCTTTGAAAGAAATATATTCGAAAGAGAACAGTAATGATGACATGGAAACAATTTTGATTCCAATCCCTATTGAAGTTTGAGGTGACCATTAGTAGTCATTAATGAACATAAGCAGTTTATAGTACTGCTCAAAAACAATAATAATCTCATTGCTATGTTGGTTGATAGGGACGAGGTACTTTTCCAAAAGGTTTGTGTTCAATCAACATTTCTAACTATAGTCTCTAATTTGAATATATAAATTGAATTGTGATGTTGATAAATAATATTAAACTTGGTTAGTGGTGTAAATATATTTTAAACTTAAATATGGTTAGTGGTGTTAACTAATCTTAAACATTGTTAGTGATGTAGACCAGTTTTAACTCATACAACTTTCAATCTAACTATTGATCAATTTATGAATTGATATATTGATCAACATAGATCAATTACTATTTCTAGGATTTCTATTGCACCATAAATTAACTAAATCAATACTAAGTTACAAACTGTAAACATTAAATTTAGGGGTAATAAATTATTGTTTAAATATCCTAGGGTTTAGAATAAGTCTTAGGGTTTTTTCTTTCATTTAATATTGTTTACCTTTAGGAGTAAAATTTAAAATTAAATTTAAACTTAGAAATCGAAAAAATGTAAAAAGACAAAAATATGTAAACAAGAATGCAATAAAGGAACTCTTGTGGAGGTAAGAGGTGAAAAATGATTTTTTGATGTTGCTTGATGTAGGTACCCATTTTGATGCCATTTTCTTAGTCATCCTTTCTATGAGACTAATAAAGAAAATAAACTCATGAGTAGGAGAAAAACATAGTAGATACACTAGAAGACACCTAGAAAAACCACTAGAAAGCCACCCAAGAGAAATACCCTAAAGGGGTTGAGAGGTCAGGTTCCAATGAACAAGCCATCACAAACTCCTATAAACACAATCCCTTCAGCCAGCCAGCGGAGAACTTGTGGTCAAGCATCCTAGTATTCATGAGTCGAGAGACTTCAAACTCTTTAATGCCCATGAGGAGGCTAGCAACCCTTGGAGGAGAGAGGATATGGAGGAAATTTTTTCATGATACAAGGGGTGTTTCCTACATGATAAATTAATTCTTGAAGGTTAGCCACCTCTAGGAAAACCTTATTGGATTGTACCTAGATCTATAATAACACTTTGGAACAAATAATTGCTTTAGAAAAAAAGTGAAATATTATGGTGACCAAAACAATAAATGGAAATTACCAAATATATATCTTTCCATATGCTAAAAAGAATCCACACCCTAAAAGAATACCATGTTTGATTGAGTTTATGAGGGATGCAAGGCTAATATCCCAAAAGAACCATATGCCAAGAACAAGGCTCTAGCTAAAAGGGTTTATAATTATGGAAATTGGTTTTTGGATGCCACTTCCAATTTATACACCAAGGCTTGGATGACTAAATACCAATTTTTTATACCATATCAACTTAAATAGAACCTATAGTAGTGTCAAAGTCTCATGATCTTGATTAGTGAGGTTAAACTCGCCCTAGTCTCATTCCATGACATAAGACTCATAGAAGTTATAGAGAATAAATCTCGCCAATATTGGATACCTTTCTTGTAAAACCACAAGGCCCTTACCCATGGCAAGCAAGCCAGGGTAATACCATAATCTTGTAGAAGAGGGGACTACCAAATGTTCTATTACTTAAGATAAATATCTTTGTGGAAAAAAAATCATTATAGAGAAGCCAAGTTTTAATGACTTCCCAAGCTTGTCATATACTTTTAACCATGAAATTTCACTTCATGTGAATGGAATCCTTCATGGTGAGAAGGGTTTGAAAAATAATCCCCTTCTAGATAGGATGATTAACTTGATAATCAAAGAAAATATAATGTTGAAGAAGAACATTTCAGGCTTTATATCTATTCAAGGAACAAATGATCCATTTGATACAAAGAGGAAACCATTGTCATTGGGTGGATAACAATCCCAAACCTCTAGACTCACAAGGGAGAAAAAAAGTCTTAGGAAAATTGCTTAAAACCCTTGTATTGTTGGAATAAACCCAAATAAAGTCTTAGAAAAGCTTCTATGATTCATGTAAGAGGCTTTTGGAGAGCCCCAACATGAGGAAAAATAAACATGAGTGGTTGCAAGGATTTTTTAAGAAAACATGAAATTCCTTTGCTAGGGAAATGTGCTTTATGATCCAATCAGTGAGCTTATTTTCAATATTGGAAAGGACCGCATGCCATAAGGGCACTTGAGAATCCCAAAAAGCAAAGGGAATGCATAGAAACCTAAAGATTTCACCACAACCAACCTACTTCTAGACAAAGTATTGAATATAAGTAGAGATAGGAACTTGGATTGATTTATAATATCATTGAGACTTGTTCCATTGAATTGCTAAGAAAGAGTCCTAGCATAAGATGTCCCAATATTGGAGGGAATTCTTGATATTTTTTTCCTTTTCAATGCAAGTGAGAAAAGAGTCATCAACAAACTGATAATTGACAAGTTGGGATAATGAATCAAGCAAGGAAATTTATTAGACTAACCCTTGGGAGATAGAATGGGCTATAAAATATCCAAATCCTTCAGCAGTGAGCACACAAAGTGAGTGGGCCAGAGTCTAGCCTTGACAAATAAAGAAAAAAACCCATAAGTGTTGGGTTCGTGTCTATTAATGGTAATACAAGTAAATGAATTGTAAAAAATCATGTTGAAGAATTGAATGAAGCAAGTTCCAAATCCTAGATCTTAAAGAATAGAAAGAATATTAAAAGGCCACTCAATATGATCATAAGATTTAGAAAAAATAATTTTCAATAAAATATCCTTTTTCTAGGAGCATTGATCCCATTACATACATCTCCAAATTGCAATAATATTGTCTAGAATGTATCTATGTTTTATGATTCTTATTTTTTCAAGACAAAAATTTTGAGGAAGAAGATGGTGCACCTTCAAAACTAGATATTTGTAAATGATCTTATAGGGAAATTTGAGAAAGGTGATAGGCCTCTCATTGTGAATGTCTTTAAGATGTCTAGCTTTAGATATGAATTTGATATTTCCTTTATTAATGACTTTCCCTAATGACTTGTAATGTAAATATTTTAAATAGAATTTATACAATTTTTTCCCCACATGGTCCTAGAGGCCTTGTAAAATTCATAAGAAAATTCATTGCACATAGGGGCCTCATCATCATTTAATGTTTGCACAACTTTCTTAAGATTAAAAATGGAGAGAAGATAAAAAAATATTTTGTGATAAATAGAGCCGATAGAGAAAAACTCAAATAAACTCCTATAGTTCATGTTCTCATTTAGTTTAAGTCTCTTGGGAAATGAAGAATTTCTCATAGTGCTTGAAAAAAGCTTGGAAAATATATGATAATTCTTTAAGAACCTTTTTACCTTCTTTGATTTGTTTGATTCTATGAGATGTATGAAAACCTCCAAAAGCTTATAAAAAATCCTTGGAATCTATATCATAAACCTTAATCTTGCAGAGTTTGGCTTTAATTTGGGAATCTTTGGAAGAATGGTTTTCTTCTATATATCATTATTACCTTATTTCTGCCACAAAAACTTGCAAGGTAGGAGAGAAGGGGCGACTTCAATTTCTCTCATAGCAGTAAATGTATTTGAGGTCATAGCCTAATATACACTCCTTGTAAATATTTTCAATTGGTTCACATAGATGCAGAGAAAATGAGATGTGCACTTAATTCATTTATTCCACCATAAAATCCAACCAATTGTTGAGTGGGTTAAATTTCCAAGTTCCATATCTGCCTAATCAGAACCAACATGGGTTGATGACTCAAAAATGAAGTATTTAAAAAAATTGAGCCTTGCGAGGTTGAGGTGGGCCCACTTTCCACTAAATCTTGAATCTAATGGGAAAGTGATTTGACAAGGTGACGTTTGGTAAGGGCTCAACTGAAAAAGAAAATCAACTCTAAAAGAAAAAAAAATATCATGCATATATCATTTTCAAATTGAGGCATTTAAATATGTTGTCAGAACTAGCACAAAAATTGCACTACAAATGCTAAACAATTTGTCTATGACATTGTCCCAAATTAGGGTCATAAAGGCCCAATTTACGTGTATCTAATACCACATCTCTAGCTCCCATCATCTATTCAATGAAAATGAAACATACCATATTTTTTCAAATGTAATTTGAACTATATTAAATTCCTCACATAAAACCCAAGTGATTGCTATCATTTAATCTGTAATCCATCACCCAAGAAGAAATTGCTCAAGAGCATTATTTGAAGAATACAAATTTATGATCCAAAAGACAATAATATTGACATTCAAGAAAAGATAAATATAATACTCTAAGGGTTAGAATTATGATCAAGAAAATGTGAGAGTCACCTAGGAGTGAGAAATGTTACAACTCCATGACTCACATTATGATAGGTACAAAACATAGCACTTGTAGGTCAAATAACATGGCCTACCAAAAAAGGCATGAAACCAAAGATCTTTACTTTTTGTAAATAAAGATCTTCTAAATCCGATTATCACTACCTAGTATCCCATACATAATACTCTCTATGGAGGTTGGTGAGACCTTGTACACCCTAAGAAAGAAAAATCATGGACAAGAATCAAGTGTGTCATTCTATTTGACTCCTCAAGAATGAAGAAGTGATTTTGTAAAAAATATTTGGAGGAGTGCAACTAAATGTTGGTAAATGAATTCCTTCATTTTTATGGCACATATTCACCCTCCTCAAAACATCCAAGAGGGTTTCATGACCATTGCAATTTTTTTGGCAATGATGGATAATGAGCAGGAACCTATGGTAGTAAAGAGAACTAATGTAGGTTTTAGAGGCATATGAGAAAATTTTGACCTAGGAGGTGCATCACTATAGGGAATAGAAACCCCTTTCCACTTCTCTAAATAGTTTAAAAAAAAAATTGGTTGCACTCTAGCAACATAAGAATCTATAGTAGGCTAAGATTTTACATGGGGCCCACCAAAGTTAGTAGTTTTACGTTTTTGGTGAGATGCTATTTATTTAGGATTTAATATTAATTTTCTATTCTTTTTTCAAGTAGTTTATGAACTCATCACGTATAATATTGGAATCTCCTTGCTCATATTGTTCATTGTAGAACATTTCTCATTTGAATCTAGGAAATCCTCAAACCTTAAAAGAGGGCTTGTACATGATGCTGAAGAGTTCTTCTGCTCGAGTGATTTCAAATTCTTCGATTGCTACTATACTCTTCTTACATCCTCTATTTAATTTATTATTTGTGTAAGATGTTCATTCACTAATCTCGTGAGTTTATCCATCTTTGTTTCAATAATCCCATTTGATCCAATAGAAATGGTATGATTTATGGGGGCATTAACTGAATTTTGAGTTTCTAAACTTTGAGAATCCACATTTTGAATAAAAATGAAATAGGTTAATACATGGAATACAATAATTCAATACAAATGTACACATCATATTAGAAAAAAAAGAATATTTAGTAGTCATACACATTACAAAATTTTATTTTTTCCTTAGAGTGTATGAAATAAGGCTTAAAGGTTATGAATTTTTATTGTTTTTTTTGTTTAGTGGAGAGCTTCAAGTAATTAACTTATACCTATTATATAAATTATGCTATAGTGTTAATTATTTCAATAATTTTTATTAATAAATTTATTTTCATACACTTCCCTAGAAAGTTAAGAAAGGATAATGAGATCAATTTGTGTATAGAAGAGAAAGTTGCATTAGTGTATTAAGAATATTTGTTACATTAAATAATTTCTAGAGCTTTTAGCCTGTTTTTCTCTGCCTTTGTTCTGGCCACATGTTTTCATTTTTTCATTTTTTCATATTTGTCATATGTGAAGGGTGGCATAATTCTTAGTCCTTTCAGAGCTTTTACATGTGATATTTCCACAAACATGAGACCGCTTCTTTTAGTGGGGCTATATCAATTGTAACCTTTTGCAGTGTTAGTCCCTATGATTTGTGTATCGTTAAAGCCCAAGCCAATCTCAAAGGTATTTGTTTTATGGTACCCCTATTAATTGTTGGAATTAGAACCCTTTGGGGGTGGTGATCATCAAATGGAATTCGAGATAAACTATGAAAATCTACAAGTACATATAATGGTGGTTGAGGTGGTGCACTTCTAGGGGTGTAGAAAATACTTCAAATATATCCTATTGTTGCATTGACAAAACTTGCTTCTATCCATAAGTTCAAAGTTAGCATCAACTTTATATTGTTGCTGAGTAGTAATTCCATCTCCAACTCATCATTTTCATCCCTTTCTATAGAAGTGATGTTTTTACAGCAATGCTTCATGCAACATGATTTCATAACAAATAGAGTTTTCTCTTGTTATGGCTATGCACATTATCATTTGTAAAGAATAAATGAACACAATCTTTAAAATCTTCACTTTCTGTACTGCTCATGCTGGTATTGGATCTAGACATAAGTAAAATCCAATCTCCTATAATTGTAGGGTTTGCATCTCTCATGTTTAATAGAAGAAGATGAAACTTTTCTTGCTCAAAGTCTTATTCATCTTGTCTATAAATGTGATCTAAAGTGGCTATTGATTTGAATTTTTTCCAAAGTAGCTTAGCACGCCTTGTACTGTTGTATGGGGTTTATCATTTACTAGAGGCAATTATTCCAAATCTCCAACCAATATCATAGAGACACCTATTTGAAAGAAACACATTATAAAATTAGTATTTTAATAATGATGAAAGTGTGATCGATCCTAGAATATTCATAAATTCTAATATGGAAATACTAAGCATACCTCAAAAACCTTCATGGCTTCTTGAGGGAAATTCTTTTCGTAGACAAGAGTCTATGTTTGCTAGTAACTTCTCTCCTAGAAATCTCATTTAATATATCAATATATATTTAATGTGAGAGATATCCTCTTGGAAACTTGTGATTCATCTTCCCTGTAATTCACTAAAATATTTTATAGGTATTTTTATCTTAGAATAAATTGTCAACTCTCCAATGTTCAATGTTGCAACTCCAGTTGGTACAAGTAGAAGTAAAGGAGAGCATTCTAGAGATGTTATATTTTCCAATGCCTAATTGATAGAACTAATTAAATATCACTTACCTATTCCTATTATGCCTTGTATTATCATATACAACGGGGATGCATTATGATATGTATTATAGTGGGATATTATAATAATTTTTGCTTTTTTTTTGTTTTTCACTAAGGTTTTCATATTCCACACATTGAGTTATGTCATCATAAATCATGAAACTTATATTTCTCATGGTGGTAATGAAATTTCTAGCTAAATGTATTTATTCTTCTCTCTGAAATTCACAACACCAATCAGTTTGTCGATCTATATATCTTCTTCCCAACATATCTATTTTTGAAACTTGGAAACTCTATCGCTGATGAAGCCTAGATAGAATTTCCCATTCATTTTCAGTGGTAGTACCTAGAGCATCATTTTTGTCTTCAAATTCAGAATCTGTATCATTTTTAATATTTTTAGGAACTCCTCTTCTTTCTAGGTGCCATGGAATGTAATTGAAGTTATCCCATATTGTGATTATTGATTCATCATTGTCACCAATATCTATTTGTATGTCATGAAAAGGCTTATATAGCAATAGTTATGAATTGCAAAAATTGATCCACTTGTCTGAGTCATGTGCAGGAATTGTTAGAAACCTAGGAAATACTCTTACAATAGCTCCTTTTATCAAACTCCATAAGTTTTGACCTTTTATTTTGTGTTTATAAATCCACGATTTTGCAACATCGATAAGGCAAATAGATTTCATAAATAAGGGCCTATTCCTATATGCATCAATGAAGGATATGTTGTGTTTCTCATTCTCATCATCCATATTTAAGTTGACACATTTGAACACTTCCTTTGAAACATTTAAATTCACAAACCTTCTACTACTCTGTACTAGTGGGAGTTCCAATAGCATGTGGCTTGTTTCTTGGTCTCCTATATCACTTTCTATCAGTGTTACAATGAGATTGTAATATTTTGCTACTAAATCATCAAGATCTTGTAGATTTGCAAGGCGCAATAACATTTGGTGGTAGGTTTTAGAGCTTCTTTCTTCTTTCATTGCATAGTTTGCAAAATAATTTACTACAACATGCTTTGACATAACAGGGTGCCAATCAATATTTTCTCTCCATAACTATAGTATGTAACAATTGTATTAATCAACTCTATCATCATTTCTGAATGATTCAAAATTCATCTCACCACTCTCAATATTTATATAGTCTAGATTCTTGATTTTGAGGACATGATGCATTATACCTATATGTTTTGTAAAGGTATTTGTTTGTTAAATTGAGCAATATATTAAATCAAGAAAATATTTACATAGAAATTGGAAGAAAATGATAATGGAGAATTTACCTACAAACTATTTTTCCCCTTTTTTTTTTTTTTGTAGACATGCGCCCTCTTTACACATTTTGTGTCTTTGTACAATGTTGAAAATTTCTTCGTAGTCTTCCCAAAAATTAGTTTCAACCAATTGTCTTGTGTTTTCCAAACATCGATGTAGAGAGAAATTTTGGTATGCCTACTTGGTAAAGTCACTTTAGTTAATCTCTTTTGTCAAATTTGATAAATTATCTATATTTGAGAGAATATTTTTTTTTTGTAAAAATCCATAATTATACCTAAATGTTGCAGTGGTGTGCATCTTCACACGAGTTGCAGGCATGACCTAAATCATAGAGATATTATGTAAATTTTATCATTTAATATTCATTATTCCAATTGAATGTATCCATATTTGGTGCTCCATGTAACCATATAAAACCATGTACATGTGTGGATCCTCTATGCGACCACTCGTAATGGCACTATCAGTAGTCCTTAACATTAATACTCTTCTAGAGGATCTTTTTTTCTGAAAATAGTGTGGCATAAATGGATGTACTAGACAATGATGTGTGGCTGATTACATTTTTTTTCCTCCAAATTTTTGCTTCTCATGGATTGATTGGTTGTCTTGGGCATCAATGCATGCAAATATAACCAATAGAAGTCAACTATGCTCAAGGTGAAGAATATTTTAGTTTTTCCAATTTGGTGAAACATGTTTGTTAGTTTTGCTCAATACTTGGTCCAATAGGATCTTGTTCCCCTTAAAGTGGTACCAAATCAAATTAATCTATCTGATAGGTTAAGTTGTTGCATATTCTACATATGTTCACGCAATTCATGTATGGTCATTTGGATTTCAAGTAGACTTCTTTTAACACAAATTGTTGTGGAGGTATGTGCCTGATGCCTTATGATCATATTCATCATATAATAGCGGAACCTTGGATATTTTCCAAATCTATTATATCTATATTAAAAGAGGTGCTTCACAAACTCATGTAGATGAACCCTTCTTAAACGTGGTTCCAACCAATCACATTTTTCATCAAAAAATAATGATGGGAATGTCATGTCAAGCAAACCTAGTGTAGTATATTCATTTATGGGAGATGCACCAATTGTCGGACAATCAATCATCGCTATTGGGTCGATATGAGGATTGTTTACCCATTCATGAATCAAATCCATTTCTTTATGTGTATTTGGTAGTTTAGATGATATTGATGTCATGTGCTCAATTATGTTTCCATCATCTATTTCCATAAGGGGGCCTACAAAAACAATTTCATTTTTGTCAGAGTCAAACACCATATGGATCTAGTTCTCAAATCATTAAATATATTGTAATATGAATTCTTTTCTATATTTTCAAGAGGATTTTTCATTGATAATGACATTGGAGTAAAACTTGACATTTTCTATTTTGTATCGCAGTGCTCTGTACACATGAGTCTTGTTTACTATAAAATTATAGTTTGTTCTGTGTTAATCCTTTGTCAAAACTATAATTAGTGAAATATTTTTAAGTAAATGTGGCAATTTATTTGCCACATTTTTCAATATTTTGATTAAAGCTTATTCTGTGCCCTCTGTAATTGAATTGACCACTAGTTGCATGTGTGACTTGCAAAATTGGGTTCACATGTGGAATTAACATTTCTTCAACATGAGTAAGGTTTTATAGTTCTGTTGGTTGTGGACAAGGATCCATGTTATTTTCAAGTAAACATGTGTGATTTCCTTTTTCTAGTCTACACCTATTACAAATAGTCCCATAAGGAGTGTGGTAGACATTTATTTGAATGCAACTTTCCTAGAAAATATAACACATGCTTGGTGATGCCAACCTATCTAAGCTATTATGGAACATCATTTGAAATCTCATGAAATCCTTCTCCAAAGATCCATTTCCATTCATTTCATCATTTTGCTTTCAATTCTCAGGTGATTCTACTGACCTAGAGTCATCTTCTTCTATGTTCCTTAGGCAAGCTTCTTCATTCACATTAGTTTCAAGATTTTCATTATGTCTTATTTCTTCTACCAGATGTGATCAACATTTTCTTCATATCTATTTTGAATTTCTAATTGTTCTACTATTACTTTTTCTCTTCTTCTAGCATATCTTTCTCTGTCAGCTTCATTACATCTTCTTTGTTCTTCCAATTAAGCATCTAAAATTTGTTCTCATTGTCGTCTTTGATATTCTCTCTGATACTTTCTTCGATGTTGTATTTTATCTCCTCTGAATCAAATGTTATTCTGGATCGCACCATGGCTAAAAAAGATAATACATTTAAATAAAATTAATTTATATATTTAAGATATTAGAAAAATCAAAATAGAATATAATTTGGAGTTCCTCTACCAAAAAAATTAAAGTTCGAAAATGAATCTTAAACTTGGTTCATTTATTATTTACCAATTTTTTTATTCCTATTCTATAATGGGTAGAAAGAATTTTTTCCTAAAAATAGTTATTGTAAAAAGGATGGTTTGATTGAATTAAAATGCAATGTAACATCAATGATAATAATGTTTAAAGGTGTTTCACTACTAAAAATAATTAACTTATAAGAATAATTAAGTTATAAGGTTCAAATGTGTTTCACTTATAAAAATAATTAACTTATAAGAATACTAATTAGCTGATAGGCTATTTGTGTGAACTTTCGTTAGAATTTTCATCAGCCTTCCTGATTTTAGACTTTTTCAATGCCCAAGAAAAGGTGGCGGGTTGTTTTCCCATCTTGGTGAATTTTGGTTGCAATTTTCATTAGCCTTCCTAGTTTTTGAGGTCTCCAATGCCATGGAAAAGGTGGACGATTTTTTATATTTTAAAAAAGATAAAATTAAAAAAAGTTTGGCATGATGATAGAGAAGGCCAGCAAAATGGCATCAATATTGATTGTTGTATGGTTTCCGTGTAGTGGTGATGGTGCAAGTAACATCTGTCTTTAAAGTCCTCGGAAAACAAAGTGAATGTCTATGCAGTTTTCGATAACACATTGTTGGGTGTCATTCTCTAGATTTATCTTGTTGCTCAAGATAGTTGTGAGTGAGGAGGGCAAGCTTCTATGAAGGTGCAAGTGCATTCATCGGTTGTTGAACTTCTGTGAAGGTGGTTGCAGCTTATTTTGTGTTTTTTGGATTCGTCAATGGTTGCAAAAGCAATAGAAAAGTGTGGGTTGTGATAATTTTGTGGCCATTTCTTGCAGGCGGCAGAGAAAGAATGGAGGGTAGAGAAAGCAAGCACAAAGAGGTGTATTTGAAGGAAGTGGGAAGAGGTGCATATTGAAAAAATTGTTTGTCGAGTATTTCTAGAATAGTTTATGTTAGTTTGGAAAGGGGATTGTTGATTGTTGCTATGTAGCTTAGTCTAAATTGTTTGGTTTATGGTTTCCGTGTATCCGCCATGGGTGGAAGGCAATATTTTTTGTTTTTTTTTGTTTCCTCTATTGAATTCATGTGTTTTTAGTGGGCTTTTTCATCTGGGTTACTCTTGAAACCAATATTATTTCATTGTGATGATTGTTGTTGAAAAGATTGTATTATTGTTTTCTATGTTTTGTGGGTTTCTTTGTCTGAGTCGGTCTTCAAACCAATATTGTTTGATTTATGGCTTTCATTTTGTGGTTATGGTTGCAACAGAATAAAATAATTAATCTATAGACTTTTTGTTAGCTTCCATTGGGAATTGTTGATTATAGTTTTCTTACTTAAGCTATATTGTTTAATTTTCAAGGTGTTGTTGAAAAGGTTGTATTGCTTCAATTTTCAATGAGGTTTTGGCTATATTGTTTCATTTATGACTTATGTTTTGTGAAAATAGTTGCCAAATAGTTAGTTTGGTGTGTTTTTGGTTAATATTGAAACCAAGTTTTATTGTGTTTTGTGGTTTTTGGCATGTGGGTGACTGTTGGCTATATTGTTTCATTTATGGCTTTTGTTTTGTGTGAATGGTTAATTTGGCATGTTTTTTTGGAAAATTTTTCCATCTATATTGTTGTTGAAACCAATATTGATTCATCGATGGTTCACATTTTTTGGTGAGGGTTTTGAATTGGTTTGTTACTGTGAGCTTTCTGTGTGTTTTGGGTTTTTCATGTGGGTCCCTTTTGAAAGGTGTTTTTTTGTGGTGATGGTTGCAATGCAATGACATAGTTAATGTTATACAAGTTGTGTTGTTTTAGGGTATATTGTTACCTTTTTGAAAAGGGTCTATTGAAAAAAGACTATATAGTTTGTTCAAACCAATATTGTTTGATTTATGGTTTGACTTTTGTGGGGATGTTTCTATATGGGTTTGTCACTGTGATTTTTAGTGTTTTGCAGGTTTGGCCATCTGGCTGAGTGTTGACAATTATATTGTTTCATTTATGGTGTTCATTTAGTGGCAATGGTTGTAATGCAATAAAATAGTTAATGTTATGTGGTCCATGTTGTTTTGTACAAGGAATTGTTCATTGTTGTTGTCTACCTTAGGCTATATTGTATCATTCATGGCTTCCATTTAGTGTGGTTGGGGAAAAGGTGGTGGACTTTCTTTCTATTTTTAAATGAAAAGTGTTTGGCACATTGATAGACAAGGCTAGTGAAATGGTATCAACATTAATTGTAATATTGTTTATGTGTAGTGGTGATGGTTGTAAGTAATGGTTGCATTTGAAGGTTTTGGAGAACAATGTAAGTGTTTGTGGAATTTTTGACAGGGAATTTCCCTATGGCTATATTCTCTTTTGTAGAGTGCAATCAATAATCCATATATATGTGCATCCACCTTAAGAAATTATTTATATATATATATATATACATGCATACATATACATATACATATACATATACATATTTATATATATATATGTATATATGTATATGTGTACATATATATATATGTATGTATGTATATGTATATGTATATATATAACAGTGAGAGATGAAAGTAAAAAAATACTCATTTCTCAACAAAACCTTATCAAAAATTGAAAAAATATGGCCATTTCAACAACACCTTATCGAAAATGAAATAATATAGCCTCAGGCAGAGAAGATTAATCAACAATACCTGATGTAACGAAACATGGAGTGTACAACATTAACTATTTTATTTTGTTTCAACCATAACCAAAAAAAAAATCCATAAATTAAACATGATTGGTTTCAACAACAACCCAGATGGATAATCCCATAAAATTGTGGCCACAAAATTGATGCAGAACAATAGCCACATAAAGCAACCATAAAAAAAAAAATCTTTTAATAAACAATATTGTCTTCTGTCAACAACACCTTATTGAAAATTGAAACAATATATACATATCTTCTCTTATGTAGAGTGCAATCAATAGTGCATATATATGTGCATCCACCTTAATAAATATATATATCTATGTACATGTATATATATGTGTAGTGCTAATGGTCCAAGCAACATCTATCTTTAAAGTCCTTAAAAAACAAAGTGAATGTCTATGCAATTTTCGATAATGCATTGTTGGGTGTGATTCTCTTGACTTATCTTTTTGTTCAAGATAGTTGTGAGTGAGGAGGGCAAGCTTCTGTGAAGGTGCAAGTGCATTCATTGGCTATGGAATTTTTGTGAAGGTGGTTCAAGGTTATTTTGTGTTTTTTGCATGTGTCGATGGCTGCAAAAGCACTAGAAAAGTGTGGGCTATGATAATTTTGTGCTAATTTGTTGCAAGTGGTGGAGGAAGAATGGGTGGTAAAGAAAGAAAGCGAGAAGAGGCGTAATTCTAAAATAGTTTATGTTATTTTACCTTATCAAAAATTGTAACAATATAACCTTTTGAGCATAACCTTATCGAAAATGAGACAATAGAGGTCGAGCTAAACAATAACAATTGACAAAAACTGCATTGTGTCAACAATTTTATATTTTTTCCAACCCAACCACTAAATACAAGTCATAGAGAGAACCCCATAAAAAATTGGCATGTATATAAATATGTGTATATGTACATGTATATACATATATATTTAAAGATATATATACAAATATATTAATACTAAAATATACCCAATATGGCATGAGGCAGAAAATAATAGTCAACAATACCTAATGTAACCAAACATAGAATGAACAACATTAACTATTTTATTTTGTTCCAACCATAACCAAAAAATGGAAGGCATAAATGAAACAACATTGGTTTCAATAGTGTCCTAGCTGGAGAATATAGCCTTTTTGATGGAGTTGTGGTGGGTGGAAGGCAATATTGTTTGATTGTGCGTTATCTTGTTATTGTGTATCCATGTGTTTTTGCTGGGTTTTTCCCATATTGGTCATTGTTGTAACCAATATTGTTTATTTTTGTGTTGCATTGTTGTTGTGTGTTTCTATGTACTATTTTATTGCTTTGTAACTATTGCCACTACATGAAAACCATAAATGAAATAATATTTTCAAAGTTATTCAACAACAATGAACAATGTCTATCTATCTATCTATCTATCTATCTATCTATCTATCTATCTATATATATATGTAGATTTGTATAGATATATATGTGTGTGTGTGTGTATGTATATATATTTATATATATGTGTGTGTGTGTATGTATATATATGTATATATGTGTATATATATTTATATGTGTATATATGTGTATATATGTGTATATATATATATATTTGTGTGTATATATGTATGTATATATATATGCATATGTATACATATGTTGGAATATATTAAAAAGTATGTGTTGTTTTCCATAACACAATGCTAATTGTTGTTCTCTGCATTTGGCTATATACCTTCATTTACAATACATAATAAAATAGTTAATATTATAGAGTTAATGTTGTTATCCAAATTCCATTCTTGACTTTCATACCGAATGATTTCATTTTGACTATCAACAGAAATGTACATATACAATATTAGATGCAGAAAATAGTATTATGAAATAGTCATGATCAAACATGGTATCTAACACAATGTGTATAAGATTAACTATTTTGTTCCATTGCTAGCATTACCTAAAACTTAAACCCCCGAGAAAGAACATACATTGTGCAACACTTTCATCAATGGTGAAACCAATCTTTCTTGACGCACTTAAGATACAGGATATCATTGCAACAAGTCTTTCTTGAGGTTGGGAGAAATAATAACTAAAAATCTTCTGTGAAGGTGGTTGGTGGTTATTTTAGTTTCTTTGCATTGGGTGATGGTTGTAAAATTAATACATGCAATCCATAGATCAAACAATATTAATATTAACAAACAATATAGCCTTTTATAAACAACACCTTGTCTAAAATTGAAACAATATAACCTTCTCAACAACACCTTGTTGAAAATGATACAATGTACTTATGCTATAGTATGGCAATGAAGAATTCCTTATGCAAATCAACATAAACTGTATAGCATTCACTATTTTTTAGAATTGTAACCATGGTGAGAAAATGAATGGCATGAATTAGAAATTCATTCCTCCCCTATGTGTATATATGTATGTATGTCACAGTGGATGCAAACAACATTGATACATAGTGACTGCTATGTTAATTTTTGTTAGAACATTCTTGAAATGATAAGTTGTATTTTTTCTTTTATATGAAAATTAATGTCGCCATTTATCACATTGATGGAGAATGTATGTTCTAGGTTGGTTGTCTTAGGGGAACATAGATAGTTTTTAAAATCATTTATGAATAGTTTCGTAAATGTACCTTTTTTATATTATTTGTTTTCAGTCATATTCTGAATTTTCGAGCAAAAAAAATTGAAATGTAAAAAATATTGTAATTTAATAATTGGGAACAAAGCTCGTTAGCCTTTGTTGGTTTAATTGAATCTTTGGTTGTTCTGTTGTTGTTGTAATAGAGCCTGTGGCCAGTCACTAGTGTTTCAGCTCTGTCCTTTTCAAAGAGGAGCCCTAACAATGTCAGTAGACTCTAGTTCTCCCTAGGCTACTCAACAACCCTCTAACACTAATCCCATAAGTGTGTTCCTTTTCTTTTTTTTTTTGGACACTTTTATTGGTTGTTTTCCATGTGCATTTAGAAAAATGAAAACATGCTTTGCTTCCATTTTTACCCCTTCTGGTGTATAATCTAACTTATTTATACTTGAGGTATTTATGTGGTCTTCATGTTTTTGTTTGTTGGCTATTTGGGAGTAGACTATCTATAGCTATTTATATGTCTTCCATTTTAGTGGACTTGCATATGACTTTCTTTTTGTTGTAATTTTTCCTTTGGAATGGCTAGTGATAATTATAGACTTGTTCATAGGTTTTATTGTATTTAATGCTATACATACATATATACATATTTATAATTGCATTATGAAGAATAAATGTGGGTGTGGGTGACTATGTATGTTGTGTGGTAGAAAGTGCAACTCTACACTAAATAATGTCTAAGTGATAATAATCTAAAGTTCCCAATTACTAAGCTGAGTTTTTAATGCAGCCTATTATTCCCCCACTAGTAAAATATGCAACCCATACATAAAGCAATGTTGCTCCTAGAAGTCATGTAAAGTGATGTTTATTTCATTTTTCCAAGCAACAACCATATGTGCTTAGATTTAAAAATATCTATATTTCTTCTTGTATCTATTGATAGGTTCATGTTGGAAAAAATATTTTCTAGGTCTTTGTTGAAATCATGATTGTCTCATTGAAGGCTATTATTTTGTGTTGATGGTTGCAACACTATACAGTTTATGTTGTGTTCTACAAAGCATTGTTGACTATTATTCTATAGCTTCTTAGTGTGTAAGAGACACCTCCATGACCTATTCCATGGCCACTAGAAGTCTTATGATACGGGAAGGACAATTGCCTAGCCAGGAGGCTACTGACCTCAATTGTACTCTACAAGGCATTTTTGGTTATAAGCTGGGGCTATAGACCTGCAGTCAACAATTCGTTTTTGTAAATGACATAAAGAAAGATTGGTTTCACCATTGATCAAAGTGGCAGACAATGTATCTTCTTGCATTGCATGTATAATAAGTCTAATAAGGCACATGTATTTTACTATTGATCAGGTTGGTCGATGGTGTAACTTGTGTTTCATTTCATATTTCATATGCATAGATCTATGTGTTTTCCACATTTCATGAAAACAATATTCATATGTTTTAGGTCCACCTATGGATATATATTTGTATTGTCTAGACATAGCTTTGAATACATATATGTTTGTATAGATTTCCCTTTGTAAGTGTATATGTAGAGTGTTTTATTGTTTTCCACCCATACCCAGTACATGCAAATCATAGATGAAATAATAGATTTTCCAGCTATTCAATAACAATCAACAATGTGTATATATGTATAGTTAAATTTCAAGACATATATTGATGTGGAATTTATTTTACAACTCCAAAAACATCTATTCCATGTGTTGAATGTATATGTATGAAGGTGTGCTTGGAGATTTGTGCATGGAAAAAAATTGTGTGTTTTGTAGTGTTGTATTCCTCTTTTGTCCACTATGGATATGTGTGTATGTCAAATTAGATGTAAACAACATTTGTATATAATTTTTTCTTTGCTTATTCTTTTCATAAGACATGGTGGAGAGTAGGCATTCTTTTCTTCTTGCTCGTTTTAGTTAGCCTATGTACAAACATGTATGTTTGTGAAATTAGAGACCCACATCATTTATCCCTTTTTACAGACATGTATCTATGTGAAATGAGATGCAGAGAACATTCATATATACTTCTTGATATGCTTATTATTTTTATAGGTTGATTATGATTTCTATTTGATCTATGGTTCGTGTCCATTAGGATTTGTTTCAAAGTGATAAAATAGTACATGTTCTTCATGATGGGATATTGTTGGCTATTTTTGTATGGTTTCAAGGGTAGTTGTAATTTTTCTAGGCCTCAATAGCGGTTTGATCAATGTTCCACCTCACACTTGATATACAGCCTTCCATTGTAACAAACCCTTATTGATATATAGACAGGTAACAACTATACTTCAATAAGAACATTGCCTATTTTATTACTTTGCAAATATTGTAACTGCACAGGATCCATATGCCAATTAGGCCTAATGCAAACTAGCGTTTAATTTTGTTAACCTTCTTTATTGATGCACCAAATGCTTTTGATTTAAAAATAAAGAAATATCCACCAGCTTTATTAAAGGCTCAAAAGATGGGACGGTTGGAAAAAAATTTGACCAAAGTTCACATAAATAGGGGGTAACCACCCATCGTGCATGTGAGTTGGTACACTTCACAAATGGTGGGATAAATCTTGTATCTGGCACTTGCAATATAGCTAGCCATTTGGAAAATGTAGCAATAGAATAAACATAGGTATCAGTGCGTATGAATATTGTCTACACCCATCATGACATATATATGTATCTGCACATAGGGAAAATATATTATCCACCATTGTAATCAATGGTGGCATAAAAAAAAATATCACATTAAGAAACCTATGCCTAGTTTCCAATCAAATCAAACATAAACTGGATAAGATTAACTATTTCACTTTGTTGCAACCATAACCACACAACATATACCATAAATCAGACACCCTTGGTTTGAACATCGACCCAAAATTGAAAACCTACAAAACATGAAAAATACATAGTTACAAACTAATGCAAAGCCATAGCCATGAAAAGTGAACCTTGAAGAATATACCCACAAAAAATTGATGGTAAAAAACCCATAGAAAAATATACTCTTTTGTGAATAGAACCTCATCAAAAGTTGAAACAATACAACCTTCTCAACAACACCTTCTCAAAAATGAAACAATATAGCTTGAGAAAGAGAGCAGTAATCAACAATTCCCAATGCAATCTAACAAAAAGTGTATAAGATAAACTATTTTATTCAGTTGCAAACATAACCACAAAATAGAAGCCATAAAAAGAATATTGGTTTGAACACTGACCCAGGTGCATAAACCCACAAAACACAAAAAATAATAGTTAGAAACCCATGGAAAAATAAAGCCACTAAACCCAAACCTTAAACTAAACAATAGTCTTTATCACAAACAATATAGCCTTTTCTCAACAACATGTTATCAAAATTTGAAGCAACCAATAGTACCTTATTGCAGATAAAGAAATATAGCCTGCCAAAACCCATGGACCATAAGTGTAACAATATGGAAAATGGTTTTCCCGATATGCACCTCTTCCCACTTGGTTCAAGCAAACCTCTTTTCGCTAGCTCTGCCCACACTTACTTGTTTCTCTAGTCCTGCAACTGTAGCCAAAACACATAAACACCAAATAGAAACCCACAAAAAACTCATAGTATCAAATCCATGCAAAACCATACACACAAATTTCAAGCCATATACAAGCTAATATTTTGTTTTTAGAAATTATATAGTATTGTTTGAACAATAACTAATCAAAATTTGAAACAATCAACAATACCTTATCGCAAATCAAACAATATGGTTTGGCATAGACCGCAAACCACAAATCAAATACTATTGTTAAGGGTTTTCCCAACATACACCTCTTCCCACTTGCTTCAAACACACCTCTTCTCACTAGCTTTCATGCACAAAAAATGGGAAAAACATTATCACAGGTGACACTTTTCTTTGGCCTTGTAACCATCAGCCCATGCAAAAAAAAAAAAATTAACCTCTTCCCACCTTGACAGAAAGTACACAAATATTGATCAAGATAACACCCTCAGAGAAGCTCTCATTCCTCGCTAACCAATCTGATAGCATGTGTAGCAACAGAGTGAAACCAAACAATGCCTTATCAAAAATTCCCCAAACATTTATTTTGTTCCCTGAAGCATTAAATGATAGGTGTTATTACAACCATTTCCAATACACGCAAAGCATACAATAATTAATGTTGATGGGAACTAGCATTAAATTAGAGTGGCCTTCTCTATCCAAGCTACATGAAATGCACCACCCTATTCCCAAGGTATCCAACAACCGCCTCCACCACCTTTTACATGGCCACTGGTAGGATAGGAATATATATCTATATATATGTATATACAATAACATATATATATATATATATATACATGTATACATGTATATATGTATAATATGTACATACATACATACATATATATATACATACATACTACCTTAACAAATATATATATCAATATATGTATATATATGTACATATGTATATACATATTCATATACATATATACACATATAATGACAAGAGGAGTAAGCTTGATGCATAGAGGCTTGATGAAACAATTGATGTAATTAAGGAGGAAGGGGTCAAGAGTGCAGAATGTTTCATGAAGCCTTTGTGCATCAAGCTCATGCCTATTGTCATGTTGTCTTTTGTCTATCTCTACAATATCTTGTTGCTGCTCATTGACCTTCAATGAACATATATATATATAATAACAAATATAAAAGCATACTGCCATGTATAAAATACTCCATTGTTAACAAAACCTCATCAAAAATTGAAACAATACATCCTTTTCAACAACACCTGAAAAATGAAACAATATAGCTTACACAAGAGAACTATAATCAACAATTCCCAATGAGGTTTTTGAGTTGCAACTACATAAAAAATTATTTGTCACAAATGCCACAACTGTATATATTTTTAGCCATAAAACAAAATCCATAAACAAAAATGCATAAAGATTCACAAAAGCAAACCAAAGTTAAAGTATAATAATTTCTCGATAGAACCCTATCAAAACATTGAAACAATATAGCCTTCTCAACAAAACCTTCTAGAAAATTAATAGTGAAAAACCCATGCAAAAAATATACTTCTTTCTGAGCATAGCCTTATCAAAAATGTAAACAATATATCCTTTTCAACAACACCTTATCAGAAATGAAAGAATATAGCCTAAGACAGAGAACAATAATCAACAATACCCAGTGCAATGAACCATTTAAAGTGTACAACATTAACTATTCTATTTTTTTCCAACCATAACCACAAAATGAAAGGCATAAATCAAGCAAGATTGGTTTCAACAGTGGCCCAGTTGGAAAAACCCACAAAACTATAGCCACAAAACCCAACCAAAACCATAGCCACATAATGTAACCATAAACAAAAAATATAGTCTTTTCTCAAAAGCACCTTATCGAAAATTGAAACATTATAGCCTTTTGAAAAGAACCTTATTGAATATGGCACAATGTAGCTGCCACTAGACAACAAAAATTGTCAAAAACTATAGAACAGTTGATATCTTGCATTCTACTTTTGTACACTTTGCATCTAATACTTGTTGAAGCGCTAAAACACTTTATGCTATTTTCCATAGGGCATTGTTGTTTGTTCTTCTGTTGGATTTAATAAATTGTTTCATTTATCATTTCAATTATTCTTATTGAAAGAATAGAGACATTAAGGTTCAATGAAGATGATCTTTGTAATTTTCCTATATATATATAGCATGTATGTATATATATATGTATATATATATATATATTTATATACATACATGCTATATATATATATATATATATATGTGTGTGTGTGTGTGTGTGTGTGTGTGTGTGTATACATACATGCTATATATCTATATGTATGTATATATATATATGCATATACATACATGCTAAGTTAATATATATATATATATATGTATATATATCTATGCATATATATATATATATACATATACATAGATATATATATTTCTTAACTTTGTATGTATGTATATATATATATATATATAGACAACCAAAATTGTCAAAAACCATAGAATATTTGATATTTTGCATTCCACTTTTGTACACTTTGCATCTAATACTTGTTGAAGTGCTAAAACACTTTATGCTATTTTCCATAAGGCATTGTTGTTTGTTCTTCTGTTGGATTTAATAAATTGTTTCATTTATCATTTCAATTATTCTTATTGAAAGAATATAGAAATTAAGGTTCAATGAAGATGATCTTTCTAATTTTCCTATATATATATATAGCATGTATGTATATATATATATGTATATACATACATGTTATATATATATAGCATGTATGTATATATATATATGTATATACATACATGTTATATATATATACATATACATAGATATATATATTTCTTAACTTTGTATGTATGTATATATATATCTAGACAACAAAAATTGTCAAAAACTATAGAATAGTTGATATCTTGCATTCCACTTTTGTACAGTTTGCATCTAATACTTGTTGAAGCGCTAAAATAATTTATTATATTTTCCATAGGGCATTGTTGTTTGTTCTTCTATTGGATTTAATAAATTGTTTCATTTATCATTTCAATTATTCTTATTGAAAGAATAGAGACATTAAGGTTCAATGAAGATGATCTTTCTAGTTTTCCTATATATATATGTATATATATATGTATATATGTATATATGTATATATATATATATGTATATAGATACATGCTATATATATATATATGTATGTATGTATATACATACATGCTATATATATATATACATGCTAAGTTAATATATATATATATATACAATGTAGCATAGGCCAGATGACAATAATTAACAATGCTTGATAAAGTTAAATATAAAAATCATGTAGAACAATAGCCACAAAATGGCAACCATAAATGAAAAAATATTGCTTTTAACAAAAATTATAGGCTTTTGAGAACAATGCCTTGAGGAAAATTCAAAAAATACAACCTTTTCAACAAGACTTTATTGAAAACGAGACAATATGCACCAAACTACATAGCAACAATCAATAAAGGATGAATAGTGTTAACATTGTAATTCCTTACCAAACATAGCTACAAAGCTGAAGGAATAAATAGACTCCAACACAAAAAAAATTGCAGTGGCAAGGCCATGTGAAATTATAAATTTTTCCTCAACAGAACTTAATAGAAAATTGAAACAATATCAGCTTCTCGGCAACACCTTTTTCAGAAAAAGAAAGCATAGCCTAAGGTAAACAACAATAATCAAGAATACTTACTGCAATCAAATGTAGATTGTATACCATTAAATATTTTACTCCATTGCAACCATAGCCACAAAAACAGATGCCATATATTAAACAATATTTTTTTGAACATCAAGCTAGATGGAAAAAGCCATCAAACAAAAAGATTCACAGTAACTTACCCTTGCAAAATGATAGCCATAAATTGTGGACCATAGATTGAATAATATTTATTTTTACCAACAATATAGTATTTTCTCAACAATAGCTTATCAAAATTTGAAACAATCAATATTGTGTTAATAGAGATCAAGCAATAAAGCCTACAACAACCTACAAACCACAAGTGAAACAATATTCCAAATGGTTCTCCTAGTATGCACATCATTGTGCTTATGTCACATACATAGATATTTGTACATATGGCACATGCATTCTGCTATACTCTGATTATTAGTCCCATTTCCAACACTTTTTTATTGGTTTTGGAGTCATTGGCCCATGCAAAAAATAGAAAATATGTTGCAGCCACCTTCAGAGAAACTTCACAGTAGGTGATTCGACTTGCACCTTCAAAAAATCTCATCCTCTTGGCATCAAGATTTACTATTATGTGGTGTCCCTATAGTGGCAATCATTGTACCAACACCTACTTCTCAAAAACCTAAGCAAAGATAGTGACTCTTTGAAATTTTCAATGAGGCATTGTTGGGTGTTCTTCTGTGACTTTACCTCCTTCCACAACTATGAGCCAAGATTACAAGCTTCTTTGAAGGTTGAAGTCCATCTGGCCTTTCCAACAGATGTATCATTGTGTATCTATACCTATAAGTTTCCATTCATTTATATATCTATATTGTCTACATCTAATTCCATGCACATATATTTCTACATGTACTCTTTTAGTCTGTATACTTCCAAAACACAAATTCTTACATATGCACCCAATGCATGATGTTAGATTCTAATTTTTGGCGTATTAGTTGAGTGTACCTTTTTAGTTATCATTTCTCCCAATCTCAAGATGAAATTGTTCAATTGATTGGTTGTATCTTAAGTATGATAAGAAATATTGGTTCCACCATTAATCAAAGTGGTAGGAAATGTATGTTCTCACTCAGCAGTTTGTTGAGAGCCCATGGGCTTTCACGACCCAATATGATAGGGTGGAGACCAAGCCTTGTTTTTTTTTATTGCTTTTCATATTTTTTATTGTTGTTTACTTGGATTGTAGGGATTTATGTTGGTGTTAGGTAGGAAAGCTCTTTTCATGTGACAAGCACTATAGAGAAATAAAAGAAAATAGATGTCTAGTCCATAGAAATTATAAGAAAAATCCAAAGTCACAATTAGCCATAGGTGTTTGGAATTCAAGCAAGCATGACAATTATGTCTATAGAGTTTTTCATGGTAGGGAAAATTGCATACAAATATGACAGTAACAACTTGCACCTACCTTCAAATTTCATTCTTGTATCATTGACTATTGTTGTTTTAACCCTTGTTTCTAAATTATATGCCTGAGTTTTAATAAGAATAGTAAAACAAAAAAAATATGAATATTGTCTATATGTAATGCCATGTACATAGATTTCTACATCTACTTTTTTAGTTTGTATATTTCCAAATAGAAAATTCCATATTCATCCAATCCATGATGTTGGATTGTATGTGTTGGTATATTTGTTAAGCGTGCCTATATGATGAGAAAGATTGCTTCCACCATTGATAAAAGTGATGGACAATCTATGTTCTTGCTTGGGGGTTTGGTGAGAGCCCATGGGGCTGCATGGCCCAATATGGTAGGGTGGAGAGCAGGACTTGTTTTATTTTTTTCATTGCATATTTTCTATTTGTTGTTTAGATGTGTTGTGGGTACTTCTATACATGGTTGTTTGCATGCATACATTTACGTATGCATATATGTAAATCTAAAAAAAATCCACCACCTTTACCTCGGCACCAAAGAGCTCAAAAACTAACAAGGCTGATGAAAAATCCAACCAAAGTTCACCAAAACCAAATAGCAGCTTGTCTCCTTTCTAATAGCACCAAAAAACTCTAAAACCAGTGCATATGTATATGTTTATGTATATATGCATGTGCACTCAAAAAATTGTGTTCCCAATATGGTGGAGTGGATAGTACATCTTGTTTCATTTTGTTTGGGTGTTTGCAAGCACATTTTTTTCTTCATTGTAATATATGTATATGTATATGTGTATGTATATATGCATGTGCAATATAAAACATGAAGTTTTAATAGATGGAGATTGGAACAAATGAAGGTATGATTCACAAACATAGGAGAACCATCATTACACTCTTCTTTAAAGTGTACATTGTACCTCCCATTTGTGACTAGAAAATCGCTAGATATGCATCTGATGCATTTTGTTCATTGTGATGTCTTAGTAATAGCTATTAGTATGAAAGGTTTTATATGAATTGTTGACATAGTGTTTGCACACACATTCTTGTCTTTATTGTATTATATGTATATGTATATGTATAAATGCATGTTCAATAAAAAACATGAAGTTATTTTAGATGGAGAGTGTAATGAAAGAAGGGACGATGCATAACCATCGGCAACAAAAGCACTGCACTCTTCTTTAAAGAGTACATCATACCTTCCATTCATGACACTCTCCATTGAAAACATATTGCATATGTATTTATACATTTGTAGACACATTTCCATATATGTTTACTTTTCTTATTGCCAATAAGTGACTATAGGGAAAAGTATTTGTCAACATGTGGGTTTTCTGTTTTCTAAATTTTCCGTTCCCCGCAGCATGGTTTTATATTTGCAAGTGGTAAATCCATATATATGCATGAAATTGATGCATAATTTCAATTGTGATGCCTTGGGTATTATCCATTCAAGGCTAAAAAAATAACTATTACAATGAAAGGTGCTATATTGGCAGTAATAAGCAACATTCATTTCATGATTGATCATAGGACATAAATTTGTGGACACACTTGAGCTCATACCATTGAAGATACTTATTTTTTAGAAGAGTATTTAAGCATTAAACTATGTATCATTATACTTGACAAATTACTAGTATATGTGACATGGTTTGACACTAAAATTTCTTTACTAAAAAATAGTCACGTCAATGCATAGTATTACCATTAATTGCTATCCATAGGAAAATTTAGTATTATACTCAATGCACAATTTCTTTTGAATTAGCTGCTTCTCCAATGAAATTGTTCTCATGGGGCTTTGTGACCCAATATGCTTGTGTTGAGCCTAGGCTTTCCCTTTGTCCGTTTGACCTTGTATTAGCTATTTGTTCATTGGTTGCATTCTTTTTTTTTTAGTTGGAGTTTGAACATAGTTTTAAATACAATGCATATGGATACATACATTTATGTATGCATATACATATATGTATGCTTTGGTAGTTTTCCATAAAGCATTGTTGAAAAAAAAATTGTTCCATGTCTACATTTTCCCTTCTTTGTGCATGGCTTTATTACTATGGATTTTTTTGTTTTGTGAGTCTTCCATGTAGGCCACTATTCAAACCAATATTGTTTCCTTTATGGCTTCCATATTGTGTTAATGGTTGGAACATAGTAAAATAGTTCATGATACATAGTTTATATTGCTTTCCATAGGGTATTATTGAGAGTTGCTATCTTCCTTTAGCTACTTTTTTGCATATTCAATTAGCTTGACCATTTTAGTTATGCCATTTCCTTTTAACTTGGTGTTTGCAACCATTTTATTGTTTGCTTAATATGATTACTATAGGCTTCACAACCTTCTTCAAGTTCCAACGCTACATCAAGTGTAGATCATAAAAGGCAGCAAAATACCAAAGAAACTAGCTTTATTATACATGCCACAAAGAACAAATTTTCCCAGATCAATGAGTTGGGTACTTGCAATAAAGATGTGTTCTAGACCCACTTGGCTTGGCACCACATGCCTATCTAGGCACAATGGTATTGCAAGCAAGCTTTCCAAAAAGAATTACTCGTTGTTACACCCCCTCAACTCCCACCCCTTTGAAGTTGCAACACAACCATCACAGTGAATATACCCCCATGATACCTAGTTGTAAACCACTGCAAAACATTGCTGAAAATGCCTTTCAATCTGCATCCTCAGCAACCCAACACTCAAGCAACATATTTGGTGAAACTTCCTGCATTTCTATGTAGTCCTTCTGTCAGCGCATTGATGCTTTGTCTAAATTGAAATTTTATTTATTTTTGCAAGGAGAGCTATGCTAGCATGAGATTCTGAGCATCCAGCACTGGTGTTGTGTGTTTTTTTTCTACTTCTGAAAATGGTGTCCATATATTTAGCCTAACAAAAAAAATGGATCTAGGGCCACAACCAAACGTCCTTGTAAAGCTTACTCAAGGCAAAGAAATGCTTATAGCCAGAGTTGCTCTAGTTTTGCAAGTAACCCATGCTAGAGGAGGCCAATACAAATATAGTGTCCATACTATAAGCTTCCCACAAGACATCAAGACCATTGCAATTTTTTTGTCGTGTCGTCTACATGATCTTGAAGTCGTGATTGTGCAAAGAATTGGCGTTCAGGGGAAAAACTATGATTGATATGTTGACAAACATAATGTCATGGCTGTATTAATATATAAAATTGAGAATGACCCATACTATAGTGATGTTGTAATAGATTGTGATGCTTTAATTTTGTTGCCTTCTACGAGTACTGACATCTCTAATCTTCTACACATAATGGAAGAACCGACGCATACGTCAATTGAACCAATGGCAACTGCAGAATTGCAGACAACTAGAGATGCCTTACAAATTAAAGACAATGGTCAAAATACCTTGCCTTGGCCTGAAATAAATCCTAGCCTTATCAATGAATATAATACAGATGGGTTATTAAGAATGGCTTTTCTAATCTTTCTTCCCAGTGGAATTGCAATGCCCCTACAATCGAGAACCATATAAATTTACTTACATGAATATTACTTGCACTTGATGAGATACTATGATAATAGATTTGGAAGGAATTTTAGGTTTAGATGTTACCTTTATAATTTGATAATGAGACATCCTAGCCAACAATTAGCATCAGTTTTTATGAAAACAAATTTGGAGGAAAGAATCCCAAAGTTTGTTCTTGTTTTGTGACAATTGCTTTGAGAGGCACCAAAAACACAAATAGGAAACCAACTTGTATGCTTTGGTGCATCCTTGTGAATAGCACACTCATATTGGGCCAAGTGTCAACAAGAGCTTGCAGCAATGATTCACTAGCTTGGTACACTAACTCTTTTCTTCACTTTGAGCTCTGTAGATACAAAATGACCCAATCTACATAGGGTAATTGAACCTCATACCCAATTGGATTTTCCATACTCCTGTATATACTTCACAGAGAAAATTGTATAAAACCCACACGTAACAGCATTGTACATGCACTTGTGATTCACTATTTTCTATGAAGAGGTTATTGAGAGACTTTTCCACACAAAGCACTATTGGTATAGGTATGAGTGGAACATCATGGGTCAACACATCTACATGGTTTCTTGTGGCTCCCAGATGCACCGAACATGGACATGATTGATTGGTTTAATCCACAAGAGCTTCAACAAGCAAAAAAAATCTTTGATTTCTATGTTTCAGCATGGAACCCTTGTCCCGTAGAGCAGCTAATATCAAGGATCCACCACTCATCTTTAGAGGACCCATGCTTACTTAATACTACATAAATTTCTTCCATGGATCCAATGGTGGACTATGAACAGTTGTTAAATACAGTGCAAAGGAATACAAAGTGCACTCAATCATTTGCCTTAGGAAAAAATACAACCAATTATAATGTCACTACAAAGCTCCATGGGCTATGCAACCATCTTCGACATTGGTAATTAACAGTGAATTGAACAAATCATATAAGCTAGCAAGAAATGATGAGTGCGTTAATATCCACAACCCTGAGATGCTTACAATTTGGTGAGAAAATGTTGATTTTCAGCCAGTATTGTCTAGAAAAATTGTGCTAAACTACATTTCCAAAGATGCATCAATGTATGAGAGAAAATTTGAAAGCTACATTGATATCTTGTAGAGGCTTGCAAATACAAATTCATCTAGGGATAATGCATTTCTTTCCTACCAAAAATTCATGATGAATTTGCTTGTTGATCATGACATTGGTGGACAAGAAACATGCCATATGCTACAAAATTTGCCCCTTGTCATCTCAAGTCAACATTTCTTATCTTTGAATGTTAGCAGGTGGACATTTCATCGTTTGAAAATAGTTGACAATGGTGACAATCTTTCCAGTGGTTATATTCATTCCTACATGTAAAGACTAGCTAAAATGGAGACAATATCCCTTATTCATTCTACACAACTTTATACATATCGAAAAAATCACAAAGGTGTAGCTTGGCGTGCTCCACCACAATCTACTATCATCATTGTTCACCTTCTTTTCAAGACCATCCTGCTAGAACAAAGTGATTCCTTCAAAACATTTTATTGGTTAGAATTGCTACTATACAAAACTTTTTGAAATGTTGAGGTTGGTATAGGCCTTACGAGAGAAAGCATAACATGAAATTGGAGGCTCTTTTATGTTGCTAGATATGATGCTTGGCATGTCAATAGAATTTTGTCACCCTTGCTGATGGGGAGGGTAGTGATAGTGATACCGAAACTGTGCAGTCTCCATCCCATGCATATGAATATGAATGGGAGTTTTTCTCAACTTGGTGCCATAAATAATGTTTGTTTTGACCATCTGAAACTCTTGGGTAGATGGGACTTTGACCTGCATCACAAGTGGGACAATCGTGATATTCCAAAAAATCCCCATAGTATTGTTGAATAGCTTTTTTCAACAAGTAAATTGCATACAGCTAAAGACACCCTTTGCTTATTTGCAACGCCTAAACATTGCCATCAACTATCTCCTAGGCAAAAGCTTGCTTTGAATATCATTGAACAACACCATCTTGGCCTGTTTTCATCGCCACCACTATGTATGATCATTTAAGGAACTACTGGAATAGGTAAATCATTCCTCATTTACAAGATATGAAGAGCACTAAATACATTGTTGAATCAAAAAATGAATCCTTTGCTTGCTTTGGCACAAATGGGTGTTGTTGCTTACAACATTCATGCCTCCACAATTCATACTGCTCTCTAGATACAAATAAGAGATATGAATCCATTGAAAGGACAACCATTGACCATATTTCAAGAGGACTTCAAACATATTAAGTACATATTAATTGATGAAATAAGCTTCTTGGGCCCCAAGTTGTTGCTTAAAATAGATAGTCGATTGCTGCAAGCATTCCCTCATAGACATATGCAACCATTTAGTGGTGTCTCTATTATACTTGTGGGTGACTTGGCACAACTTCCCCCTATTATGGACATACCTATCTATGGTTCTTGATCCATAGTGTTGGAACTTTGGAACACTTTTAATATTGTTGTCATACTTGACACTCTCTTTTGCTAGCATGGGCAGTCTGATTCAGAACAATAATTTCGTATTATCCTTATGAATATTAGAAATTTCCAGGCATCCCTATTTGATTGGAAAAATTTTATGAATTGAGAAAAAACCATGCTTGCGTCTAAGAAAATCTAAGAGTTTGATGAGGCTATCGACTTATTTCCAACAAATAGGTTGGTTGCTTTGCATAATAGGAAAATGCTACAATAGTTAAATGTTCCAATTGCAATTAGTGTTGTTGAATGTTCCCAAAAAAACACACTTGATTATGGTGATGGCAAACAACTTCAAGTAGAGCTCTTGCTTGCAATTGGTCAACAAGTAATGTTCATAAAAATCTATGGGTGGTAGCTAGCCTAGTTAATGGATCATTGGGTTTAGTGAAGGTTATTGTATATGCTAGGGGTGCTAGACCACCTCAACTTCCTGAATATGTTGTTGTTGACTTCCAAAACTACATTGGCCTCACATGGGATCAAGACAATCCAAGATTCATCTTGATTATCCCAATCACATGAGGCAATCAGAGATAGCTCCCATTGAGAATGACCTGGGTGATAACAATCCATAAATCTCAAGGCTTAACACTAAAGAAAGCTACAGTAGATATTGGAACTAAAGAAAGGAAAGGACTAACATTCACAACTCTCTCTCACATTAAATCAATAACAGGAATATGCATAGTGTAATGCCCCATCTTGTAACCTAAGGAATGTTGCAATTTTCTACGAAAGTGAAATATTTTTTTTTCAGAGTTAATATTAACTTTATTAGTTGCATTCTCTAAGTTACGCGACGTCACACTACTTGAGATTCCATAGATGACTTTAGTATTTAGCATTGCTTGTTTTTAATTAACATAAACTTAAAAGTAAACATTGCACAACATTTGAATTCCATTCATGATAGTATAAAGTAAAAATAAGATTCTTACATTGCATTTGAAATGACATTACAATACTCATTCTTCAAATGAGGTAGATCAAATAATAGATTACAATTACATATTTCAAATTTTCACCTCATAACAATTGAGGGATGTTTCAAATACAAGATTTCCAATGATACAATAAAGGAAGTACATAAATATCCAAATACGAGCTCTCCACCAATGAAGCTCTCATTGCCATGATCATAAACTGGGGACCCAACGGAGAAAGGTGCACATTCCACCCAACCATGTGGTACCCGTAGGTCCAACCCCCATGCTAGGAGATAGTAATAAGGTTCCCTAGACATAATCTACTAACCCTAGACACAAGTACATACTTAACTAATGGTTACACTGCTTCTAGAATTAAGATAATAAAACATACTAAGCTCACAAGGTAAACTATTATTTTAGGTGGAGTGTCATCACAATGTTGCATAGGTTACCCTGGTGTTTCTTCCTAGGTTTAGGCCCCCAACTTGGGTTACCCTGGTAACCTCTTACGAAACCTGGCTCCACATGAAAACTATTAGGGGAATCGAATATCTTTTAAAGTAACAAGATATTGATTTGCCATTTCAGGCCTTCTCGACTTATACTCAAGACTGAATTAGCTCTTGAGTCTATAAGCGAGGCATATTAATCTAATTAAATATTTTAAGCTAACTAATGTTTGTTTTAGTTTCCACTGACTTACTAACTCTTTGTAAGTTACCCTGGCACCACTTTGTGTGTCAGCCCTCACACAGAGCCACTCCCCTAAACATAACATAAGGAATCTAAGTTCCCTAACTAAGGTAACCAAGGTGCACAAAAATCAACATATAATACCAAATGACACACAATGGTCATTAAATCTTTGTTCATAAATTTAGGTGTCAAAACACCATACTATAACATATGCACTACCCTAGTCAACTCAAGGATTGCATTTCAACAATAACAACACCCTTACTATACAAATTAATCTTGAAGACTTGTTCATCTAAGACATTCCCAATTTGCCCAATAAAAGAAACATAATTTAAAGCAAATCAAAACATTGGGAATCTACACTAGGATTTACTAAATCCAGTCATTCCAATCACTCATCTTTTTCAGCTACTCAAAATAAACATGATTCAATGTGCAATAATAAAATAGAACTAATTTTCTAATTCCTAATTTCCACAATCATGCTTAAAAATTCAACTCCTTATTACACTAAATCAATATAATTTCCTCTTTTTCTAATTTTAAATGTTTTATTTCCTGAAACTATAAAATATAATTATTTATATATATTAACAATTTAAAATTTACATTAAACAAATCGAAATACATTTTATTCATTAAACATTTTCCTTAGGTTTTCGTTGGCTATTTACACAACCCATGCCCTGCCGCAGCGTCATAGCCATGGCGGCCGTGGGTGGGGCTGCCTCCACAGCCCTCCCCACAGGGCTCGACTGTGGGCGGCTGAGCCGAGCGTTGCCCGTGAGGGCGGCGCTGGGCTCGGCCCTCACTACCGTGCCCCTGCGGGGTCGGCTGTGGGTAGCCCGCCCAATACTGCGGCTCTCAAATAATTTTTTTTAAATATGGATTTTCTAAAATAAAACAACAATATATTTATATAAAATAAAAACGTACGGTGATTTTACTAATTCCATTTTTTTTCTTAAATAAAATTCTCAAATTTTCCTATATGGTAATTTTTCAATATTCTTATAAAGAATATAAGATTTTCACAATACAATTTATATATGAAGGTATATATATGTATAAAACATATATACAAATTCAACATGGTTTTCTTATGGGAAAATTTACAAAATTCTATAGGGTTTGTAATGAGGTAATTGAGAAATTTCTACAGTTGAGGAAAAAAATTTCCCCAACAAGAGGTTTCAGTTTCATTTCCCAAATAAATGATTTCCCTTCACAAATTTTACTCATACTTATTTCCTACAAGAAGCTTTTAACAAGGAAATAATAAATCCTCTATAGACTAATTTTCTGAGAAGAATACAGAAGTCACAAAACACAATAGTTTATTCTGCAAACTTCTAAATTCATATTTTAACAGATTTGCACAAAACTAACTCTTAAACAGGAAATCTTTCAAAATGAGACAAATTAATTTAAATAGAAAAATTCTTGTTTCCCTGTAGCTTGTAGAACTTGGCTAGTGAAGAGTAGCTTTTCCTATAGCTTCCAAAGCCTTCCCCAAACACAAAATCCGAAAATATGCCAAAAATTCACAAAGGAAATCACAAATTTTCCCAAAATCAATTTTTTTAGCAGAACCCTGTTCTTTTCATTTCCCATGAAGTAGTAATCTTCTATTTTCCCAAATCCTTGATAACATCCGAGAAAATCCTCAACAAGAAGCAATTAATTCCATTGGCACACATGTCGAGAAGAAAAAAATATTTCAACAACCTCATGACAATCTTTTATTTCTTCCTTATAAAAAATTGAATGCATTTTTAGATTTAAAGAATTTAAACTTTAAATATGCAATTTCCCTTTTCTTTATTTATTTTATTTATCTAACAATTAAAATACCATTTCCCACATAGCAATTAATTTAAAATTTAAATCTATTCACACAATTAAGGTAACTTTAATTCAATTAATTAATTTATTTAATTAGATGAATTTAATCTCAATGATTAAATTACTTAACCAAACAAACTAATTAATTAATTAAATAAAATGTAAAACTTATTTTTAACATTTAAAATTAATTTAAATAAACAGTAAATTAAAGAATAACAAACTATCATTAAATTGACAAAATTTTCCTTTCAAAAAAATTAATCCAATCAGGGACAAAAAAGACCACTAAAGACTCCAAACTAAAACTGACGATATACTGTGACTGGGTTTAAGACTAGACTAGGATAAACCATGTTACTACCTCCCAATCAACATTTTCATTGAGTCTTGACACGCTCAGACTTGAATAACCAGGTGGAGTCGATGTCATGTACCTACAATCCTACAGCGAAAAAAATAACATACATATATATATAATCCATTATACAAGCACACCGTGCGGAGAAAATCACAGAAATCACAGGGCACTCGCAAGCGAGTGATGCAACTCTATTCTCCACACCAATACTTGTCACATCAAACTGACAAATTAAATAACAATTCATCTACCATAAACATATATATAGCAATAAAATATAAAGTAAATATCTACGCTATTACAAAGCATGTCAGAAATTAATTATCACCATACAATGTTTAACATATCACAAAACAAATCCACTATCACTCAAAAGTCAGCGATCAAAATACACAAAATAAGGTACCGAAGTCTATCAATGTGAAAACATGCAAATAATAATCATAAGCAAAATGGAGGGGTACTGCACATAGATCCACCTTTCTCTTTTGACAAGTACTCTAGGATACATTCTAACAAATACAATGGGCTTCAAATCAAAGAAGAGGATCACCTCCAACAATTTTCTGCATTCCCACCATGATGAAATATTTTTCTTCTTCACGGTAACTATACCACTTCTCCTTTTCGCTTCCATTCCAATGCTTTCACAATACCCTTGATCCACACTATTCATTTTTCCTTCTTCACTACATAGCCCCATTCTAATCACTTTTCCCAACACTCTGAAAGTTTTACTTCTATAGTCATTGCTAAGAGAAGTCACTATTCAACTTTTTCCTTGTGTTTCCCCTTGTGCCCAACAACAAACATCGATTCATTCCTCTTCACCACTTGCCCAAACTATTATCTAAATTTAAATTTGCTCTCAATAGCTTCCTCCCCATTACCCAATTATGCCGCTTCCAAAGCGATCATGTTTGAATCATTTATTTCTAACAATTTTAGCTTCTAACAAGTTTAGATTGTAAACATTTCCAGTTGTTACTGCAAATCTTTAGAATTCTGAATACCTTCATGCTCACAAGGTTTGCATGGTGTTCAAGTTGCAACTATATTCCATTTGTATACAAGGTAAGGCTATATGTCATTCTTTCAATGTCTTTATTTGCAGCTACATCCAAAATTGTTTGTCACAATTGTCACAATTGTATATATTTTAAAAAATAGATAACAATGATTTCAGCTAAATAAAATTGCCAGGTGCCAGAAGATAATTATATGCAATTGTCCACATATTGTCTCCTCTTTACAAAAGGTATGCCTGCATCCTATTTATATGACCTATTCTATTGCACATACATTAAATATTATTTGTTACTAACTATACAACTATTTATATTTTTTCATTTAGGTATTGTCTACTAATGGCATATGTTTCCTGTACTAAACTTAAAATTTCCCTTATGCCTAACCACATTTCATTGAAAGCATTTTTTATTGCAAATGTATGTACTAAGATCTTCACAATTGTTAATACCTTCATGCTCACAATTTTTCCATTGTGTTCGAGTTGCAACTATATTCCATTTGTATACAAGGTAAGGTTGTATGTCATTCTTTCCATCTCTTCTTTTGCAACTACATCCAAAATTCTTTGTCACAAATGTCACAAGTATATATATTTTAAAAAAATAGATATCAATGAATTCAGCTGAATAAAATTGCCAGGTGCCAAAAGACAATTATATGCAATTGTCCACATACTGTCTCCTCCTCTTTACAAAAGGTATTCCTGCATCCTATTTATATGATCTATTATATTGCACATTCATTCGATATTATTTTTTACTAACTATATAGCTATTTATATTTCTTCATTTAGATATTGTCTACTAATGACACATGTTTGTTGTACTAAACTTCAAATTTCCCTTATGTCTAACCATATTTCATTGAAAACATTTTAGATTGCAAATGTGTGTACTGAAATATAGATGCACATGTCCTATGTACAAATCTTCTAAATTTTAAATAGCTTTACTATTGGACATTTCTATGGTGTATGGCCTTCACCTACATTTCATTTCTATACAACATAAGCCTATATATCTTTTCTTGAATTTCTTATTTTACCATTCCATGTCAATTAATTATTGAAAACATTTTAGATTGCAAATGTGTACTAAAATATAGATGCACATGTTCATTGTACAGATCTCATAAATGTTAAATATCTTTACAATTGCACATTTGCATGGTGTATGGCCTTCACCTATATTCCATTTCTATACAACGTAAGCTTATATATCTTTTCTTGCATTTCTTATTTCACAACTACATGTCAATTTATTAAAAATGTACAACATTGATTCCCAGTCAACAAAATTTCTCAGGTACCAAGTGATTTCCTTCACGATTGATTAAAGTGGTGGACGATTAATATTCTTGCTCTAGGGTTTGGTGAGAGTCAATGGCACTTGTTGACACAATGTGGTAGGGTACAAAGCAGGCCTCCTTTTTTGTCTCAATACTCCAATCCAGTCCCTGTACAAGGTATTCCTAAATTTTATTTACTTACACTGTTCTACTACACCTACATTACATATTAGTTGTTATAAATTCTAAAAGTCTTTATATTTTCTTATTGATTTATCATATACCAATGGTATGTGTTTAGTACACTAAACTTCACATTATCCTTTCATTTTTGCAACCATACTCAACCCAACGAATCATCATTCGTGGACCTTTTGATGCCTTCAGATCTTGTAATAAGTCAGCACCGGCCTAAACATTTCTTTCACCATTGATCCCAATGGTGGACAATTTATTTTTTTGCCCGGGGGCCTCGTGAGAGCGCTCGATGCTCCATGAGCCAATATGGTAGGGTGGACATCGGGTCTTTTTTTCTTATGTTGACACTACTTTCTACAACGTGCACCAAGTGTACCTAAATCTTATTTACTTCATTCCTCCCATTACAAGTACATAGTAAACTCTATGTTATAAAATATAGAGCTTTGATATCTCCTAGTTTACATATTGTCTATGAATTAGAGATAACCACTACACTAAAATTCACACTTTGTTGTTATTCTTCCAAAGCATACTGCAGCCATAATGTGGAATCCAGTGATTTTCTTTAAATCCATTAGTGGCCAAAACATTGCTTCTACCATCGATCATAGTGGTGGACATTTTATTTTTCTACTCAAGGGTTTAGTGAGAGTGTGTGGCACTCCATGACCTAATATGGTAGGGTGGAGATCAAACCTTCTTCTCTTGTCTTCTGACTGCAATCCACCATGTGCACAAGTATGCCTAATTTGTACTTATTTCATCCCTTGCATTACACATGTATTCCATATTTTGTATTATGCATTATAAAAATCTTTACATATACTGATTTACATATTCTCTATCAAATATAGATGTTCACCACACTAAATTTCACATTTTTTTGTTATTTTGCCATAGCAGACTTTAGCTATAATGGCGAAATTGATGAACTAATTGCAAAATTAGTCACAATAGTGAAAAAGAAAATTAGGTCCTAATATACTCTATGTTGATTGTAATAAGCAATATTCATTCCACCCTTGATCAGAGTGGTGGACAATTTATATTCTTGCTCGAGGGTTTGATGAGAGCCTATGAGGCTCCATGACCCAATATGGAAGGGTGAAAACTAGGGCTCATTTTGTTGTGTTTTATTTTATATATCTTATGTATAGATCTCTATGTTTCTAACATAAGATTCAAACATAATTCATATCTTTCAGGCTATGGTTCTCAGGGAATAAAATAGTTAATGTTATGCACTTTGTGTTAGATTCCATCGGGAATTTTTCATTATTGTTCTCTTGCTTAAGCTATAATGTTTCATTCTCAACAAGGTGCTATTTCAAAGGCTATATTGTGTTGTTATCCCTCTCATTATCCACAAAAATTGTTGGCGTTATGCAGTTTCTATCGATTGTTATTGTCTAGCTTGCATTATATTCTATCATTTTTTATATGCTCACGTTCAATAGACTCTATTCTTTCAATTTTCAATAGAATGTTGTTGAGAATAGATCAAAAAATTTATTGATTATATTGTTCTATATCTTAGGCTACATTGTTTTATTTTCGATAGGGTGTTGTTGAAGACGCTATATTGTTTCAATTTTTGATAAGGTGTTATTGATAGAAGAGAATATTATTTGTTAAAATAAATATTGTTTCATTTATCATTGGGTTATATGGCTATCATTCTACATGGCCTCTATGGCTATATACAAGTCTACAGATAGGGAAATTTAATATTGTCTCATTTATGGCTTCCATTATGTGGAGATGGTTACAATATATTAAAATAATTTGTCTTGTTTTCCATAACACACTCTAATTGTTGTTCGGTGGCTTTAGCTATATTCTCTCATTTGCAATGCATAATGAAATAGTTAATATTATAGATTTGTGCTTTGGTTGTTGTCATTGGATCACTATTGGGGAAAGTATTTGTGAATGTGCATGTTTCTAATTTTTATTTTTATTTACTTTTGCACCATATTTTATATTTTTAAATTGTTTGTGTCTGCTTCAAGATATACTTAACTCTGCCACCCTCATTGTCTACATGTCACTTTCCTTTCATGTTCATCTCCACCTATTGGCTCATTGTTGCATGTTACTAGTACACGAAACTGCTAGTGTTTAAAGGTGTTTCACTTATAAGAATAATGCATTGCAAGTCCCAAATTATAGCTTGTACATCGTCGCCAATGGTTCGACATCATAAAGATATGTATAGAAGTTGTGAGCACCCTTGTAGGGTGAGATTGATCCCACATAAAGATTTAGTGGAGAACTATCTTTGATGTCTTTTGTTCTTTGCTTTGGTGTTGGGCTAAAACAGATCTTTTCCAATAAAGGCTACTAGGGAATTTGGATTTGAATTACAAGCCTGCAAAGAGGTAAAAGGGTTGTAATTTGCAAGTTAAATATACTAATTACTTAGATAATTTTTTTGGTTGCATGGAAAAAATGAGGATGCGCATAAGTTAATGCATTTTCTTGTATTCAGCTCTGGAAGTACTGGAATGGTTGGGGTTAGTTAACATATTAGATTGCCTTCCGACTTCTTGAAGAAAAAAGTGTACAACTACTTTGTTTATTAAGTTATTTGTAACTTTTTTGCCTTGCCTCTAAAGATTGACTATAAAGTTCATGCATGGGTAATTGATGTTATTATCTTGCATTGCCTCTAATGCATTTTTAGAATTTCTCTTTGTTTTTACATAGTTCTCAATAGATTTCCCTCAATTGATCACAGCGATTATTCTGCCAAATACTTGGCGCTTAGCTTGACTTAAAGGAAACATGTGATGGAAATTGAATTTGAATTATATACATTAATTAAGGCTAGTCGCAAATTATTGCTAGTCAAAAGAAGGCATGGATTTTATGTGTAATTCTTGTTTTATGTAGATGTGTTAGGAATTTCCTTTCCTTATGTTATATACTATAAATTTTTTTGTACCTCTTCTGAGTTGAAATCTTTCTTGCAAGACTACGCACATTGTCCTACTATAAAATATGTATTCACTACAACAAGGAAATTAAAGGTTATCTTAATATGTGCTAGGATCTAGATGAAGAATAAAAATAGAAACACAAATCAAGCATGGAACAAGAACACAATCAAAAGAAGTGATTTACCCTAGAAAACCCCAAACCGGGGAAAAACCAGCAATGAAGATCTTCATATTAACCCTCAGCCCCAACTAGGTTGAGCCTGGAGGCTTCAACCAACCACAAATACAATGAAGTCATCAAGCCATTAAATAGACTTCCATACATGCAAAACCATGGGCTCAAAAACATGATCTCCAAAACCATGTGTTAAAGACCACTAAAGGGTAATCCACTAAATCTAACCCAAGAACTAGTTTAACCCAACAATCCCCCCTTTAAACTTGATCTAGGGGTTAGCACCAAACCCCCTTTTCACAAACACCAAATGCAATTCCCTCTCTGTCACCAAAATCAACATCAAACTGGGAATCCACATGACTCTAAGCCCCCCTTACCACATGGGAGAATTCCTCTCTTCCCAGACCTTTCCTTTTAGGGATTGAGCAAGCCATACCAGGTTTTGCAGCCATCAGCCCAAATACATGTATTAAATTTTACATACAACTCCATTACAATTTTGTTCTTGCTACAACTAGCCATGGCTGTAGGGACCTACATACAATGACTTTAACTAGGAAAGATGTCTACAACAACAACCATGACCAATCGTGCACATAATTTCTCAATTTTTTATCTTGACAAAATTGAGAGAAATCCAACTTCATCTTGAAAGCCAAACAAGACCTCCATCACAACTAGAATGAGCGCATTCACCATGTTGCCTCATTAGCATTCTAGTTGCACACATGTTCGAACTTCTCCCATTATACTTTCTTCATCAATGCATCTATCAGATTGTTCAATACTTCTCCAAGGCTCAATCTTCAGCTGATTCCTTCAAAATTTCTCAAGCTTACCAAGCTAAGAAATCTTCACAGAAGAAATACCCAGAACCTTAAACACCAGGAAATCTTACATGAATCAACATGCAAGCACATGCAAGCCACATACAAGTCCATGCAAGTACATGCAACTCACAAACCTGCACATGCAAGCAAAAAGCAAATCCTAGAACCTTGCTCTGATACCACTTGTTAGGATCGAGATGAAGAATAAAAATAGAAACACAAATCAGGTATGGAACAAGAACACAATCACAACAAAGTGATTTACCCTGGAAAACCCCAAGTTAGGAAAAAACCAGCAATGATGATCTTCATATTAACCCTCAACCCCAACCGGGCTGATCCTGGAGGCTTCAACCAGCCACACATACAATGGAGTCACGAAGCCATTATATAGACTTCCATACATACAAAACCAAGGACTCAAAAACATGATCCCCAAAATCATGGACTAATACAACACACACAAAACCATGTGCTAAAGACCACTAAATGTTAATCCACTAAATCTATCCCAAGAACTAGTTTAATCCAACAATATGGTGTCTCCCCCTGAAGTTTCTTTCATCGTTTTGTGAAATGGAACACAGATGGTGGACCCTCAAAAACAAAGGTCCCATCTGCAGGTACAAGAGAGCCTGTCCTTCCTGAAGATCTTTACAACGTTTTCTACTATCCTCATGCATATGCAAAACTATCTATCTTTATATAGAGGAATCCGGAATTGCTCGACTCATTTTTTAACTTCATAATATCATATCTTTATATATTCAAACTTGATTTATCATTACAAAACGCTTCTAAATATTTGAAGATATAAAAGCATTAAACTAACCTTTAAAACAAAATATATCTGTAAATGCTTTTTTTTAATATTAAACTATAAACATCCAAGTGGAAGGAAGCCGATCCATACAGGAATAACTGTCGTAATATATACATGATTAAATTACCCCCATATTTAGATCTAACAGATGACAGTAAGGTTAGGAGAATATAGCTAGTCATTCGACCTGCAATTTGTCTTGGTAGAAGGCATACGTATTTCGATAAGCATAGACTAGGTACGTGAACCGATTAATTGTGGGGTCAATACACCAAATACGATTTAACACTTCGACATTGCTATGAGCAGCAACAGTATACACCTAGCTAAATTCGGGGCATGAGAACAAGATATAGCTAACATAAAGGATTTAGATATCCTATTGTTGGAAACGGCTATATCAACCTTAGAAGACAATCATACATTATGTAGACGTGTCGACTAGGAACATACACCGTTGATAAAATACTTCAATGGGTGGACTTAATGAACGCAAAGATGGCTATATTTATTCATTCTGATATCTCACCACAATAGATACTATTGATCTGAGACGACGTGATTGGTAACAAGGTAGGTAGTGGGCGTTGAGCTAATCACTTACCTCAAATTCGCACACAAGAATCACAATAATACAAGGGTGGCAAGGTTGTACATGTCAGGGAAATCGACTCAAAACACACAATTATAATATGATGAATTGGATTAAGAGAGGAAAATGCAATTCATGGGTCTTAATTTCATAACCCAGATAGACATAAAACTGCTAATGCTATCATTTCCCACGATTTACCTCTTGTTCAAAATGCATGAGGATTTCAAGCTCTCGATCTAATCCTTTTGCATATCATTTAACTATAGATTGAAATGATTTACCAATAAGCAATTGACTGTATCTTCCCAAATATTCGACCAGTTTTATAACGGATATACCTCATTTGGCCTCGACAATCGCCAAACGTACTCCGAGGATAAGATAAATTCCACTGGTTTCATGAAAAGCAGCTCCTCATATCCCCACTAGTCAACACGATTCAGGCCATCTCTAAGAGAAAGAGTCGAGCATCCAATAAAAACATTCACTAGGCATCTATGCCCTCTTTCGAAGGTATCAAGGTCAAGTCAATGGCTTCATGCCCCTGTTTTTCGATCATCAATGAATAGATATTATATTCCCTTTTTTTTTTAAATTTCTGTATCTAATGCTTTTATTTACATTCATTCACATTTTCAAGCAATAATTAGTTACATACTTAAAAAAAGAACACTGATGCATGCAGTTTCCTGGCTGCTTATGCGAAGTAAATGCATTCCATGCAAATGCTATTTTAAGGCTTCATGCAGATAAATGCATAAATTTCTTATGGAACTTAAATGCATTTCATAGTCATATGCAACATCTTCATGAAATTTGACAGTCATAGTAGCGAGACATACCTTAATTCTCTCTGTAATCTACAATTAGCTCTCTAAATCCCATTGTGCCAACCTTGATAACAACAATGTAGAAACTATCAAAATCTACAAGTACATAAGATAGTGATTGAGGTGGTGCACTTCCAGGGGTGTAGTCAATACTTCGAATATATCCTAGTGCTCCATTTACAAGACTTGCTTCTCTCCATAAGTTTGGAGTTAGCATCACCCTTGCATTGTTGCTGAGCAGTAATTCCATCTCCAACTCATCATTTCCATATCTTTCTATAGAAGTAAGTGATGTTTTTTTTAGAACAATGCTTCGTGCAACGGGATTTGATAACAAACTGAGTTCTCTCCTATTATGGCTATCCACATTATCATTTGTAGAGAATAAATGAACACTTTCTTTGAACTCTTCATTTTTTGTACTACTCATGTTGGTATTGGATCTAGACATAAGTAAAATCCAATATTCTATTGTAGGGTTTGCATCTTTTATGTTTGATAGAAGAAGATGAAACCTTCTTGCTCAATGTCTTGTCCATCTTGTCTGAAAATGTGATCTAAAGTGACTATTGTTTGGAATTCTTCCCAATGTAGCTTTGCATGCCTTGTACTATTGTATGGGGGTTTATCATTTACTGGAGGCAATTGTGCCAAATCTCCAACCAATATCATAGAGACACCTACTTGAAAGAAATGTATTATAAAATTAGTATTTTAATAATGATGAAAGTGTGGTTGATCTTAGGATATTCATAAATTCAAGAATAGAAATACTAAGCATACCTCTGAAACTTTCATAGCTTCTTGTGGGAAATGCTTGTCATAGACCAGAGTCTATGTTTTCTAGTAACCTCTCTCCTAGAAAGCTCATTTCATCTATCAATATATATTTAATGTGAGAGATCTCCTCTTGGAAACTTGTTATTCTTGTTCCCTGTAATTCACTAAAATCTTTTATAGACATTCTCAGGTTAGAATGAATTCTTGACGCTCCAATGTTTAATTTTGTAACTCCGGTTGGTGCAAGTAGAAGTAAAGGAGATCAATCTAGGGATGTTGTATTTTACAATGCCTCAATGATAGCACTAATTAGGTATGACTTACTTGTTCCTATTGTGCCTTGTATTATCATATACAAGGGGGATGCATTATGATATGTTTGATAGTGGGAGATTATAATATTTTTTTCTTTGCTTTTTTTTCACTAAGGTTTTTGTAATCCACACATTGACGCATGTCATCATAAATTAGGAAACCTATATTTCTCATAGTGGTAATGAAATTTGTATCTAAATTTGTGTATTCTTCTCCCTGATATTCATGAAACCAATATGTTTTTCAATCTATATCTCTTCTTCCCAACATATCCATTTCTGAAACTTGGAAAATCTATCAATGATGAAGCCTAGATAGAATTTCCCATTCATTTTCGGTGTTAGTACCTAGAGCATCATTTTTCTCATCACATCCAAAATCTGTATCATTTTTGGTATTTTCAGCAACCCCTCTTCTTTCTAGGTGCCATGGAATGTAATTGAAGTTATCTCATGTTGTGATTATTGATTCATCATTGTCACTAATATATGTTTATATGTTACAAAAAGGCTTATACAACAATAGTTCTAAAGTGAAAAAATTGATCCAATTGTCTGAGTCATGTGCATGAATTGATAGAAACCTAGGAAATACTCTTACAATTGCTCCTTCTTTTCTCAGGCTCCATAAGTTCTAGACTTTTCTTTTGCAGTTATAAATCGATGATTTTGTAGCATCGGGATGGAAAATAGAGTCCATAAATAGGGGCCTATTCCTATATACATCGATGAAGGATATGTTGTGTTGCTCATTTTCATAATCCATGTTTAAGTTGACACGATTGAACACTTCCTTTGAATCATTTAAATTCACAAACCTTCTACTACTCTCTACCAATGGGAGTTCCAGTAACATGTGGCTTGTTTCTTGGGCTTCATTATGCCTTTCAATTAGTGTTTTAGTGATAAGCCTTTTGTAAGCTTTTGCTACTAAATCATCAGGATCTTGTAGATTTGCATGTCGCAATAACATTTGGTGGTAGGTTTCAGAGCTTCTTTCTACCTTCACTACATACTTTACAATATATTCTACTAGTGCATGCTTTGACACAATAGATTGTTAATCATTATTTTCTCTCCATAAATATAGTATGTAATGATTGAATGAATTAAATCTATCATCATTTTTGAATGCATCAAATTTCATCTCACCACTCTCTAAATCTTTATATATTCCAGATTCTTGATTTTGAGGCCATGGTGCATTATACCTATATGTTTTGCAAAGGTATGTTTTGTTAAATCAAGCAATATATTAAAGGAAGAAAATATTTACATAGAAATTGGAAGAAAATGATAATTGAGAATTTACCTGCAAATTAATTTTCCTCTTTTTCTCTATAGACATGTGCCCTCTTTACACATTGTGTGTCTTTTTATAGTGTTCAAAATTTCTTTGTAATCTTCCTAGAAATTAGTTTTCGCCAATTATCTTGTGTTTTTCAAACATGGGTGTAGAGAGAAATTTCAGTATGTCTGTTTAGTAAGGTCACTTTAGTTAATCTATTTTGTCAAGTTTGATAAATTTTCTATTTTGAGAAAAAAAAAAATTGTAGAAGTCCATAATTAAACCTGAATTTTGCGGTGGTGTGCATCTTCACAGGGGTTGTAGACATGAATAAAATAATGGAGATATTCTATAACTTTTCTCATTTCATATTCATTATTCCAATCGATTGTACCAATATTTGGTGCTCCATGTAACCATATAATACATGTGTGGATCCTCTATGATGCCACTCGTATCAGCACTAGTAAACCTTAACATTCATACCCTTCTACAAGATCTATTTTCTAAAAATGGTGTGGTGTAAGTGGATGTATTGGGAAATGACTTATGGGTTATCGATAACATTTTGTTTCTACCAAAATTGTGCTTCTTATGGACTAGTTGGTTGTGTCCCAGTCATCAAGGAATGCAAATTTGGCCAATACAAGTCAACTATGGTCAAGATGAATAATATTGTAGGTGTTCCAATTTGGTGAAGCATGTTTGTTAGTTCTGCTTGACACTTGGTCCAGTAGGATCTTGTTCCCCTTAAAGTGGCACTTAATCACATTAATCTATCTGGTAGGTTGGATTGTGGCATATTCTCCATTTGTTCATGCAATTCACGTATGTTCATTGGGATTTCAAGTAGATTTCTTTTAACACAAATTGTTGTGGAGGTATGTGCCCGATGCCTCATGATTATATTCATCATATAATAGTAGAACCTTGGATTTTTTCCAAATCTATTGTCTCTGTATCAAAAGAGGTGCTTCACAAACTCATGTAGATGAACCTTTCTTAAGCATGGTTACAACCAATCACATTTTCCATCAAAAAATAAAGATGGAAATGTCATGAGAAGAAAAATTGGTGTAGTATATTCATTTATGGGAGATGCACCAAGTGCCGGCCAATCAATCATCATTTTTGGGTCTATATGAGGATTGTTTACCCATGCATGAATCAAATCCATTTCTTTATGTGCATTTGGTAGTTTAGATGACATTGATGTCATGTGCTCAATTATATTTCCATCATTTGTCTACATAATGGGGTGCATAAAAACAATTTCATTTTTGTCAGAGTCAAACTCCATATGGATAGTTCTCAAAACATTAAATATATTGTGATCTGAATTCTCTTCTATATTTTCAAGAGCATTTTCTTCGATAATGACATTGGAGTAAAACTTGTCATGCTCTATTTTGTATTGTAGTGCTCTATACACACAGGCCTTATTTATTGTAAAATTATAGTTTGTTCCTCGTTGACCCTTTCTTTGAAATATAATTAGTGGAATATCCTTAGTAAATGTGGCAATTTCTTTGCCACATTTTCAATATTTTGAGGAAAGCTTATTATATGCCCTTTGTATTTGAACTGGCCACCAGTTGCATGTGTGACTTGCAAAATTTGGGTCACACATGTAATTAATATTTCTTCAACTTGAGTAAGGTTTGCTAGTTTTGTTGGTTGTGGACCAAGATCCATGTTATTTTCAAGTGAAAATCTATGGTTTCCTTTTTCTAGTCTATGTCTATTACAAATAGGCCCCTGAGGAGTGTGGTAGACATTTATTCCAATGTAACTTTCTTGACAAATAAAAAAAATGATTGGTGATGCCAACCTATCTAATCTATTATGAAACGCCATTTGAAATCTCATAAAATCCTTGTCCAAAGATCCATTTGCATTCATTTCATCATTTTGATTTTGATTCTCAGGTGTTTCTACAACAAAATCTACTAACCTAGAGTCTTCTTCTTCTATGTTCCTTAGGCCAACTTCTTCATTCACATTAGTTTCAACTTTTGCATCATGTCTTATTTCTTCTTGCAATCCACATTCACTTCATATCTATTTTTAATTTCTATTTTTTTTACTATTAGTTTTTACCTCCTTTCAAAAATATGAGAGCCATTCATTTAATTTGTAATATAGTATCCAATTTTATTACTTTTAACTCATAATTGCTTATGCTCCATAAAAAAAATTAGTTTTATTATTTTTGAATCAACATCCATTCCACTCCCCAAGAGATCCATTAAAACTCATGATAAATTGTTACACCAATAATCATAATCGAACAAAATAATTCAACAAATATGACAAGAATAAAAATATCAATTTGGAATTAAAATCAAAATGTGACATTTTTTCAATCAAATGATAATAATGTCAATAAATCTCCACTAAAATTCAACCACCAAAACTAGATTTTAATTGAACTCTAGAAATTGACCACAAACTCAAAAAATGCAACATTAAACTAAAATCAAACCAAAATTGGTGAAAATCAAATTGAAATGCTTTTGGTTGATGCATATTGCTAGTTTGTCTAGATGTTCTTGCATCAAACATGTTGGATAAGACATTTGTGAGCTTGGGCTCACAAAACATATTTGAGTATTAGGATTACTCTTTCAAGTTGCAAGAAACTTGTAGCATACTCTCATACTGTGACAAGTACCCCACAAATATTATTTTTGCTTCTTTTCTAACATTTCACTATAACATTCACTATTCTCCTCGACTAAATCTACACTTCATTTTTATTTCCTTTTATAGATTCTCTTCCATCATAATTTGAACTGCATTTTCAATTGTGACATCCTTTTATTTTATGTCTTATAGAATTCAACCCACCATGAACCATCTACCTCCACCAGATTTCACATTCATCTTCCTCCTTTGTGGGAATTAACCCACTATAATCTATCCTCTTCCTCCAAGAACATTCTTCATCTTCAATCTCTCTTCTTTTCATACCAATGTAATGGAATTTTTCAGGCTACACCTCAACCTTTAACATCTTCATGCTTTCCTCTTCTACTTTTTCAAACTTAAATTGATGCCAACTATTGTGAAAATGAAACTTTACCTCTTTTGCAACCATTTTTTATCTTTTACTTTCAGCTACAAAACATATGTTTTCCCCATTCATCAACACCATCTTCTTGGTTTCCACTAAGAAAATCACAACTAGTACAACTTTTTTCTCTCCATAAAGGTTTATAACTTCATCTTGCTTCTCAAACACTGCTGCAAATTTTATTTTTCTTTCATTTTTCATGCCTTCAACAAGGTATATTCTTCCCACTTCATTTTCTTCTTTATCATTCTTTTGTACAAAGAGCTCCTCAAGCCTCACTACTACAACCTATATCATGCTTTCATCTTGCACATTTGTGTGGGTTGCTTGCACATGATCACATCTCTATAAAACCTTCATCAAAGAGCTACAACATTGTCCCTTATTTTTTCACCCCAAGTGCATCGAATTTTGCTTGGATTCTTGCTATATCTTCAAAAAAAAAAATTGTAAACCTTATTCCCTGCTGATGTATGTATGATATTCTTATTCGTTTCTTCATGATCTATCTCATCTACTTTCTAAAAGACACATTTCTCACATCTTATTTCCCACAATCCATAATTTCTGCAAACCACACACACAAAATTTTTAGAGCCAATGCTCTTTATAATTGAAAGTACTCCCTACAACAAAAAATTTAAAAAAATAAAACTTACGTAATACCCTTTACCCAAGAAAGACTTTGGAAGATGCTCCTTTCAAAGCTTCTCTACCCACTCTCTATTAGTGGAGGAAGTTTATATACCTTCTAACAAACTTTATCTTCACTGGAGGACAACCAACCACTTCATATGTACAACTCAACTCTACAGTTGTAAAAAACTATCACCATACCTTCCTCTTTGCACTTCTCCTAGTGAGCAATCTAGCTTTGGTATCAAATGGTGCAAAATAAATTACACGAGTCTTATTAGACTAGAAAAATTCACAGCCAAACAATAATTTGAATTGACAATTTTATTTTTCAATTAATTCTCAATTTAATATTGTACTAATTATCAATGACCACTACGTACTATTTCCAACTCCAACAAAATAAAATTAGTATTCGCATTCAATTTTAAATACAATGAAATTCAAATTTGTTTATTAAACTCATGTTTCACAGATCAAAACAATTGCAATTTGTCTTTATTCTTGTTCTCCTTACCATGTTCACACCCCCACTCTTTTATGTCCTTGTCAATTTATCTATATTGATGCCTCTCATTCATCTCACTCTCTCTACAATTTCTATTTTGTTTTAAATTTTCACAACCTCCTCCTTTTCCATGCAATTCTCTCTCTCTTCTTTCTTTGCATTTTACTCTAACTTTCTCTTCCCATGTGGCACGACTTGCTCTTACATTCACTTGACATTAAAATCTTAAAACTTCCTTCTTCAAAAATGGCACGAACCTATTTATTGCTCCAATATGTATTTATTTTCTTTCTTGTGTCCCCCTCTCTCCTCTCTTCACACATGTGATAGCTTTGATTTGTTTAATGGGTTTTATTAACTATACAACATCCCTACATTTCCTACGTACCTCTTTTATTTTTCTATATTTACATATATGTTTCTCTATATGGTGTGGTCCATCTTCATGCTGCCAATTTGCAATTTTAGCTAGCATGGCACAACCTCATTTTCTTTTAATTTAATTTATGCTAGCAATTTATTTATCAATCATCCATTACTCATGTAGCTTAGTATCAAATTTGCCTTTATTTTGTAAAAACAGTCCCAAAAATATAACAGTAGTAATAAATAAATAAAAATAGGGCAAAAAGGGCAAAATAGAGTTGAAAATATATATATTTAATTCAAAAAACTATGTACAACAACTGTCCTCAATCACACATATATAGCTATTACATCTTTGAAGTCTGGAAGCTTCTTGCTTTCTAGAAGATTCTAAAATCTGGAAACTTCTTTTACAACAGCTCTCTTTTTTAAAATTTTTTTATTTCAAAAACAGCTACAAGAAGATTCTAGAAATATTATTTTATTTTTAGACAATCTTAACTATCTCTAACATCCCCCCTTAAGATTGGCTAAAAAAATAAAAAGAAAGGGGAACATTATATTACTATCCCCCCTTAATGTTCACCTCAATCATGCCTAGCATGCCCCATAGTTTCAGAAATTTGGCCTCAAGCATACTCTTAGTAGATATGTCTGCTGCTTGGTCTTCACTTGGACAAAATTGGAGATTAACAAATTTTTCTTGAACAAGATCCCGAATATAGTGAACATCAATCTCAATGTATTTTGTTTTAGCATGAAAAACATGATGATTTGCAACTTGGATAGCACTTTGATTATCACAATACAAAGGAGTAGCTAAACTCTATGCAAAACCAAGCTCAAATAAAAGGTTGTGAATCCAAACTGCTTCCCTTCTAGCTTCTTTTGCTACTCTATATTCTGCTTCACATGAGGACAATGATGTAGTAGTTTGTTTTTTGCTACTCCATGTAATTGGACTTGACCCAAGCTGAAAAATATAACCACCAATAGATTTCCTGTCATCTATATCACCTCCCCAGTCTGAATCTGTAAAGCCAATCAAAGAAACTGAGGACTTGTAACTATAATTTATGCCATAGTAAATGGTTCCATGAATGTATCACAGAATCCTTTTAGCAGCCAACCAATGAGTTTCTTTTGGTACCTGCATAAATCTAGATACCAGATTGACTGCAAAACAAATGTCTGGTCTAGAATGTGTTAGATAAACCAAGCTACCAATAAGCTATCTATATAGAGTAGCATCCACCTTCTTGGAAATACATTCTTTAGCAAGCTTAATTCCAGATTGAAAAGGAGTAGGGGCTGGTTCGCATTCAAGCATTTTAAATTTTTCTAAAAGATCCAAAGCATATTTTGATTGAGAAATAAATAACCCATCATGAAGCCTACTAATTTTCAAGCCAAGAAAATAATTTAATTCACCCAAATCACTCATATGAAATGCCCCTTTAAGATCTGATTTTAAATCATTAATTAACCCAATATTTGGTCCAGCTATGAGTAAATCATCCACATAAATTGCAACAAGAATAATTTCATTATGCACTCTCTTTACATAAAGATTTGGATCTAATTTTCATTTTTGAAACCCATGAAGCTGAAAATACCTATCAATCTTCTCATTCCATGCTCTTGGTACTTGTTTAAGCCCATAAAGTGACTTCTTTAATCTACAAACAAGATTAGGATGTCGTTGATCCATATATATTTCTTCATATAAATCTCCATTTAAGAAAGCATTTTTTACATCCTTTTGATGAATATGCCTCCCAAGACTTTCATCCAAAGAAAGAATAATTCTAACTGTATTCATTTTAATGACAGGAGCAAAAGTTTCTTCATAATCAACACCCTCTTTTTGATTAAATCCCTTAACAACCAATCTAGCTTTAAATTTTTCTATAGCACCATCTAATTTAAATTTTTTTTTATAAACCCATTTGCAACCAATTACATTCTTACCTTTGGGAAGTGGCACAAGTTCCCAAGTTTTATTTTTCACCAAAGCATCATATTCTTCTTCCATAGCTTGCTCCCATTCTTTCTTCCCTCTAGCTTCCTCATATGATCTTGGGTCATTTACTTGTAATACTTTGGCCATGAGAACACTACCATTCCTCCCTTGTATCTTTGAGCCTTGCCTATATATTTCTTCAACACTCCTTGTCTTTTGTCTAGCTGAAAAGTCATCTTCTTCATCATCACTACCTATAAAAAATGTATGCTTACAAGCATTAGTTGTTTTATTTTTTCTAGTATTTTCATCATTTGTAGAAGTGCACAACTCATCCTCATTAATATAGTCTCCATTTCTTTCTAAAATATCTGAAAAATGAGAAGCATTTGTTGTTGTAGAGTGAGAGGGAGTGGCTATAAGTTGTGAATGCTCATCAAACTTCACATCTCTACTAACAAAGACCTTGTTTGTTGTCAAATCATATAATTTATAAGCCTTTGATTCTTCACTATAACCCATAAACAAACACTTGTGACTCTTTGGTTCTAGCTTTTCCCTTTTTGCATCAGGAATGTGTGCCCAAGCAATACACCCAAATACTTTAAAATATCCAATGTGAGGTTTCTTACCACTCCATGCTTCTTCAGTGGTGATATTTGTGAGAGCTTTGGTGGGGATTCTATTTATAATATGTGCAGCACAAGAAATAGCCAAACCCCAAATTTTAGTATGCAAACTTTTAAAATGCAACGTACAATGAGCCATTTCTAAAAGAGTTCTATTCATTCGTTCAGCCACCCCATTTTGTTGAGGAGTATAAGGAACTATTCTTTGCACCTTAATATCATAATTTTCACAAAATGATTCAAATGCATAATTGCAATATTCACCCCCATTATCCGTCCTTAAGCATTTAATTCTTTTGCCACTTTGATTTTCAACTAATGCCTTAAACTTTTGAAACACTTCAAACACTTCTTTTTTCCTTTCAAGAAAATAAACCCATACTCTCCTATTGTAATCATCAATAAAAGTGAGAAGGTACCTGGCACCTGAAAGTGAAGGATATCCTAGTTCACATAAATCACTATGAATGAGTTGCAGTGGATGATTAGCTCTCCATGCTTTACCTAAATCAAAAGGATCTCAATGATGTTTCCCTAACATACAACCTTCACAAACTAAATTTTTTATTAATCCTCTAACCATATCTTGTAATTTTCTATAATTTAAATGTCCAAGTCTAACATGCCAAAGTTTTGACATATAATTAGTCTAAGCAATGAAAGCATGAGAGAGTGTGTATTTATCATCAACAAACCCCACAAATTTAAATAGATTCTCTTCATGGTCAACTCTACCAATAGCAATTATATTGCTTGGATTTTTTCTATCTCTAACAATAACTTGATCAATAGTGACAACAAACTCATATCCATCTTGAACTATTTTGGATATACTGAAATAAGATTCACCCCCAATCCTTCAACCAGTAAAATATTTTTCAAAGACCCATTTGTTACATTAACAGTTCCTATTCCTAAAACTGGAAGTTTCATTTTATTGGGCGAATAGAAATTTCTTGATCTAAATTCTTCCATTCATAAAAATCAATAAACAAAGATATATCCCTAGTCATGTGAGATGATGCCCCTGAATCTGAAATCCATTCTTTATTAGAATCTGAACCAAAGTATCCCCCCTTAACACTAGATTTACTGTTGGGTGTAGCAATTACCTCCTCATTTGATTTCTCTTGCCTTTTTAAAGAGATAGCTACAAAACTATGTTTATCCTTCTTTCCATCCTTAAACCTTTCTTGCTTGGGCTTAAATATTGCTGCCTTTCATTGTCCCTCTTCTTCAAACAAAATTTCTCCATGTGATTCTCACCCCCACAATACCTGCAAATAATGGGATTTCTTCCAGTTTGCTTTTTTGCACCATCATTTCTAAAAAAATGGTTAGAAAATTCATTATTTCAAAATTTATTATTTCCTTTCCAATTCTTTTTTCCATCATTTCTAAAAAAATTACTTTTGGCTGTATATGCATGATTCTTCTTAATATGCCTTTCTTTAATAAGTTGAACTTCTTCATCTAAAACAGACTTGCAAAATTGATCAAAAGTTTGCTGAGGAGTATTGGGATTTAGTTGAAGAACCCTTTTCCTTGATTCCTTAAATACTTTATATGGCTGGGGAAGCTTACTTTCAACCATTGCAATCAAATGAAAATCTTTTTTTGCATATTCAACACCTATTTTTTTTAGCTGAGCATTTAAAAAAGTAACTTCATTGAAGTAATCAGACATTTTTTCAAAATTAGATGAATCTAAATTCATCAATTTTTCTTCTATACTTAACATGCTAGCAATGTCTGCATCTTTATAATCCTTTTCTAAATTCTCCCACAGCTCTATTGCATTATCAACATCAATAAATCTTCTATTTAGATTGGGGCTCAAAGCTTTACCGATAATACTTCTAGCTTGCTCCAACTTGCATTTCTACAACTCCTTTTCTCTATCATTTTGTTGAGGTTCTCCAATTTCTTTATTTAGTATCCTCCATAAAGCCTTCTCTCTTAGAGCATTCTTGACTGCAATCTTCTAATCTGCAAAACCACTTCCATCAAAGATAGGCAAAACTTCATTTGAAGAACCCATGTTAGCAAAAAAAATCAGCCTTCAAACAAATCTAGCAATACTCCAGCAATATAACAACCCTGCAACCAAATATCACTCCAATAATATATTAGCCCTGCAAACAAACCATTTCTAACAATATATTTTCCTGCAACAAAACCCTCTAGCAATATTTCTAGTTGAACCTCTAGATGAATCTCCAACTAAACCTGGCTAAACCTGGCTCTGATACCATGTAAAAATAGTCTCAAAAATATAATAGCAGTAATAAATAAATAAAAACAAGGCAAAACAGGGTAGAACAGAGTTGAAAATATATATATTTAATTCAAAAAACTGTGTACATCAGCTGCCCTCAATCACACATATATAGCTATTACACCTTTGAAGTCTGGAAGCTTCTTGCTTTCTAGAAGATTCTAAAATCTGGAAACTTCTTTTACAACAACTCTCTTTTTTAAAAGTTTTTTATTTCAAAAACAGCTATAGGAAGATTCTAGAAATATTATTTTATTTTTAGACAATCTTAACTATCTCTAACAGATTTTGTTTAGCAAACTCAATCCACTTTTGGTTGTGTGGGAGTCTTTCCATCTTTCCCGCCATCTACATTGTTTTTTTCTCTTTCTTGTCATCCTCTCTTCACTCTAGCTCTGCTACTTCTAATCTATTGCACGACATTTCATCTCATATTTAATTTCCTCTGTATAATGCCATATATCTATTGTGCGACACCTCTTTTTGACTCCGCACTTGCTTCTTTTTTTAGCAATTTCGCTCTAATTGTTGTCTGTGTTTGATTTTACTATTCAATACATCTTATTTATAATGCTCTCCTCTCTCCCATATGCCCCCCTCTTTCTCTACCTATTCACTTTATTTTATGCATTTCTCCCTTCACTAATGCTGCAACCCCCCTCCCTTTTCTCCAGCCTTTTGTATTCCTCCTTTCAAAAGTATTAGAGCCCATACATTTAATTTATAATTTATTATCCAATTTTATTACTTTCTAACTCAAACTCATCTACGCTCCATACTAAAAATTAATTTTATTATTTTGAAATCAACATTCATTTGACTCCTTGTGAAACCCATTCAAACTTATGGAGAAATTGTTACTCCAATAACCATGATGGAACAAACTAAATTCATCAAATATGGAAACAATAAAATGTTTGTTTGAAATTAAAATTGGAAGAAATTGTTTTTTCAATCAATGACAATAATATCAATCAACCTCACCAAAAATTGACCACCACAATCAGATTTCACAATCTCCAAAAATGCAAAATTAAACCAAAATCAAGCCAAAACATGTAAAAACCAAACCAAAATATTTTTGGGTAATATGGATCACTAGTTCACTCGAATGCTCCTACATCAGCAAGACAAGATAAGTATTTATTTGATATTCAACTATTGATATAATTTTTTCTTACAAGGTATTCATAAACTTCCTAAGATGAAGCAGCCAATAGAAAAGGGAAATCACACATTATTAGTTGTACTAAGTAAACAATGCATGAAAAGTATGGTAAAATCCATTTTATAATCCATAACATGTGTAACCATAATTCACACATCCTTGAAGTTTCTTATCAAAATTAGCCAACCTTTAATAGGATAATCTTTAGCAATATTACAAGAAGAGATGTGCAATCTATTATCATTGGTAAAAAGAGTTTTATAGGTCCCAAGATGTTTTCTACTATGAAAAATCAATTGAAACTGGTCTTTCCTTCTCATGGAATAGAACATTATGATAGATGGTCAATTATCTTGCTTGGTGATCTTGAATAATTACCTCCCATTAATTACATACATTAATACTCTACCTAAATGTTCTACTTCATTTGAAATTTCTACTTTGCATGTTATACATCAACTAACATTTCATATGAACATATAATTTTTTACATGTACAATTTCTATTATACTTGAGTACATGCAACACTTATGGCAAAGCATTGTGGCCAACATTATAAATAGTTGTGACCTTGGAGTTGATTTTCTATTAATAAGGACATGAAGTATACCAAGTTGGATTTGTAAATATGTCAACTAATATTCAAACTACATAAAAATACATGATGACCAACAAGTCCTATGGAATAAGAAAACATCTCTATTTGTAATAAGGAATGCACATTATTTGATGCATCAATGTATTTATATGCAACATATAATATGGTCATGCTTCATAACAAGAGAATGTTGAATTCATTAACCATGCTAATTTCACATAGTGTATCTACATATTATAGGCATATAAAATCACATAATAGTGATGACAATCATTTAGATGATAAAGTACTACTATGTTTCCCAACACATAGTATTTGTCTACATGGGTATATATGTTGGCTTATTTAATTAGGAACTTCATATTGTAAATAATATAATATATATTAAAAGAATTAGGCCACCTAACTTTCCATTATTTCTAATCAATGAGTTTCATAATTAGATAGGTGCCTATAGGAAATTAATAATATAAATTTTTCTTTTGTTTCACCTATTACAAGAGGTAATCATACACATATTCCTATCAAAATGACATAGGCTCGAAGCATAAATAAATCACAATGGCTGACAATAGAAAAGGAAATAATTGATAATGGTGATAAGAGAGAGAACGTGTTTGAAATTCACTACTATCTCTAAAATTAAATATCTCCCATTTTGAATATCACTACCATCCTTATTTAAATGTTAGTCAAAGATACAAAATACATGATAAGTAAACAATTGGAAAAATAAAGAGTAACAATTACAATTCTTGTTTGATAATTGATACTTCAATTAAATATTTAGTGAAAATCTTTTTGCGTGAAACTAGTATAATTTCCTATATGATTTGGTGTTATTGCTTACAATAATAGTGCCCATTATTGTCTTAAATCATAACTATCAAAATAAATCTATTTATATGATGTGATGGTCACATTAATATTATATTATAATGTTACTTACTACAACAAGATACATTCATATAATACAACAAATGGTATGCTCATGAGATTTATCATTTTTAAAATATGAAATGCACATGTCATGCTTGACTTTTGAAAATCTTGCTCAAACTTTTAATATTCAATATTTATATTATACAATTTCAAACAAAAAAATTATACATATAGTGTTTCTCCAATTACACTCTTAAAATTTGCACTATCAACCGATCAATAACATGCCTAAATATCTTTCTAATATAATATTATTATTATATTATTTAAAAAAAACTTACTTCTACAAACATGTTACGATAATGAGACACGCAGCCTGTATATGACACTTATTATAATAGACCGGTAATGTGTTATATAATGCAGTATCTGTGACTTAGGAGTTCTAGGGTATACCTAGCTGGATGAAAGTTCATGAGGGAGGTTAAGATATCCTGCGTCACAGTGGAACCTAAAAATTTGAAAGCATTGAATACCCTTCATTGATACATCTTGGACTTTATCTAAGGCTTTGTGCAGGCTTTCCCATCCTAGACTTTCATCTTCTTTAGATCTGGACAAATCATTCACTGTATTCTCCTTTTCTTTCTTCTCCTTCTGCTTGGAATCAGCTTCTTTCTTGCCCTTTTCTTTGGAATCAGGTTGCTGTTTTATATAATTAGCAACAATTTCCTTGAGGGAAGGTTCTTGTTTTGTTTTCTTATTTTCGTCTTTAACATCAATGTAGGCATGCCAATCCTTACAAAAAAATATAATTATCGTCACACACAACAATCACAAATTTGAAAGTTGGAAACTATTTAAAATGAAAAGAAAGATTGTAGTTTCTGAAAAGAGGCCTCACCTCAAAGCCAGCTGATTAAAAAAATGAAGCAACAGAGAAGGAAAACAAACAAACAAACATAATGCTGATAAACAAAATAAACTGCAATCTGTTAACTCATTGGAAAACAAACTTCACATTCTTCATCTATTCTACAAAATGCTGTTAAAAGGAATCAGAAAAAATACTGCTCTGTTTTGAAACAGAGTTCTCTGTTATTGCAGCTTCAGCAGAAAAAAAAAAACAAAATACAGAGAGGATAATATATAGAGATATAAGATGCAGCCTCAGAAACAGTACGCTGCCCTCAAAAGGAAAAAACAATAAAAACAGATGTTTTACCCAAATTACAATTAAAAAACTAAATCGTATCTTCTATAATAAGCATGCAACACATGCTTTATTTGCAAAGGAAAAAACTACGAATTAAAACAGAAACTTGCAAAGAATAGTCGAAGCTATCTTTTCCATGCATAACAGATTTTTCCTTGTTGGAAAAGCAGGAATCTCCATCGCATCAATTATCTTCATACTCCCCCTTGATGCTAAGAGGGCTCACGATCTGATCTCGAAGTGACAAAAACTGATTTGTTGCAACTGCTTTGGTGAAGATGTCTGCTAACTGATCCTTAGTGCTGATGTGCTTCAATTCAACTTCCTTCTTCTGTACTAAATCACGGATGAAGTGATACTTCAAATCAAAATTCTTTGTTCTACTGTGATGAACCGGATTCTTTGCTAATTTGATGGCACTTATATTGTCACAATAAATCACTGTAGGCTGAATCTGTTTCTCACCAATTTCTTCTAAAACTTTTCGAAGCCAAAGAGCTTGTGTACCTGCTGAAGTAACTGCAACATACTCTGCTTCTGTGGATGAGAGAGCAACCATGCTTTGCTTCTTGGAACTCCAAGTAATTAAACCAGTCCCAAAGGAGAAACAATTTCCAGATGTAGACTTACGATCATCCATACTACCTCCCCAATCTGAATCACTAAAGCCAACAAGATTGAATCTTGTAGAAGAGTAGTAATGAATGCCATAATTTAGAGTACCTTTCACATACCTCAAAATTCTCTTAGCTGCCTTCATGTGTATTTCTGATGGATTTGTCATATACCTTGAAACAAGTGAAACTGAGTATGCAATGTCAGGCCTTGTGTGGGTTAGAAACATCAAACTCCCAACTATACTCCTATAATCAGTCTCATCAACTAATTCAGCACCATCATTCCTACTCAACACAACTCCATGAGCACTTGGAGTGGAGTATGGTTTACAATCAACCATGTCAAACTTCTTCAACATATCTTTTGCATATTTGGTTTGGCAAATGAAAATTTCATTTTTACATTGATAAACCTCCATTCCTAAAAAATATTTCATGAGACCAAGATCTTTCATTTCAAATTCTTTCATCATAGCAATTTTGAACTCATCTTTCATCTTAGAACTGCTACCCATATACAACAAATCATCAACATACAAACTTATAATAAGAATATCATTACCTTCTTGTTTGTAGTAAAGGGTAGGTTCACTCTTACTTCTCTTGAAGCCATTCTCCTGAAAGTATCCATCAATTCTTGCATACCATGCCCTTGGTGCTTGCTTGAGGCCATACAAAGCCTTCTTCAATTTGTAGACATGATTCTCTTTTCCTTCCACTTGAAAACCTTGTGGCTGTTCCACATATACTTCCTCTTCTAAGTACCCATTCAAGAAGGCACTTTTCACATCCATATGTTGTATGCTCCAATTCTTTTGAGCTGCTAATGAAATCAGCATTCTAATGGTCTCTTGTCTTGCAACTGGTGCAAACGTCTCTTCATAGTCAATCCCATACTTCTGTGTGAAGCCTTTAGCAACTAATCTTGCCTTATGCCTTTCAACACTTCCATCACTGTTATGCTTAGTCTTGTAGATCCATTTGGTGCCAATCTTCTTCTTGTCATGTGGAAGCTCTGTAAGCTCCCAAGTATCATTCCTATGAATGGAATCCATCTCTTCTTGCATTGCTTGCATCCAAACCTCATTAGTACATGCTTCTTCAAAACATGATGGTTCAAAATCAGCCTTGGTAAATAAAGCAAAATTAACTGTCTCACCTATTGGATTTTCTTCATGTGCTTGATTGGCACTCCTTTGATAAATATCACTCAAACTTTTTACCTTCCTTCTAGAACTTGGAGTTGAAGATGGACTTGAAGAATTAGATGAGGGGCTGCTTGGTGGATTTATAGCAATTGGGACAGCAACATTAGTGGGATGCTCATGATCAATATCATCATTCAAAACAGATTTTGACTTCTCCATTTGGCCTTTTTGATGACCATAAACTCCCCCTTCATCAAAAATCACATCTCTTGAAACAATAATCTTATTAGTGAGAGGATTATATAACATGTAAGCTTTGCTTTCCTCACTATACCCAACAAAAATACATGACTCACTTTTAGCATCTAACTTTTGTCTATTCTGATCAGGTACATGAACATAAGCTAAACATCCAAAAACTCTAAAATGATTAACATTAGGCCTTTTCTCATACCATGCTTCATAAGGAGTCATCTTCTCAAGTGCACTAGTGGGACTTCGATTGAGAATATACACTGCTGTAGCAACTGCATCTCCCCAATAAGAGTTACTCAATCCCTTGGTTTGTAACATGCTCCTTGCCATTTCTACCACAGTGCGGTTTTTCCTTTCAGCTACCCCATTCTGTTGAGGTGTGTATGGAGTGGTGAGCTGCCTCTTGATGCCATTCATATCACAATAATCTTGAAAGGCTCTTGAACAAAATTCTCCTCCACGATCAGTTCTTAAACATTTGATTTTGCACCCTTTCTCATTTTCCACAAGTGCTTTAAACCTCTTGAATGTATCAAGGGCTTCATCCTTAGCCTTCAAAAAATATACCCAACATTTTCGTGAGTAATCATCAATAAAAGTGAGAAAATATGATGACTTACCCAAACTCTTTGTTTGCATCGGTCCACAGATATCTGAATGAACAAGTTGAAGGGGGTAATGGGCCCTCCATGCAGTGCCTTTTGGAAACCTTTCCCTTGCATGCTTTCCTTTTGCACATCCTTCACAAACCTCCTTGTGCTCTTCAACCTTGGGCAAACCAGCAACTAATGCTTGTGAGGTCAAAAGCTTCAAACTGTGAAAGTTTAAATGGCCATACCTTAGATGCCATAGCCAACTTGTATCCTCAAATGCCATATTGGCAAGGCTGCTGTTATTTTCACCAAATCTCAATGGAAACATCCTATTTTTCGTCATAGGAACAACTGTGACTACTCTGTTTCCCTGACTCTTATCAAAAATTGTACATTTCTTATTTTCAAAGACAACTCTATAGTTCTTCTCACATAATTGTCCAACACTTAACAAATTATGTTTTAACTCAGGAGTGTAATAAATATCTTTAACACTCTTCATACCTTCTTTTGTGTGGACCTCCATAGCACCTTTTGCAGCGACCACCAATGATTTATCATCACCGAGCTGAATCTTTGACTTGAAACTTTCATCCTTTGTTGAAAACAACTTCCCATTTCCTGACATATGGTTAGAGCATCCAGAATCTAGGTACCAAACATCTTTACTAGTATTTTCACTTTTAGAATAAGATAAGAATAAATTATCTGGAGGATTTTCATAACTTTCTTGAGCATAATTAACATTTTTACCTTCTTTTAGTCTACATTCTCTTTCAAAATGTCCATACCTATTACAATGGTAACATTGAACATTCCTTTTATCAAATCTTCCTCTACCTCTGCCTCTTGAACCACCTCTTCCTCTTGAAAAACCTCTGCCTCTACCTCTTGAATTATTCTGATTTTGACTTTTACCTTGGCTTTGATTGCTTTTGCTACTACTGCTGCCATCATCATTCTTTGTGATTTGTACTTTGGAGGAAAAGGCTTTCTCAATACTTTCTCCAAAATAATCTTTTAATCTTTCTTCATGTGAGATCAACGATCCAACAAGGTGATCGAATTGAAGGGTTGTCAAATCCTTACTTTCTTCCATTATTATGGCAACGTGATTCCATCTTGGTGTGAGAGATCTCAACACCTTTTTTATCAGAACTTCTGTGTTCACAGTTTCTCCAAGTGTAGCCATCTTATTGACCACATCTTTTACTCTGACACAATACTCACTCACACTTTCTCCTTCTTGCATTTTTAAATTCTCAAATTCTCTTTTCAATGTCTGTAACTTAACAACTTGGACCTGATCACTGCCTTGGTAAGCTTCTTTTAGAGTCTTCCAGGCATCCTCAGCTGTCTTTGCACCTGCAATTCTTGGAAATAAACTCTTGTCTAGAGCTATTTGAATATGAAACAATGCTTGAAAATTCTTCTTCTTAGCTTCCTTCCTTGCTGTTCTTTCATTGAGTGGGAGGGCATTCCAATCAGCTGGCTCCTGGTAACCTGATTCAACAATCTCCCACAAGTCTTTTCCTATTAAAAATGTCATCATTTTTATACACCAATAATCATACTCATTACCATCAAATTCTGGAATGGGCAAGCTGTTAGAATTCGACATGATAATCTTTGGCGAAATTCGAACAGCTAGATCTTAAACCCAAAACAAAAAATACCTGCTCTGATACCAAATGTAGTTTCTGAAAAGAGGCCTCATCTCTAAGCCAGCTGATTAAAAAAATGAAGCAACAGAGAAGGAAAACAAACAAACAAACATAATGCTGATAAACAAAATAAACTGCAATCTGTTAACTCATTGGAAAACAAACTTCACTTCTTCATCTATTCTGCAAAATGCTGTTAAAAGGAATCAGAAAAAATACTGCTCTGTTTTGAAACAGAGTTCTCTGTTATTGCAGCTTCAGCAGAAAAAAAAAAACAAAATACAGAGAGGATAATATATAGAGATATAAGATGCAGCCTCAGAAACAGTACGCTGCCCTCAAAAGGAAAAAACAATAAAAACAGATGTTTTACCCAAATTACAATTAAAAAACTAAATCGTATCTTCTATAATAAGCATGCAACACATGCTTTATTTGCAAAGGAAAAAACTACGAATTAAAACAGAAACTTGCAAAGAATAGTCGAAGCTATCTTTTCCATGCATAGCAGATTTTTCCTTGTTGGAAAAGCAGGAATCTCCATCGCATCAATTATCTTCAAAGATCAGGGTACCTGAATGAGAATGTTCATTTCTCGTCTCCATTGGGAACATATAAAGATCCAAGCCACTAATTCCTTATCCCATTGCTCATAATTTTTTTTGTCAAGCTGCATGATTTTGTATATCACATTCCTTGCAAATTTGTGGTATTTTATATAATTCTGATGAAGCCCAGAGATCTCTCTCGCAAAGCAATTCAATCTTATAAACGTTTCACTTTCGCCAGGGTTATTTTCCATCATCGGCATATGTTGAACCCGAGTTACATGTTTCGACGAAAGCTCCTTACTTTCATTTGTGGGTATTTCCTGGATCTCGATATCATTTATGGTAATGTCTGAATACCACAACAAAAGAGACAAACAGATTAAAGCTATTAATGAAATTCAACATAAATGATTAGTGCAAACTATGGTGGAACAAATATTTTTGATTGAACAGTCATTTTCCAATAGCAATTGTTTTGGTAGAATTTTAGATTATTCTTGTATATTGAGTTTTAAAAGTTATTCTATTACAATGTTCTTTGGTAGTTGCAAATGGAATCACAATAAATCAATCATCAATGAAGATGATCATACAAATATTTTTCAACAAAGAATAATGATTGAGAATTTTTTCAAAGCCTAGATTGAGAATTTTTTCAAAGCCTAGATATACTTTCAATATAAAGGAAAAATATAATAATATATAATAAAAAAAACTACCTTAGTTTAAATGAACTATAGACCAAAATGAAAATTAGAAACAAAAGAATCGAACCCACAGAACATTAAACAACAAAATTAATCCCAATTCAAAAAAAATCATAAATCCAAATAATTCTTTTTCACTTTCAAAATTTCTATTAACTATTTAACCTTATACCCACATTAAGTATAGCTGATTTCCACACATGCATACCTTGCATTTCAGAATTGGCTTTATGAGCTGGACCTAGTAAGGTGACTGGGTACTGGATAACCTGGCTAATAAAGTGATCGGCATCATCGTCTGTCTGTGGAGAAGCTTTAAATGCTTTTCGAATGATATTCTTGTCCAGTGCTAAAACAAAGTTGATTTCACATGCTTTAAGTACCGTGTTTAAGGACCGCAACACCTGTGTTATACGGGTAATGAAACTTATATTATTTATTACTAAGTAATATAAATGTACACATACGAATTAATATAACAGAATACCTGCACAATATGTGTGTCTTCATAACGGTCGAGGTCATTCAGAAAGGCTACTATACGGAGCTTATCATCTGGAGCTGATCCATATTTGGGAACAGGAGTGCCCTTAACCTTTTCCTCATGAAAACCACACCAATATTTCAATTTTTCACCTGCAATGAAAGGAAAAAAAGGGCAAGGTTTTCTTCCACATTCTTTCTTCAAAAATTTGATCTTTGAAATAACCGTCTCTTGACGGCCATACTGCCGAGACTTGTGAGAACTGAAATGATCACTCACAAATTCGCTCACTTTCTTCCAGTTATAAACATTTAATGATTTCTTGAGTACAGACGCAGCAGATGCTATTACAATTGCAGCTATAGATCCATTTTTTAGGTTTGTGACATTAAAATAGTCTAGAAACAAAGAGGCTGTCCAGGCCAGCGCAAATACTACAGCAGGAACAATCAAATCAAATATGTCGAAAAAGCTTTGGCGGTTATTTCTGCAGCGAGTGGTCCACAGCTGAGCGCGAGTCATAGACTTCTCGATTGCTTCAGTTATCTCAACTAGCAGACCATCAGAAGCTTCGAGCGTTCCCATGTAATCTCGAGCACTGAATTTTACAATTAAAACCCTAGGAATTTTCAGTGACTTCTCCTTGCTCTCATGTTCTTGATATTTGACCTGGAGAGCTCGCAACGAACAGATACATATATTTTAGAACTTTAATATTTTAAAAATAAAAAAATATAAAAAAAATCAAATAATCATTCTTGTATGTTTTTCTGCAGATCTCTCACCAGTTGGTTCAACTCCGTGCATGCCATATATTTGTAAACGGCTTCATGTTCTGTTCGGTATTCCTCCAAAAAATTGACCAGTGGCTCCGGTTTGTTGTCAATTAAAAGAGCAGTGTAAGGATCCTGATCTCGAATAAAACATAAACACAATGTCAATAGGTCCACCAGTTTAAACAGAAACAAAAGCTTACAGACCTACCAGAAAACAGTAACAAGCAAAAAGAGAAACAGTCTTCAAGTCTTTAAACCAAAATGACACGCAGGCTTCGAAAGGACAGGCACGCATACTCCGGAGATCCCAAAAAAAACAAAAAACAAAACCTGCTAACTGAAAACTAATCCTTGAGTCTATTAATTAGATTCAAAATGGCACGCAGGCTTTTCCTGTTTGTTATCAATTATCAAGCATACATTTAAAAACTTATTATAGATGAAAATTAACAATCTGCTCCACAACTTGATCTTACTTGTTCTTTTGCTTCGTATTCTCCTGAATTTTGCTTGGCCAATAAATTGGCAACTCCCTTCTCAATTCTTCTACCTTGTTCACTGAGGGCTCTGGTAATCCACATTCCATTGAAATGCTTGTGTAGAAACGCTGCTTGACCAGCTGTGAGGAGTAGATGAGATTCTATCTGGAAGCACACATTGTCCAGTGCAATTTTAAAACATATACATAATCAACTCTTTTAGGGAGACGGGAAGAGTTTTATCTAAACATTATTTAATTCGTTAATAAATTTTGGTGGAAGTTAACACAATTTATAAGTAAAATAATTGTTAAAAAGCAATAATTTATTTTTACTAAATTATAATAAAATATTAAGTGAAAATTTTGAAATAATGTATTTAAAACGTTGCATTATTAAAATAGTTATTTATTGGATTTTTTTTTTTTTTAAATGTATTTTTTTAATTTGTCCATTTCTTATTAATATTTTTTATTAAAAAATAGTTATGTATTTAAACAACTGACATAAATATGTTTAAATACATTTATTTAAAAGATGTTAAATATATTAGTCAATATAAAAGAATGAGAATTCTTGAATCTTTTATATAGATGTATTGAAGATATCTAAATTAATTAAACTTTATTCAATTTAACAATATATTATGGTGAAAGTATAACATGTATCCCTTAGGAGACATGAATTTTCAAGATTCCATGAAGTTAGTAGAGAGTGTAGAGAGTGATTTTAGAACTATAGATCATTGAATGATTCATCATGTCGAGGAGAGTGATTTTAGTTTGTCATCTCATTTTTAGATAGTGTAGATAGTGTGTGTGCACACACACACATACACATATGAGTTTCCAAACATATTGTAGAAGAAATTTAACACTCATAAATATTAATAAGTCTATTTAAATATCTTGTTCAATATCAATATATAATATCTAGTTTATTTGCAAAATTATGAAATTCATTATTAAAGTATTATAATAAAAACAATATAAATAGCATCTATCTTAATTTATTTTGTTTTAAATATTTTTTATAAAATTTAAATGGGGTGTTAACAAAATATCTTTAATTTAAATTTGGCATTGGTATACATGTTAAATTATAACTATTTAATAATAAAAATACTACCACTAATGTCTTATTTCATCAATTGGAATAAAATGAAATAAAATAGTTGTTTAAGTAAATATTAAAATAAATACTTCTTATGTGTTTTTTATATATCTAATTATCTTTTTTTTTGCATACATATATTTGTTAATTTAATTAAAAAGGATATTCATATAAAAATAAAACAACTCTTAAAATAAAACTTGGAGTATTTTTTCATTTATCTATTAAAAACTTATTTATTGAATTATCAATGAAATATAGCCACCTCACCCACATGATTGATAGATAGATTTGTTAGTATACTTCTTAAATTTAATTTTAAGAATTATTTATTTTTTACAATAAAAAAATAACACAAAAATGTAAACAATTATTAAATAGTTAAATTAAGAACAATTCAAATACCAAATTTTTAATATTTTCTTTTATACTTGGTAATTGTTAATGTTGTGTTGTTTTATTTTTAACTTTAATATTTAATTACATTGGCATCAAGGTCAAGGACAAACATGTCCTAGTTATGTTAGGAAAAAATCCATTTAGATCTGACATTTTTTAAAACCAAAAATTTTATAAAATTGTTCTAAGTAAATAAAATAGTTCCAAATTGACTATGTACATAAAAACTAAAACATAACTCACATATATTTGATAAAAAAAAAAAACTTAAAGTATAATATAAATCTTCAAAGAAATAAAATAATGTATGAGTATCATGGCTGTCAACTTTGAATTAAAATATTTTTATTAGCACACTAAGATCATTAGGATAGATCTTTATGATTGTAATTAAGTCTCTCAACATAATTAATATTGTTTTAACAAATAAGAATAACTCTTCTTAAACATTATCCAATTTACAAACATATTGTACTAAAAGTTTGTAACAATTAAAAACATTAATCTTTTACAAAATACTAGGAAACAGTTAGTTAGTGTAACATACACCATTATTGCAACCCAATCCTCAGCCTACGCAATGGTTCTGACAACCACTACTCCCTCTCTTTGCATCGAACTATGCATCTTTCTTATCCAATTTACAAACATATTGTAGTAAAAGTTTGTAACAATTAAAAACATTAAACTTTTACAAAATACTAGAAAACAGTTAGTGTAATGTACACCATTATTGCAGCCCAATCCTCAACCTAAGCAATGGTTCTGACAACCACTACTCCCTCTCTTTGCATCGACCTATGCATCTTTCTTACTCCCACGATGAGGTTAAAATTAGTGTCTTCTAGAGGTTATTTGTATTTGCTATAGGAACAATAGTGAGAAGAATATACATTTGTGAGTAGTTGTTGATATAGATACAGCTGCAAATATATTTGTATGAGAATTATTGATTCTAGATTTAATACAGAGAGTTATCCCCTACTCAAAGTGGATGTAGTCATTTGGTGAACCACATTAAAAAAAATTGGCTCTTCTCTCTTGCTTTTGTTTCGTGATAGTTTATGTGTTTGATTATTATATGCTTTTGTCTATATTGTTTTTCTTTTGTTCAACAATTGGTATTAGAGCTTTGGTGAAGAAGCTCGGTGAGGAAGCTCGATGATGAAGCAAGAAAGCTCGGCGAGGAAGCTAGTTGAAATTCGGTGAAGAATTTCTAGAAGTATGGATGGCACAAACAAATAGAAGATTGAGAAATCCACAGTCAGAAAAGGGAAAAGTTCTCTATTGGACGAAGAGTGGGAGAAATTGGATAAGAAAGCAAGGGAAATTATTTTTATTTTGCTGTCCAACAAGGTGCTATTCAATGTTTTAGTTGAGAAGATAATGCAAGAGCTTTGGGATAAACTTTCTTCAATGTGTGAGATGGCTTCGACATCGAACAAGGTATAGTTTTTTCATAATAAATACCTTGTTTGATGTCGAAGCCATCTCGTACATTGAAGAAAGTTTATCCCAAAGCTCTTGCGTTGTCTTCCCAGCTAAAACATTGAATAGCACATTGCTGGACAACGAAAGAAAAATAGTTGCCCTTGTTTTCTTATCCAATTTCTCCCACTTTTCGTATGATAGAGAACCTTTCCCTTTGAATTTCCCTAGTAGTGTGTTTGAGAGATCCTGCTTAATTATCAATGATTCAATTTGAACCTTCCACAATCTGAAGTTTTAGCCTATGAACTTTTCAATCTTCCATTTTTCTGCATTGTCCATACTTCTAGAAATTCTTCACCGAATTTCAACTAGCTTCCTCACCGAGCTTCCTCAATTCACCACCGAGCTTCCTCGCCGAGCTTCTTTACCAAAGCTTTGATACCAATTGTTGACAATTGAAAGAACAGTACAGACCAAAATCAAATATCCACCCAAAACCCACACCCTTTTTCGGTGGTGAAATATCCACCCTAGTTAGATTGTGAGTGATTCCACAGCAAGAATCACATAGAGCTTCACAAAGTTCGATTCAAGTGATTGAAAAAAGAAGATTTATCAATACTTTTGAGAATTTTTTGGTGTGTTTTGCTTGCTTTCAATTTGGTGTGGCTTTATGAAGATTTTGGCATGTTTCATATCATTTTCTCGGTAATACTTTGCTAGACCTAAATCCAGGTTTTTACTCATAGCTTTGAGATGGACTGAGATATCAAAATGGGTATTGATTCATTGAAAGACTCATCTCCAGCCGATTCCAATGAGTACAAGTTTGTAATTTTTTAATGAGATTTGAAATTTTAAGAGCAGGTCGAACTTTGGCTGGGAACACCCTTGTTTGTGTCAAGAAACTTATGTTGTGACCTACACATGAGGAGGTGACTATTGTTGTGTTTGGAGGCCTATTTGGTAAGCGTAGGGTGTTTGAAAACAAGGAGTTTGGAACCAAAAATAATGCTGCAGTTTGATGTACTTTGGAAGCTTTAATTCTACCTTATGCTACCTTGCTAGGTTTGAAAGTTGCTATCTATTTTCTGATATTTGTCTTGTAAAACTGAACTTAATGATAATGAAATCAGATTGTTTATGAAGGCAAAAATCTCTCTTTCTTGTAAGTAATCTAGTTGTTTCTCTTTGAAATCTGTTATGTATATCTTGGCATGTCACAAACTTGAATGACTTATGAGAAACCATTAAACAAGCAAGCTCAGAAAACATTGAATCAACAATTGGAAAAAAACGAAAAAAAGAATCAGGGGTGTATGTTACAGTGGCATAATCAGTACAAGTTTAACACTTACAAGTATAAAAATTAATTTTCCTCAAACAAATAGTAAATAAAATTTGAAGTTGGGTAATAGTTTTGACATGAAACTTGAACCTTTTACTTTGAAAACAGTTCTATCAATTCTTGTATCAGCTTATACCTACAAAAATAATAAATAATCATCCTAATCTAAAAATAAAAAATAAAAAATGATATTTAACCATTGAGTAGAGTAAGCACAGCTTGCTGGCAGAGAGATCTCAAATGAAAACCGAATATAATAATAATAACTGTTGCACACCTTGTCCATGAGTTTGGTCGCTATTTCACCAGATCCACATTCACCAGCAATGCCTACAGTGATTGGAGTTTGTATATCTGGATTTAGGAATTGTTCAGCTATGCGTTTTGCCAGATCATCGATGCCTATTTGAATTGTATATAGAAAATTGCATACATACCAGACATTAGTATCAGATCTTACTAAACCAATTAAATTGAAAAAAGCTTCAAACAATCTCAGAACCAAAAATATTACACACTTACATGGAATTTTTGATCTGGGCATTTGTCCATCAACTACCATATTCTTTTCCAAGTTGCAGTGTTTGTCAAGAGTGGGTAATTCTTGAATATTGGCCCTTGCTATTTGTGGAAGAAAATACTCTTTTAATAGAGATATTCTGAATTAAAAAGCAATTTAGTAGTCAAATCTGATACTGTAGAAGGATGCTTTGTGCTTCCCACTAAACAAAACTATAACTATTAACGACGGAGCTAAATGTGACGGCTACAGAGCAACAGCTTTTCCACTAAATAAAACTATCTATCAGTGGTACGGCGAATTGTTTGTCAAGAAGCAAAAGCAGCGAATTCTTGAAGATTATTCTCGTCAACAGAGATATTCAAATTAAAGGCATGGGCCGAATGGGAATCTCATATTTCATGAGTTGTTAGCCAATAAGGCGATTTGAGAAAAGAAACACCAAAGTTGTCGTTGGTGTGTTATGCAATCGCATTATTGATTGTAATATTACAGACAGGCATGCATTGATCTTCCACTGAACAAAAATAAATGTCAATTATGGGACTAAATGTGACGTTAGACATGGGGTTCACTCTGACGTCAAGGATGAAGCTAAATGTTACAACTGCAATGTTATAGATTCCCCACTAAATAAAACATCTATCAATCCTATAACGGCAAATGCCATGATATGTACTAACGTTGAATGAAATGAAGCTAAAGGAAGACCATCGTTTCGAAGTCTTTTAAGAAAGTTATGACTTTTTGTACTGTCCCAAGCCAAAAAGAATAGCACAAATCTGATTTCAACCTTCCACAAATACTTATTATTTGAATAACAATATTATTGGGTCTTAGCATTCAGTTAGATCTTAGACAGTTCAGACTAAAATTATTGTCTATACATCAGCAATATCATTATATTTCAAACAACAAATGCTAAATATAAGTCTCATTTATATAAGACGTAGAAAATAATAATTGTAAATCATTTTATTTATTTATTATAATAATGTGTATTACATTAAAATGGTTATACAATACTAATAACTATAATAGAATTATTAATCGATGGTGTTGTGTGGGAGGTGAGCTCTAGCAACAGCTAGGGAACGACGGTGCTAGGCTCATGGCTGCCGTATTTCCCCTATGTTGGCTGCTACGTGGTTTAGTGGGTGTTGGGTGTGGTCAGGGATTTTTTTTGCTGTGTGAAGTGGGTTTATACAAATTTGCGGGGATTTTCGGGATCTAGAGTGTGGTGGAGTTGGAGTGGGGGAGTTGTTGAAGGTGTCTATGGGGGTTTTCTTTTTCTCTTTGGTTGTTTTTTCAGCTGCTTATGGTGCCAAGTGAAGGCTTGGGGGGCTTTGAGAAAATATCTTTTTTTGAGGTTTTGATAAGGGTAGACCCACCCCCTTCTGACCATGCCAAAGCTTCAATTTTTTTTTTAAGAAATGTCTTAAATGGGGGTGAGATCATCTTCAATTTGGTGGTCTTAGGCTCTGAAAGTGATTGTATGTCTACAGAGGATTCTTTCTCGACCGATGGTGGTAATTCAACTGGAATCAATAGTTGAGGATGTTAGTTAATTGAGTAATTAAGCATTAATTTATAAGTTTATGGGGATTCGAGTCCCTCTTACTGAACCATAGATTTTTGGCACCCTAATCTTTTCTAGCGCTTCTAGGGTTTTTCACCAAAAAGGAGAAAGAAGAGCCAAAAGTCTAGGTAGGTTCACTCAAATTATGCAATGTATGATGTTATTTAGACTAAATGGAATGATCTAAGTACAATTAAATGAACTATTTGAGAGATTATGAATGGAAAACCTAAGAACAATGCAATGTTTAAAAACACAATGAGATATGCAAACATGAACAAATGTATCAACAAGTGCAAAATAGAAAGGAAGGAGGCTGATTCAGAGTGCACCTGGACGTCTGATGAAGATTCTGGAATATATTGAATGCTGTAAGAAATCACTGAAAATCACCAGTGAGACTCATTCGCCATTGATGGAGAATCGGTCCTGCTTTTGAGGAAAATTGTTAGAAACTGGTTTTTAAGTGTCGAGATCCAAAATCTAAAAAAATATGGATTTCCAGCCTTAAGATGGGACTCATTCACCACTAATGGAAAATCAGTCCACTCCCAAAATTTTGAGAAATCAAGGGACAATTCTGCAACACCATATCTAAGATTGTCTGCTTGTCGAGTTGACGAAGTTAATTCTGTAGAAAATGGACAGAATGTCTTCTCCAAGCTTGAAATAAGTTATGATTGACTTGAAACACTTTGTTGACTTCTTCCCATTTTTCAACACCTAAATGCTTGAAAAATCTGCATATAACACATGCACAAAGGGAAAAAATGGTTAAGGGTTAGGGCAAAGGAATTTTCCTTGGTCAAATCCCACTTTGGTATCCAAACCCTTAATGAAATGATGAAATGGAAGTGAATGATAATCAAATAATATGAAAATTCTATCAACTTACCAAACCCTTGTTGAAGAAAATTTGAAGATGTATCAATGGCTTCCTTTGAATGCTTGATTGATGCTTGATTAAATGATGCAAAGTGCTCAAATGCTAATTAAATGGAAATATTGCTTCAATGAGTTAGGAGACTGTTGGGGGATATAAAATGAGGAGAAAAACACTTATTTATACACACTTGTGCCTTAATAACCCAATGATACCTCATCACAGGCTGACATAAGGTGATTTTAAATAAAAATCCGAAAGGAAATTTGAAATATTTTGAATTTTGAGCCAAGAGGGACTCATTCGTCACCCATGGAAAATGGGCCCCATCTTGGACTTGAATGTGGGTGTCAGGAATTAAGTCACCTTTAATGTTGTTTGTTAGGTTTACATTGAAAAACACACTTAATTAAGGCTTATAAGGGCATAAAGGGGTCAAATAAAGAATAAGAAAGGTGTAAATAGTGAAGTTATGTCTAGAAAAAGTGTGAAATCTTGTTATAAGACTTTACAACACTTCAAAATAGGACTTGATGATGAATAAAAGGATGATTTTTAGGTGAATTGTAATGAATAGAGTCTAGAAAACTGTAGAAATGTTTTACAACACTTCGCAACACCTTCACAAGATGCCATAATTAGAATTTTAAGGACTTAATGTGAATGTTTAGGCCACATTAAAACATTAAATTAAAGAAAAATGGACCAAGCATCGAGAGGAAAGGCCTAAAAGACCATGAAAATGTGAAGGGACCATTTTTCTATGGTGCATTTAGCCCCCACTTTAGTGAGAGGATGAACTTGCTTCACACTCACACTAAAGTAGCCATGAATATCAAGAGAGAGGTCTCATTGCACTTACATTAGCAAGATGGAATGTCAGCAATCAAAAGGTATGATCAAGCCACCAAGATGAAGATCCCATGGCAAACTAAACATAAGAACAAAGGAACACACAAGATGATGAAAAAGGAATGAAAGATTTGATCGTCTATCCAACTAGTTGTGGATAAGATCTAGGCCATTTGTTTGAAAAATAAAATGCATACTCACACTGGGGCAGCATAACTCATGGTGGTCCATTGGGTGAGAAAACCCCAAAAGTGAAGTACATACACTAGTTGGCATGCACTCACAAACACAAAGGTGGCTATGGAGAAAGTTGTGCTACTGAATGGGCTTCCCGCTCAACCATATCAAAGTTATACCTCTTGATAACTTTAACAAGGTGCCACAAGAGAAAAATGATGGTTTGTGCTTTATGAGACAAGAAAAGTTTCATATGCTTAGAACTCATGAACAAAGAGAAAGGTACCACAGGCATGCAAGTTGCATTATGCAAGGTGGAAAGAATGTAAAATACAAAAGTCTAACATGTAAAATGTAAAAGGAAATGTAATGTGTAAAGGTGTTCAAATGAGTCATGTTAAGTTCATGCAAGGTCTATCACTTAGGGAACATTGTGTCTAATATCTGCAAGAGAGGACCAATCAAATAATAGAAAATTTACAACTTAGGGGATACAGTGTGTTGCATCAGACCACTAAGAGGAATTTAATATGCTAAGATAGATCACACTTATGAAGGACATCACACCCAATGTCATCCATAAAGTGACGAACGCATCGCATGAAGTGACAAGGCTACACCAAGAACCAAAAATGCAAATGAAATGATGCCAATGTATGCCCCCCACTTTAAAGGAATTACTACACATCGTTATGAGAGAAATTTTTTTAAAGTAGCAAAGAGAAGAATGCAAACAAGACATGAGAGTCAACTTGGAAATCCCCCATGCCAAGTCATATGTTTCTGAGTTAGGCTACGTCATGTAAAGTAAAAAGAGAACAAAAGAAAAGGGAGTTGCCCCCCATAAAAGAACACACCAAACACACAAGGGATCTATGGATTTGGGGTCAGTATGTTCATTGCTACAATGTTTTTATGAAAGAGGTTGTAATTGTCATCATTCCCCAAATACATAGAACTAAAAGAATGACACAAAGAGAGTGAAAATAAAAGAAAAACAAAGTCCATTTTGGGTCAACATGGAAGAGACATTTCGGTCTCAACACTTTTTATCATCCCCAAAAGGAGAACACAAGAGAAAAGAAAACAAAAAGGAAAAATAAAAGGAAAAGTTTTTGGGTCAACATGAAGGAGACATTTTAGTCTCAATACTTTGCATCATCCCCAAAAGGAAAAACACAAGAAAAAGTCAACATGGAAGAGACATAGGGGGTCTCTACGCTTTCTATCATCTCAAAAATGAGAACACAAAATAAAAGTGAAAAATGACCTTTTGGGTCAACATGGAAGAGACATAGGGTGTCTCAACGCTTTGCATCATCCCCAAAAGGAGAACACAAAACAAAAGAAAAAAAGGACTTTTGGGGTCAACATGGAAGAGACATAGGGTGTCTCAATGCTTTGAATCATCCCCAAAAGGAGAACACAAAACAAAAGTGAAAAATACAATGCACGACATAGAGAATAATAGAGGTACAAATGGAAGAAATGTACAAAGAGAGGGAGAATCAAACACATGATATGAATAGAAAAGAAAATGAATATAAAATGCTAGTAAGGAAAATGTGAGTCAACCATCTAACAAGTCATCTGCCTCCCAATGATTTTCAATATATTGCGAGGTTGGTTGACTGTCGAAAGGAAGAATTGCAAGTACGGAACTAGGAGATGTACCAAGTTCTTCACTTGGTGGAGAAGGTTTAACAATTAAGCTCATGGTAAATGGAAACAAAGAGTTTAGGTCATTATGCACTTCTTCATCTATTTTTGTGATCTCCTCATCCTCATCATCATCAAGGTTGATTATGATGGGAGGACGAAGGGTAATCTCCAAGGAGGGATGTATCAAAAGTTTTGGGTGTTGTATTGGTTCATTTTGAACTATGAGTGTTGGACTGTGTTATCTTGTGGTGGATCAGGTGAAAGAGGGTGGTCATATATTGCTTCTTTCACAGGCAGAGAATAGATTTCTTTATTTTCTTCCATTCAAGACTGATGAGCAAGGAGACGATGACGACACCTATGCTCCCTAGCACCGCGATTGTGTTTTATTTTATTTTGAAGTTGTTGAGGGGTAAGAGCAGGTTGATCCATCATAGGTTCATTTTCTTCTAGAGGGAGAAGAATGGAAGGGTATGTGCAGGATCATCATGGAAACAACAGGCCCTTAAGTGGCAAAAAATTTAGAAAAATCAGAGTTAGGCAACTTGACGTAAAGATTTGAATAAGTTATCTATATTATTTCAAAAATATGTAAGAATAGAATCTGTAGAAAATTGAATGTATTTTCTAAACTACTAGGTTTATTTAAAAAAAGTAAAAATCTATTTGGTGAAAATTTTAAATTTCAATATAGTAGTACTTAAATTTTAGGGAAAAAATAAGAAGTAGGTGTCTATCTAACCACCATAACCACAATAAAATGATAATTTTTTTTATAATATTTTAGATATAAGTAGTGGACTCATGTCCCAATGTGATGGATATCTTTTTGTAATTTTTTTCCAAGTAAATAATTAATTATGAATTTTTTTATTACAATTTTTAAAAAATATAAAAACTTGTATGTATGACCACCTTAACTTGGTCAAAAATTCATGAAATTCATTTTTTCTTTTTTTAATCCTATAGTATGTGAAGTATAGAATGCGATGCATGTTTCAGATTTAAAAAATGTGATACCAATTGAAAGCTATAGATGTTTTTCAATCAACCTATCAATCAGACTTTAGTTGTAATTTAAATAGAAAATGAATAATAATTATTTATTAAATTCAAAGTAAAGCATAATTTATATTGGTGGAAAGTTGGAGAATCTCCTTTAAAAATCAATTTTGTTTTATCAATTTTAGGTAAAAAAAAAGTTGTCAGCCACATACCCTACACATACCCATCATATCGCCACTTTTTGGCCCATCATGATCCTACACATACCCGGAAGAAACCGAAGAAGACAGGTGAATCACTTTCTCTTTAGCTTTATACACTTGTTTAATATGAGTAGGCATGACATGATTTGTTTCATTTTCTCTTAGGCATTTAAACGATGGAGTGGAAGTGTCTATGGTTGGTTGCTCATGAGGTTGTGTGGTTTGTTCAATGTCAGACTCAGGATGAAGCATGGCTTCATCTAGGATAGGAGTGGAAGTTGATAGGGACATGCTATGAAGAGACAATTTTTCTATGTGTTTGGCTTTGAACTTTTGATAAACTATGAAAAAGAAATCCTTACAAGAGGTGATGGGTTCCATTGGTTCAGGCCAAAAAGCCTCTAGGAAAAAATTACCTTTAGATGATAATGGATGAAAGCCACTATGGTTGACTTTAAATATTTCATTTCCATGTGGAAACTTCAAACATTTGTGAACAACTGAGGGGATTGCTTTCATTGAGCAAAGCCAAGGGTGGCCTAGCCTCAGATGAAATTGATCTGATTGTGAAATAATAGAAAAGGTTACCTCCAAAGTTTTAGGTCCTACTTGTAATGGGAGTACGATCGATCTGATCATAGGGCATGCAAAACTAGTATGTGGTTTAATCCACATAGTTGATTTATTGTAATCATCTTGATACAATTCATGTAATGGGTATGTGCAGGATCATGATGGGCCAAAAAGTGGCAATATGATGAGTATGTGTAGGGTATATGGCTGATGACTTTTTTTTAACCCAAAATTGATGAAATGAAAAGGGTTTTTAAAGGAGATTCTCAGCTTTCTACCAATATAAATTATGCTTTACTTTGAATTTAATAAATAATTATTATTCATTTTCTATTTGAATTAAGACTAAAGTCCTAATTGATAAGCTGATTGAAAAAATCTATAGATTTCAAACGGTATCACATCTTTTGAAACTAACATGCATCACATTCTATGCTTTGCATACTATAGGATTAAAAAAATAAAATTGAATTTCATGAAGTTTTGACCAAGGTAAGGTGGTCAGACATACGAGTTTTTATATTTTTTAAAAGTTTTAATAAAAAAATCATAATTAATTATTTACTTCAAAACAAATTACAAAATAATATGCATTACATTCGGACATGAGTCATCTACTTATATCTAAAATATTATAATTTTTTTTATCATTCTATTGTGGTTAGGGTGGTCAGACAGACACCTACTTATTTTTTCCCTGAAATTTAAGTACTATTGCATTGAAATTTCAAATTTTCACCAAATAGAATTTAAAAAAAAAAAAAAAACCTAGTAGTTTAGAAACTACATTCAATTTGGTACAGATTCTATTCTTACATATTTTTGAAATAATATAGATAACTTAGTCAAATTTTTATGTCAAATTGCCTAACTTTGATTTTTCTAAATTTTTCACCACTTAAAGACCTTTTTTTTTCCATGATGATCCCGCACATACCCTAATACTAAAAATTCTTTTGTGATCACATTCTTGCCACAGGCGAGATCTATTAATATCCCATTAGTGGGCTTATCATAGATTCGGCCAGCTATGTAAAGAGGACCATCAAGGAGTTTTTTAAGTATATCTTTGGAAGAAAAAGTGATATCAAGATTTTTTTTGGTTGGACCCTTACGAGGGATAACTTCTATCACACCCAAAAGTTCATCCATAGGAGTAATTTGGGTAACATTTGGAGTTATATCATGTTGTTCATTATTTGTATGAATGTTCATACCATGAGGGTTTGAAGGTTCACTAGCCTCGACAAATGAAACATTGTGTTTAGGCATGGGGTTGGTAAAGATTTTAAATTTTGGTTAGGGGGTGCAATGGAATTATTGCCTAAACCATTGATTTTTGGGGTTCTATGTGCTTCTCTAGCTCTTCTAGGGTTTTTCACCTAAAAGGAGAGAGATAGGTCCCAAAAATGCAAAGGGTCCATTTATATAATGTTATGTGTGATGCTGTGTAAGCTAAATGAAGTAAAATAAATGCAATTGACTGAATAAAATGGATGAAAATGAATCTAAAAGGTATGATTTTAACTATGTTTGAAAATACACTATGATATGCAAACAATGAAGTAAATGGAGAGATAATGCAAAACAGAAAGAAATAGGCAGAAACAGAGTGCACCTGGACATTATCTGATGAATTTGGAATGCTATGGATACTGGTTGAAATCACTGATTTTTCACAGTGGGACTCATTAACCCAGGGTGGCGAATTAGTCCACCTCTTGGTAAAACAGTGTCGGGAATTGATTTCTGATAGTCAGGATCTAGAATCTGACAAAACTTAGATTTTAAGTCCTAAGGTGGGACTTATTCACCACTGGTGGCGAATCAGTCCTCTCCCAAAATTCTAGAAAATCAGGAGACAACTCTGCAACATCAGATCTATAAATCAATGAATGTTGGGTTGCCGAAGTCAATTCTATAGGAAACAGATAGAAAACCTTCTTCAAGATTGAAATAAGAATATTTTGACTTGAAATAGCTAGTTGACTTATTCTCCACTTTTCAACATCAAAAGGCTTGTTAAATCTGCATAGCTAAGTCTGCAAATACACATGCAAGAAGGAAAAATGGTTGAGGGTTAACAAATAGGGGTTTGCCTTAGTCAAACCCCACTTTGGTAATAAAACCCTTAATGAAATGAAATAGAATGACAAACTAATAACATGTAAATGTTATCAACTTAACAAAACCTTGATAATACAAATATGAAGTAATGTCAATGGATGCTTCAAAGTGCTTGAATATTGCTTGAATTGATGTTGTAAGATGCTTGAATGGTTGAATATGATGTATGAATGTTGAAGAATTGTAATTGTAAAATGAGGTGAAAATTGCTTATTTATACAATCTTGTGTCATAGTAATCCATTCATACCTCATCACAGGCTGACATCAAGTGTTTTTGAATAAAAACCCAAAAATAAATTTAAAATATTTTGAATTTGAGGCCAAGGGGAACTTATTCGCCAGCCATGGTGAATGGGTCCCACCTAGGACAGTCTAAAAATAAGTGTCAGGAATTAAGTTGCATTTAATGTTATTTGTTAGGCTTACATTCAAAAATACACTTAATTAAAGCATATGAGGGCATAAAGAGGTGAACTAAAACATAAGAAAGAGATAAATAATGAAGTTGTGCCTAGAAATGTGTGAAATAAATTGTTACAAGACTTTACAACACTTCAAAATAGGACTTGATGATGTGTAAAAAGGTGATTTTTAGGTGAATTGTAATGAATAGGGTCTAGAAGAATGTAGAAATGTCTTACAACACTTCACAACACCTTCACAAGGCATCATTATTTGAATTTTAGTACCTAAATATGCATGTTCAAGCCATGTTGCAACATAAAAGCAAACAAAAATATATCAAATACCATGAAACAAGACCTAAAAGGCCATGAAAATGACAAGGGGCCATTTTTCTATGGCACATTGCCTTGATCATTGACACCCACAATCGACAGATGAACCAAATCAATGAGGTCTTGAACTAGGTGTTTTAGATGCTTTCATTGTTCGGTGTCATGTCCATTTTGGCAATGGAAATGACAATAAGCATTTGGTTTAAAGGTGGGTGGTAAAGGCTTGGTGGTATGAAGTGGTTTAATGATAGGAAAAGTGATCATTTATTGTTGGAGCAATTGGTTCATTGTATTGTGGAGGGTATTAGGTAAGGGTGTAAATTGTCTCTTCGAGTCTCCATAGATATAGGGAATTGTTGCTTTAACAATGACCACTTGACTTGGAACAGGTTGGATTGGTTGCAGAGAAGGTGGATTGAACTGTAAAAAGTCTCTATTCGGTTTTATAAAGTTTTGTGTTTTGTTTTGATTGTTTTTCTCAGATTTCTCAGCTCAGTTAGAAGTGGACTATGAATCACGACTAGAAACCGAGCTGTGATAATCACAAAGGGTCATGCATAAATGCATGAACGAAGGAAATTTCATCATAGTTAACTTATCTTGAAGGTGAGTGTGTAAGTTTTCAATAAACATCTTATGCAGATGTGAATCAGGAATCTTGACATCAATTTGGGCATACAATAACTGGTAACGTGAAATGAAGTCAGTGACATTTTCATCTATATTTTTTTTACATTGCATTAAATCAGCCATAGCCTTTTTAGGAGTCATGTAGACTCGGAAATGACTTATGAAGGCATCTACAAGTTCATTGAACGATCTTATGGAATGATTGGGTAAGTTTGAAAACCACTCTACTGCAATGTCCTTCAAGGTCCTAGGAAACTATTTTTCTAACAACTTATCATCGAGGACAAAGTCACTACACAAGGTTGTATAAGCATTGACATGAATAGTAGTGTCTCCTTTACCTCTATATTTCTCAAACCTAGGCATTTCAATTCCTTGTGGCATCTGGGTACATAAGATCTCTAAGGATAATGGACTACTGTGAACATGGTACATGTTGGTGGAGCATTTTTACTTTGGCTAATGGTGGAGAGTTTTTGTTGCATGGATGACATAGTGTTAAAGAGTTGTGTAATGATGGGATCAATGTAAGGGGTATGAGGTGGAAGGGAAAATGGTGATGGAGTGTATGTAATGTTAGGGGAAGTGAAAGGGATACTAAGAAGGGTGAAGGTGGAAGAAGGAATATGTGATTCCACAAAAGAACTAGGAATGCTAGTTGGAATTGTGAAAGAAGGAGCCACATGACTAACCTATTGCATAGTTGTTGTAACTTGAGGAGTGCTATAACTTGGTATGGATGCTATGGTTGAAGGGGGAGGGATGTGAGAGCCTCCTTGGCTTCCAACTATGTTTGTTGATTGGGATGTGGAAGGGGCATGTTTGTTGTATATCTCAGCTATTCGTTTCATAACTTTTAAACCATCACAACTTTCAATCAAACGGTGAAGGTTTTCTATTGTAGCTATGGCAGTGGTAGAAATGTTTTCAAGAGACAAGTCTTATTGTAAATGGGAAAAATCTTCGTGAATACTAATGACTTTTTCTTGCAGAATGAAGTGTTTTGTGTATCAACATTCATTGGATGGAAAGGGGAAGGAATAGAAGTGGTAGTATCAATTCCTAATGCACTATTTTCCATACTAGGAGTAGGAGCTCTCTTGAGATCCCAAGGTCCACAATGAAAGTGCTATCGCGGGAAGCCATGAGTCTAGAACTTTGTCTCACTAAAGCATTATCAATGGGGAACCAAACACTCGTACAAGTACCACAAAATACGGGGTGAATGTAAATGAAATGTAATCTAGGAGTGCACAATGTAAATAAAATAAATTTTGCAAACTGAAACAGAGAAATAACAACAGAGAATAGAAATGCAGGAATTACTTAGAAAAATTCTTGAAAATGTAAAATGAAATGTGCAGGTGGACTGATTCGCCCAGGGTGGCGAATAACTCCAGTTATGAGATTTTTTTTATGTTTTTCTAAAAAATTAAAATGATTTTATTCTTTTTCAAATGCCAATGAAGGATGCAGATGCAATTTTTTAGTTTTTTCAATGATATGATATGCAAAAATGAAATCTAAATGAGTCTTTCACTAATACAATATGACAAACCATAGGATGCAAAAACAAGACAATACCCTAATTGAATGTTGATGCAAATGAAATCTAGGAAGCAATATGCAATGGAAATTAGAAGTGTAAAGTGTTCAATATGCAGGTTCACCAAAATGAACCGTAGATTTTTGGAACCCTAATCCTTTCTAGCGCTTCTAGGGTTTTTCACCTAAAGGAGAAAGAAGATCCAAAATTCTAGTTAGGTTCACTCAAATTATGCAATGTATGATGTTATTTAGACTAAATGGAATGATCTACGTGCAATTAAATGAACTATTTGAGAGATTATGAATGCAAAACCTAAGAACAATGCAATGTTTGCAAACAAAATGAAATATGCAAACATGAACAAATGCAAAACAAAAAGGAAGGAGGATGATTCAGAGTGCACCTAGAGGTTTAATGAAGATTCTAGAATATTATGAATGCTATTAGGAATCACTAAAAATCACCAGTGCGACTCATTCGCCACTGATGGCGAATTAGTCCTGCTTCTAATGAAAACTATCAGAAACTAGTTTCTAAGTGTTGAGATTCAAAATCTAACAAAATATGGATTTTCAGCCTTAAGGTGGGGCTCATTCACCATTGATGATGAATTAGTCCACTCCCAAAATTCTGAGAAATTAGGGAGCAATTCTGCAACACCATATCTAAGATTGTCTGCTTGTTGGGTTGATGAAGTTAATTCTACATAAAACAGACATAATGTCTTCTCCGAGCTTCAAATAAGTTATGATTGACTTGAAACACTTTTTTGACTTCTTGCCCACTTTTCAACACCTAAATTCTTGACAAATTTGCATACACAACACATGCACAAAGGGGAAAAATGGTTAAGGGTTAGGGAAAATGGATTTTCCTTGGTCAAAACCCACTTTGGTAATCAAACCCTTAATGAAATGATGAAATGGAAGAGAATGATAATCAAATAATATTCAAATGCTATCAACTTACCAAACCCTTGTTAAAGAAAATATGAACATTTATCAATGGCTGCCTTTGAATGCTTGATTAGATGATGCAAAGTGCTCAAATGCTAATTGAATGGAAATATTGCTTTAATGAGTTAGGAGATTGTTGGGGGATATAAAATGAGGAGAAAAACACTTATTTATACACACTTGTGCCTTAGTAACCCAATGATAGCTCATCACAGGCCGACATGAGGCGATTTTAAATAAAAACCCAAAAGGAAATTTGAAATATTTTGAATTTTGAGCTAAGACGGACTCATTCGCCACCCATGGTGAATAGGTCCCACCTTGGAATTGAATGTGGGTGTTGGGAATTAAGTCATATTTAATGTTGTTTGTTGGGTTTACATTAAAAAACACACCTAATTAAGCCTTATAAGGGCATAAAGGGGTCAAATAAAGCATAAAAAAGGTGTAAATAGTGAAGTTATGCCTAGAAAAGCATGAAATCTTGTTACAAGACTTTACAACACTTCAAAATAGGACTTGATGATGAATGAAAGGATGATTTTTAGGTGAATTGTAATGAATAGAGTCTAGAAAAGTATAGAAATGCTTTACAACACTTATCAACACCTTCACAAGATGTCATGTAATTTGAATTTTAAGGACCTAATGTGAATGTTTAAGCCACATTACAAAATTAAATCAAAGAAAAATGGACAAAGCATCAAAAGGAAAGGACTAAAAGACCATGAAAATGTCAAGGGACCATTTTTCTGTGGTGTACTTACATTCTTGGAACCTAGAGGGAGATATGAAGGTGATGTAGCAACTAATAATTATATCATGGTGGTGTTCTCCTACCTGGAAGATTGAAGTAAGGAATATGAATGGGGTCCTTATTTTTACAATCAAGTGGGTCTATTTTTTAAACCTTGGAATATCAGATTTAATTTGATTGAGGAGCTTCTATTGAGGGTTCTAGTTTAGGTAAGGCTCCCTTGGCCTCTACTATTGTTTTGGAGGAATGATATTCTACACATGATTTCTTTATTGTTAGGCAAGTTGGTGGGTCTATCACAACAAACTCTGGATAAGAAGGTAATTTCCTATGCTTATATTTGTATTAAAATTGATTTATATAACCCATTGCTAAATTCAATAGAAATTTAGGTTAAATCCATTTCATTGATTCAATAACTTGATTATATGAGGCTCACCCATTTTGATGTCAAATTTGTTATGAGTATGGGCACTTGTAGAGGAAATTTCCTAAACTTAATACATTAGGAGTGTCCACAAGTGGGGATTTAGCTAAGTTGCCTTCTCACTTAGCACCATTGAAGGATAAAGGGAAATCCCTTATGCCAGAAGGAGAAATAGATAAGGAGGGTTTGGTTCCTGTTAAGTCCCACAATAAGGGAAGAGGCCAAAAGAGAACTCTTAAGGATAGATTTTTGAGGATTTTGATTAGTAGGAGATAAATCCAAATATGATGCTTTTCAGAATAGATAATTTATGGGTGGATCAGTTAGCTTCCTTAGAGGATGGTAGTGATAACAACTTAATGGAGGAGTGATTCGATTCATAGATGGATGGAGATAGTGGTTTCAAAAACCTATTAAAGGAAATAAAGTCTTCCCTACATTGTGGTTGCAATAAAAGAACTTCAAAAATGGGGGCTCAAAGAAGGCTACCAAGATTGGGTGGAAGAAAGATTGGGATAAAAGTAAACCAATGGGGGAGAATTTGGTGGAGTTAAGCTCAGTCAAGACTATTGAATCCCATTTTTCCAACTCTCATAAATGATTTCTCTTTCCTGGAATACAAGGGGTTTGAAAAACATCCCTAGATAAAAGGTTGTTCATAAGTTGATTAAGGTTCATTATCTTGATGTTATTTTTTTCAAGAGTCTAAGTTGTTAGCGGAAGGTATGTTCAACATAGTTTCCAAGATATGGTGGAGAGGCCAATATCAGTGCATTGGGGCACAGGGTAGTGCTAGAGGAATTGTTTATCTTTGATCTGCTCAACTAGCATGGTAAAAGTACAAACATGTGTCACACTTTATAAAGAAATCGGTCAACATGAAAAAAGTTCTCAACTTTGACCGCATAAAAGTGGTTTTTATGCTTTGAATTTAAAAATGATGTAAACTAATGAAAGGGTATGTGTAGAATCATAATGGGCCAAAAAGTGGTGATATGATGGGTATTTGTAGGGTATGTGGCTGACGAATTTTTTAAAGGAGATTCTTAGCTTTCCACCAATATAAATTATGCTTTACTTTGAATTTAATAAATAATTATTATTCATTTTCTATTTGAATTACAACTAAAGTCCTGATTGATCGGCTAATTAAAAAAAATCTATAGCTTTCAAAAGGTATCACATTTTTTGAATCCAAAAAATGCTTCACATACTATAGGATTAAAAACAAAAAATGAATTTCATGAAGTTTTGACCAAGTTAAGGTGGTTAGACATACCTAATTTTTATATTTTTTAAAAGTTGTAATAAAAAAAATCATAATTAATTATTTACTAGGAAAAAAATTACAAAAAAATATGCATCACATATGGAAATGAGTCCTCTACTTATGTCTAAAATATTATAAAAAATATTATCATTTTATTGTGGTTAGGTTGGTCAGATAGGCACCAACTTCTTATTTTTTCCCTAAAATTTAAGTATTACTCAATTGAAATTTCAAATTTTCACCAAATATATTTTAAAAAATAAAAAATAAACCTAGTAGTTTAGAAACTACATTAAATTTTCTACAGATTCTATTCTTACATTTTTTAAAAATAATATAGATAACTTATTCAAATTTTTACGTCAAGTTGCCTAACTCTAATTTTTCTAAATTTTTTGCCACTTAAGGGCCTATTTTTTCTATGATGATTCTGCACATAGCCGAAATGTAGAATTCTTGTTGAAGTTTATTCTTGTAATTTTTTAATTCAATTTTTTTTTTTTTGATATTTTTTTATCAATATAAGAGCATATTTTGAAATGGTGAAAATTTTAAGAAAAAGTGACGTTTAGTTGATGTCAAGAAACAAATTGAAAAAATCTTCATTTTCCCTTGATTTTTTTCCCAAATAGTTGACTTCAATATCTAGGGCATGATTTTTTTTTTTGAAATTTCAATGTATATTTTTCTTATAATAATGTTTCAAAGTCAAACTTACCAGAATTTGATAGTTTTCATTTGACATTGAAACTATTGTTTACTTTATTTTTTCTCTTTTTAAAAAAATTATACCCTTTTGAAGAGGGTTCTCTCCTCTAGGGCACCATATATTTTAAAATTTTCTTTTTAATTTCTAATCAACCTTTTTTTTAACTTTAAAAACACAATTGCTTTATTTTAAAAATATATATACCAAAAGTAATAAAAGTATAAAAAATATATATTTGGAGTCAATACCATGAGCTCTACAAAATAGTATTTTTTAAAATAATTTTGATTGAAGAAATATTTATTTAAAGTTGGAAGTTTCAAAAAATTCTAGAAAATGATGAGTTGGTTGCCAAGTGGGATGCCACTCAAACAATTTCGATTGAAATAATTTCGACTGAATCTATTTCAGTCAAAAGGATTTTGGCCAAAACCCTTTCAACCTAAAGTGTTTTTGCTAAAACACTTTTGATTGATAACACACTTGGGTATGTGTAGGATCGTGATGTGCCAAAAAGTGGCAATATGATGGGTATGTGGCTGAAGACTATTTTCTTACCCAAAATTGATGAAACGAAAAGGGTTTTTAAAGGAGATTCTCAGCTTTCACCAATATAAATTATGTTTTACTTTGAATTTAATAAGTAATTATTATTCATTTTCTATTCAAATTATGACTAAAGTCCCTATTGATAGGCTGATTGAGAATCATCTATAACTTTCAAACGGTATCACATTTTTTTAATCCAAAACATGTGTCACATTCTATGCTTCACATACTATAGGATTAAAAAAAGAAAAATTGAATTTCATGAAGTTTTGACCAAGTTAAGGTGGCAGACATATGATTTTTTATATTTTTAAAAAGTTGTAATAAAAAATTCATAATTAATTATTTATTGTGTAAAAAATTACAAAAAAAATATGCATCACATCGAGCAATGAGTCCTCTACTTATATATAAAATATTATAGAAAAATATTATCATTTTATTATGGTTAAGGTGGTAAGACAAACACCTACTTCTTATTTTTTCCCTCAAATTTAAGTACCACTGCATTGAAATTTCAAATTTTCACCAAATAGAATTTTTTTTTTTAAACAAACCTAGTAGTTTAGAAACTATATTCAATTTGCTACGGTTTCTATTCTTACATATTTTTGAAATAATATAGATAACTTATTCAAAATTTTATGTCAAATTGTCTTACTCTAATTTTCTGAATTTTTTGCCATTAAGGGCCTATTTTTTCTATGATGATCCTGCACATACCCACTTTTTAAATTATATTTTATTTATTTTTTTCTTTTAAAAAAAATTAAGGAAATTTGGAGAAAAACAACACCAAATCTGATAGGGACAGAGTTATATTTTTTAGTACCATCATCTAAAACATGTTATTGATTAAGTTAATGATTTTTTAAATGTAGGTAGATTTCTATATATCAAAAATAGAGGTTAAATTATTTGTATGTGTACATTTCTATGCAAGTGAAATCAAATTTGAGCAATTTGTGATTGGGATTAAAAAGAGAAGATCAAGGTTGTATGATCAAAAAAGAGAAACTAAAGATGTGAATGATGGGACATCTCAAGAACAACCTATGGAAATTATTGATGACCAAGGTAATGCATAGGAACAAGAACAATTGAAGGTGGTGATAGAAACCTTTTCTATGCTATGGAATTTTTTTATGGAGATGGATGAGGTTTCTCTTTTCAAGAATATTTCAGTTGAAGATATGTCATCTTAAAGTAGAGTAAAATCGATATTAAAATAAATATGGGATGATTTTTTTGAAGAAAATTTTGTAATTGGAAGAGCTCAATTATTTGTAAAGTTATATAGGCAAAAAGAAATGATCCCTGTTTTGGATTTGTTAGGGGTTGATAATAGGAAAAATTCATTAGATTCAATAAAAAAATAGTTGTTAAAAACCTGCAAGAAGCATTGATTGAACTATTGAAAAATGGGGTTGGATGCTATCATATGTCTTAGGACATAGAGCACACCCACTTTCCCATTATTTCATTCAAGGATAACCCTTGAGATCTCAATGCAAAGGAGAAAAAGACCTTGCAATAAGGATGTCCTAGGGGATGATTGAAAACTAATGAGGGGTTTACCACCAAATTAAGACTTGGAAAGAAAAATGCAATGCAAGATGTAACATTAAACCCTAATATGATGCAATGACTTATCAAATACCTAGAAATGTATGACAAAAAAAATAACAAGCTGTAGGAAGGAATGTGTGTACCTAGAAATATGGAGATGATTGAAATGGGGTATAAAATACTAGAAATTATATCTTTAATGTTGAGTGGGACTCATTCGCCAAGCTGGGCGAATTAGTCCAAAATCTGGGTTCCTGTGCGGGAACCCGAATCTGCAAAAATATGAGTTTTGATCTAAACTGGGACTCATTCACCAGAAGTGGTGAATTAGTTCAATTAGGGATTTTTGAAACTTCAAGATCTGAATTTAGTCTTCAAGGTCTACTCTATGCTTCCCAATTGAATACATTATCCGAATCTCTATAAATTAGCCTGTAAGTGTTCTCCAATGTTCTCCAATGCTTGATGACAACTTTGACAACTTTATCCACTTTGAAAACTTTTTCCAATATTTGTATTCAATGTGTCTTCAACCTAGACCTTTAAATCACATGCTAAATGTTGTTTTGTTAGTGAATAGGGGTTTTCCTTGGTCAAACCCCATTTTGGTAATCAAATCTTGAAATAGAATGAAATAGAAATAGAGAATGATGAATGAACAAAATATGATGTTGTAACTCACCAAACCCTATCAATAAGATGTTGCAAACATGTATGAGATAGCTCCAATGGATGTATACCTTGAATCTTTCTTGAAGGTGATAGATCTTAAATGTATTGCTAGATTGAATAATGAAACCCTACATCACAATTGTTAGCTCAAAAACAAACATGATGCATGAAGTCCTTGACATGATGCTTGATGCTTGAATAATGCTCTAAAATGCTTGATTATAATATTCCTTTGAATGCTTTTCAATGCTCTTGTAAACACTTGAATGCTCTTGTGAACTCAAATTTTCTATAAGGATGAATACTTGAATGCTTAGGGTGAAAATGAGTGAATGAAGCTTGTATTTATAATTAATTATGTATAAAAATTTATGAAATTACAACACTACAAGCTGACATCAGATCTAGGAGGATAAAATATTACCAAAAATTTGAATTAATTTTGATTTTGGGCCATATAAGACTCATTCGCCCAAGGTGGTGAATGAGTCCCATTAGGAATAATTTATGGGACCATTTTAAAAAATGCTTAGAAAGGTGTGGAACCAGGTTTGGTACCCAAAAATCTAGGTGGGACTCATTCACCCAAGGTGGTGAATGAGTACCAGGTCACTAAATCTAGGCCACACAAGCTGAAAACACCTGAATTATGGTTGGATGTTGATTTGTGTTGGGATTATCCTCAAAAAGATGCATTAAATCAGGCTTGTGGATGCAAAATAAGGCCAATTAAAGCATAAATAAGCCTAATTATTAACGACAACCCTAGAATAGTGTGAAAGTGTGTTAGAACACTTTACATCACTCTAAATAAGGCATGATTAAGGTTAAAAATAGATTTATTAGGTGTAGTTAGTTAATAAAACCTCATAAAAGTGTGAAAGCATGTTACAACACTTCACAACACTTTAGCAAGGTACAATTTATCTTCATTAGTTCACAAGGGCCCAAGACCTAATCTGAATGTGTCGAACACATTACAACACTAAATCAAGGCACCATTAAGCCTAATTTACAAGGAGGGCCCAAACAAACAAGGAAAAGTAGAAAGGATACTTTTTTCATTGCCACATTTAGCACCCACTTTAGTGAGAGGATGAACTTGATTCAAACTCACACTAAAGTAGAAAAACACACATCAAGAGGTGTCTAAGTGTACCAATTCTAGTAAGATGGGAAGAAAATGATTAAGAGGGGTGATCAAGTCCCCAAAATCAAGATCCCATGGAAAACTGACATCTAGGCACAAAAGAACACACATTAAAATGATATAAAGAGCATCAACAAAGCACAATAATGCATTGTCAAAGACAAAGAAAATTAAACAAAATAAAAATGGGTGGATCAAGCTTCAACCATTTGTTCATGACGATGTGGGTCAGATCTAGGTTGTTTTTCTGAAAAAAACATACTCACTCTGAGGCAACAAAACTTAAAGCTATCTATTAGGTGAGAAATCCAAGAGGTGAGACACATACACACATGACAATTATGGGCTCATACAAACATGCGAGTGGCTAAGGAAAATTCATACCCTTGTTCGGCTTCCTATCAAACCATACCAAAATTATGCCACACAAAAAATATTTTCAAGCTTCATTAGGCAAGCAAAGATTCATATGCTTGGAGCTCATGAACAAACAAGATGGCTCCATAGGCATGCAAGTTATGTTATGCAATGTGGCAATATAATAGTTGTTATAAATGCAAAATAGTGTAAGGTATGTTCAAAGGGATTTTTCTTAGTTCATGCAAGGTCTCTTCTTAGGGAACATTGTGCCTAATGTGTCCAAGAGAGGAGAAGTCAAAGAAATATCACGCTCTCGGAGGAAATCAAGCCCCATGACACTACCAAGAAAAGGGCACATCGCAAGAAGAAAGAAAATTGAACTTTGAAACATGAGTGTCAATGTATGCCCCCACTTTAAAGTAGTTTCCAACACCATTACTATGAGCAATTGCTTTAAATTATAAGAATACATGAGAGGTTATTTGGAAAGCCCTATGCTAAGTCATAATTTTCTGAATTGAATAATATCATGAATAAGTATGTCACATGCGAGCCAACTTAAGGCATGTCATCCACATCCCAAGTTTTCTTTGATGTTTATATGAAAGGAAGTCAACTAGCCAAAAGAGATCTAACAACAAGTGACATACGATGACAAGGCTACCCAACTTCTTGCACCCACTTAGTGTAGGACAAGGATGAGCTGAATAGGATGAAAATAAGTATCAATTAGAGGAACTAGATGCTTCAAGAAAAGAAAGAGCACCACAATCCTTAAGATGTTTAATTTCATTACTCAAAGCCTTACATTCATTAGTACAATAACCATGAATTCTATGATATGCACAAAATGAATTCTTGTAATAAAATTTCTTTTGTGTTCTTGGAGGGAGAGATATCAAATGATCTTGGAGGAGTCTTGACAAGATACTCTCTTGATCAATTTGGTAGAAGATGTTCCTTTATTTGTGCAAGATGTCATACAAACACTAAATGATAAGGCTTTAGATAAAAATGGAGATAAGGGAGGTAAACCTAGATCTTTCTTGAAAGAGTATGGTAAGTACATTTGCTTCATGTGTTTATTGTGTCCATCTATAGGAGGGAGATTGTATCAAATACCATAATAATCTTTCAATTTAGATGAAGGGTTTTTATGCCTCCGACAAGGATTGGTTTCTTCATGAGAACATAAATCCTTTTTAAAGTTATGCATCGTCCCCTCATGAGGGATGGGAGTTAGATAGCCCCCATCGCTATCATGGGGTAGTGTTGTTGACGTAGAACCAACTTGAGCATATGAAACACAAAGTTTTTTTGGTTTATATTATGATGTTTTGCATTCTCCCATAAAGGAAGGTGTGAAACCCCAATCACTACTAAAACTTGTATCTAAAAATGAATCATTTGTATATGAATCTTTGGACCTTGAGGGTGAAATTTTGGATTCTTTATTGAAACGAGGTGTAAAATCTAACGACCCCCAATTATCACTAAATATTTTTGTTGTAGGTGAAGAATTAGCATCAACTTGTATAGGTTCAACTTTTGATCTTGGAATGAAAGTATTAGAGGAGTTTGGAATGTTGTGATCATATGATTTATATCTTTGTTCATCTACTTCAATTGTATATATCGTATTCTTGTATTCAAATTTCATTACATGGTGAAGAGTAGATGGGATTCCTTTTATAGCATGGTGAATCCATGGTCTCCCTAGGAGAAGATTGTATGGAAGGGGTCCTAGCATAATATGGATAGGGGTAGACAACACTACAAGTCCGACCTCAATAGGTAATGTGATCATTCCTAATGGTTTCCTATTAACATTGTCAAAACCATGAATATGAATATAATTAAAGGTATGTACAGGATCATGATGGGCCAAAAAGTGGTGATATGATGGGTACTTGTAGGGCATCTGGCTAGATACCTTTTTTTTACACAAAATTGATGAAATGAAAAGGGTTTTTAAAGGAGATTCTCATCTTTCCACCAATATAAATTATTCTTTACTTTGAATTTAATAAATAATTATTATGGGTATGTGTAGGATCATGATGGGCCAATAAGTGGCAATATTATGGGTATGTGTAGGTTATGTGGCTGACGCTTTTTTTTAACCCAAAATTGATGAAACGAAAAGGGTTTTTAAAGGAGATTCTCAACTTTCCACCAATATAAATTATGCTTTACTTTGAATTTAATAAATAATTATTATTCATTTTCTATTTGAATTATGACTAAAGTCCTAATTGATAGGTTGATTGAAAACATCTATAGCTTTCAAACAAGATTACATTTTTTGAATCCAAAACATGTGTCACATTCTATCCTTCGCGATACTATAGGATTAAAACAAGAAAAATAAATTTCATAAAGTTTTGATTGAGTTAAGGTGGTCGACAGACAGTTTTTATACTTTTAAAAGTTGTAATAAAAAAATCATAATTAATTATTCACTTGGAAAAAATTACAAAAAAAATGCATCAAAATCACATGAGTCCCTCTACTTATATCTAAAATCTTATAAAAAATATTATCATTTTATTGTGGTTATGGTGGTCAAAAGACCTACTTCTTATTTTTTCCTTGAAATTTATGTACTCTGCATTGAAATTTCAAATTTTCACCAAATAGATTTTTTAAAATAAACCTAGTAGTTTAGAAACTACATTCAATTTGCTACAGATTCTATTCTTACATATTTTGAAATAATATAGATAACTTATTCAAATTTTATGTCAAGTTCCTAACTTTGATTTTTTGAATTTTTGCCACTTAAGGGCCTATTTTTCCATGATGATCCTGCACATACCCTTATTCATTTTCTATTTGAATTACTTAATAAAGTCTTGATTGATAGGCTGATTGAAAAATATTTATAGCTTTCAAATGGTATCACATTTTTGAATCTAAAATATGCATCACATTCTATGCTTTTGCATGCTATAGGATTAAAAAAGAAAAATTGAATTTCATGAAGTTTTGACCAAGTTAAGGTGGTCGACATACGAAGTTTTATATTTTTTAAAAGTTGTAATAAAAATTCATAATTAATTATTTACTTGAATTTTTTTAAAAAAATATGCATCACATCTAGACATGAGTCCAATACTTATGTATAAAATCTTATAAAAAATAATTATCATTTTATTGTGGTTAGGGTGGTTAGCCGGACACCTACTTCTTATTTTTTCCCTAAAATTTAAGTATTACTGCATTGAAATTTTAAATTTTCACCAAATAGATTTTTCTTTTTTTTAAAATAAACCTAGTAGTTTAGAAACTACATTTAATTTGCTACAAATTCTATTTACATATTTTTGACATAATATAGATAACTTATTCAAATTTTTATGTCAAGTTTCCTAACTCTGATTTTTCTAAATTTTTTGCCACTTAAGGGCCTATTTTTTCCATGATGATCTTGCACATACCCTTAAATTGAATGAGCCTTTTGTCCATGCACATTTTGTCTGGGAGTTCAATGCTACAAACATTAATATCTGCTCCATTATCTATTAGAGTGTGCTTAAATGTGCTTTCATTAATGATCACCTTTATCATCAAGGCTTCCTTCTTCTTTTTTTAATCTCAAGTGAGGGTAATTCATGTTTAGGGAATGTTATTTCTAACTGTGTGACTTGCATGGGATGAAGGGAAGATGTTATATTATGCAATTTCATATAAAATTGGATCTCCTCTTGATTTATTTGCAATATTTCTTGAAATAGACACTTGTATGTAGGTTATAGTTGAATGATTTTCCATACGGATATATTAGTGGGAGTCCTTTTAAGGTCTTCAACACTAGGAAAAATATGTTGATGAAATGGTAATGAAGCTGGGGGTTTGTGGTTTCATACATGTTTGATCAACTGTGTTAAATTTCAATTGCTGCAAAACATTGTTGTTGTTAACTTGCATCATATATTTCAAGAAACCTCTTACTTTATTATGTTATTCACTAATGAGAGGTGACTTAGGAAGCTCACTAGTTAAAGGAGATCTAATTTTTATCGTCATAACCTCAACAATCTTGTCTTTATTTGCATGATCTCTTAGTGAAGAGGGATCTAATGTCACTTCATCATCTTCATGTAAGGGAGCCTCATTACTAGTGTTTGAAAGACACGTGTCAATGTTCACATCTTCTTGCATCATGATATCTTCCCTAGGAGGAGAAGTTATAGGAGATTTATAAACTAGATGTTCATAATATTTAAAGGTTTGTTCTTCTAAAATGACTTCATCATAGGTAGGGGAATGATCAATGGTTTAATTGTCTTGTTCATCAATGATGTTATTGTCTTATTCCATAATGTTTTCCCACATAACATTCTAGTGACTTTAATTGGTTGTGTTTTCTAAGTTCCTTAAAGTATCTTCTTCACAACTAGGAGAGATACTAGGAGAAGAACAAATGTGATTGTCAAGATTATCCAAAATTTCACTCCTTTGTCACGTAATGTTCTCCAAACTAGGATAGGTTGGGGAAGAAACATAAAGAGGGTTGTGATAGATCTTAAATGTTTTCTTATCTAACACCAACATGTCTTCATCATTATCATAAGAAGAGAAGATGTTGGGAGATGAATGTGGGTAAGTTTCAATGGTCTCTTGTTGTATTGTGTGATCATCATGATTACTTATTGTTATGTCCTCTTGTTTAGTAATGTCTTACCTAATAAGAGAGGTAAGAGGAGAGTAACAACTAGGGTTCTCAAAACTCTCATCGATGAGTTCTTCTAACACTAAAATGTCTTCTCCAAAAGGAGGAGAGATATTAGGAGAAGAGAAAATGTGATTGTTATGATTACCCAAGGTTTCTCTCACTAGACTAACCTCACTCATAGGAGGGATACTAGGAGAGGGATCAATTATGAACAAAAAGAGAGGGGAAAGGACCTCATATTCATATGCACTTAACAAAACTTTCTTACAACACTCAACAAGATCAAAAAATAGAACATGAAGTATGATAACTATAGCCTTTTACAATGAAAACATGATGTAATGATTGTTCTACAAGCTTGAAATGTGACAATGATAAAGTAAACATGCAAAAGGATAATGCAATTTTTAATATTTTGAACATGATAATTGACTGATTATGGTATGTAACAATAAAAAAATGAAATGTTGTAGATGCCAATGCATGAAATGAACCGAATTAAGCTAGATTTAATGAGATGCATGTAACAAAAACTCAACCATCTGAAATATATAACCAATGGCAGCAAAAAAAAGTGCAAAAACAAGGTTTTTAATGTTGTAAAAGGTAGTTTTAGATGTTTACTGGGACTGATTTTCCCAGAGGGGTAAATGAGTCCCAGTGAGGGGTTTTTGCATAATTTTTATTGAATTTTAAGTGATTTTTATCTTTTTTGGTTTGTATGATGTGTAACCTAAGTGAAAATGTAGTTTTTAGATGATTTGAAATGATTTGAAAATGCAAAAATGCAACCCAAATTCACTTTCACTAATGCAAAAATTAGAAACACTAGAATGCCAAAATTAACTAATGCAAACCCTAATGCAAAGTTAATGCAAACAAGATCTAGGATTATGATTCACTCCAAATTAGAATGAAATGCTCTAAATGCAAGTTCACCAAAATAGAACCATTGGAAAATGGGGTTGGATGCTATCGCATCACTTAGGACATAGAGCACACCCACTTTCGAGTTATTTCATTCAAGAATAACCCTAGAGATCTCAATACAAAGGATATAGAGAAATTGTAATAGAGAAGTCCTAGGGGCTAATTGAAAACTAATGATGGGTTCACCACCAAGTTAAGAATTGGAAAGAAAAATGCAATGCAATATATAACACTAAACCCTAATATGATGCAATGACTTACAAAATGACCTAGAAATGTATGAAAAATAGAATAACAAGATGTAGGAGGGAATGTGTGCACCTAGAAATTTGGAGATGAATAGAAGGAGGTGTGAAATGCTAGAAATTTTATCTTTAATGTTGAGTGGGACTCATTCGCCAAGCTGGGTGAATCGGTCCAAAATCTGGTTGAGTTTTGACCTAAATTGAGACTCATTCACCAAAAGTGGCGAATAAGTATAGTTGAGGATTTTTGAAACTTCAAGATCTGAATATGGTCTTCAAGGTATGTTCTATGCTTCCCAATTGAATTTTGGATCTGAATTTCTATAAATCAACATGTAGGTGTTGTCCAGTGTTCTCTAATGCTTCTTGACAATGTTGAAAATTTTATGCACTTTAACAACATTCTCTAATCTTGATCTTCAATGTGTCTTCAACCTAGATCTACAAATCACACACTATTAAGGAAAAAAATTTCTTTTGTTAGTGGATAGGGGTTTGGCTTGGTGAAGCCCCATTTTGGTTATCAAACCTTGAAATTAAATGAAATAGGAATGGAGAATGATGAATGAGCAAAATATGATGTTGCAACTCACCAAACCCTATCAATAAGATGTTGCAAGCATGTACGAGATGGCTCCAATGGATGTAGACCTTGACTCTTGCTTGAAGGTGATAGATATTGAATGAAATGCTAGCTTGAAACATGAAACCCTACAACATAATTGTTAGCTCAAAAACAAACATGATGCATGAAGTCCTTGACATGATGCTTGATTCTTGAATAATGCTCTAAAATGTTTCATAATCTTCCCTTGAATGCTTGTGAATGCATTGTAAAAACTTGAATGCTCTTGTGAACTCAAAATTGCTATAAGGATGAATACTTGAATGCTTGGGGTGAAAATGAGTCAAAGAACCTTGTACTTATACTTAATTATGCAAAAATTCCTAAAATTACAACACTACAAGAGGATATCCGATCTAGGAGGATAAAATACCACCAAAAATTTGAATTAATTTTGATTTTGGGCCACAGGAGACTCATTCATCCAAGGTGGAAAATGAATCCCATTAGGCATAATCTATGGGACCATTTTTAAAAATGCTTAGAAAGGTGTGAAACCAAGTTTGGGACTCGAAAACCTAGGTGGGACTCATTCACCGAAGGTGGTAAATGAGTCTAAGATCACTAAATTTGGCCCACACAAGTTGAAAACACCTGAATTATGATTGGATATTGATTTGTATATCGGGATTATCCTCAAAAAGATGCATTAAATGAGACTTGTAGATGCAAAAAATGCCAATTAAAGCATAAAGAAGCATAGTTATTAAATACAACCCTAGAAAAGTGTGAAATTTTGTTACAACACTTTAAATAAGTCATGAAATTAAGCTTAAAAATAGATTTATTAGGTGTAGTTAGTTAATAAAACCTAAAAAAGTGTGAAAGTATGTTTCAACATTTCACAAAACTTTAGCAAGGTACCATTAGTTCACAAGGGCTCAAGGTCTAATGTGATGTGTCAAACACATTACAACACTAAATCAAGGCACCATTAAGCCTAATTTATAAGGAGGGCCCAAACAAGCAAGGAAAAGTAGAAAGGATACTTTTTTTGTTACCACATTTAGCCCCCACTTTAGTGAGAGGATGAACTTGCTTCAAACTCACACTAAAGTAGAAAAACTCACATGAAGAGGGGTCCAAGTGCACCAATGATGGTAAGATAGGAAGACAATGATCAAGAGGGGTGATCAAGCCCCCATGATCAAGATCCTATGGCAAACCAACATAAGCACAAAAGAATACACATGAAAATGATATAAAGAGCATCAACAAAGCACAAGCATGCACTGTCAAAGACATAAAGAAAATGAAACAAAATGAAAAAGAGGTGGATCAAGCTTCAACCATTTGTCCATCATGATGTGGGTTAGATCTAGGTTGTTTTTTTTGAAAAATGCATACTCACTTTGAATCAATGGAACTTCAAGCTATCTATTGGGTGATAAATCCAAGAGGTGAGACACATAAACACATGGCTAGTATGCGCTCACACACATAGGTGAGTGCCTAAGGGAAATTCATGCCCTCATTTGGTTTCCTGTCAAACCATGCCAAAGTTATGCCTCCTGATAAATTTGATAAGGCTCCACACAAAAATTATTTTAAAGCTTCATGAGGCAAGCAAAGCTTCATATTATTGGAGCTCATGAAGAAACAAGATGGTTCCATAGGCATACAAGTTGTGTTATGCAAGGTGGCCATATAACAGTTTTTGTAAATGCAAAATAGTCTAAGGTATGTTCAAAAGGATTTTGCTTAGTTTATGCAAGATCTCTTCTTAGGGAGCATTGTGCCTAATGTCTCCAAGAGACTACAATTCAAAGAAATATCATGCTCTCAGAGGAAATCAAGCCCCATTATACCACCAAGAAAAGGGCACTTCACAAGAAGAAAGAAAATTGCACATTGAAACTTAAGAGTCAATGTATTCCCCCACTTTAAAGTAGTTGCTAACACCATTACTATGAGAAATTTATTTAAATTAGAAGAAGACGTGAGAGGTTACTCAGAAATCCCTATGCCAAGTCATATGTTATACTAAGTGTACAATGCATGAAAAGTCAATTAATGGTAAAATCCATTGTTTTATCCTTCCAAGAATATGATTTATTCCTTTAACACGTGTAATCATAATTCACTCATCCTTGAAGTTTCCTATTAAAAAAAATTACAACCTTTAAGAGCATAATCTTTAGAAATATTGCAAGAAGACTTAAAAAATGTGCAATCTATTCTCATTGGTTAAATGAGCTTTATATGTCCCAAGATGTTTGTTACTATGAAAAAACACTTGAAATTGGTATTTCCCTCTCATGGCATAAAAAAATATGGTAGAAGATCAATTATCCTTATTGGTGATCTTGCATAATTACCTCCCATAAAATACATACAATTGTATGCAAGAATACTCTACCTAATTTCTCTACTTCATATGAAATTTCTACTTCACATGTTAGACATAACATTTCACATGAACACATAAATTTTTACATGTACAATTTATATTCTACTTGAGTAGATGCAACACTTATGGAAAAACATTATAGGCTACATTCTAAATAGGTGTGACCTTGGAGATAATCTTGTATTAATAAGGGCATGAAGTATACCAAGTTGGATTCATTAATATGTTAACTAAAGTTCAAACTTCAAACTACATGAAAAATACATGATGACCTAAAAGTCCTAATGGAATGAACAAACATCTCTATTTATACTAAGGAATGTGCATTATATGATGCATCAATGTGTTTATATGCAATATATAATATGGTAATGCTTCATTACAAGAGAATGTTGAATTTATTAACCGCACCAATTTCAAATATGATCCTACAATAGTGGTTTACAATTTTTGGCCAAACTGGACACTGAAATAATTTTTATTAACTAAATCTTCACTTTCGGGCACATATAGCAGCTAAACCGTGAGGAATTTGAAGATGATGAAAATGAGAGTTTTGTGAAATTTTGTCTATAGATTCTAAATATATTTGTTTCAAAATTTTTGGAATCAGATTGCACCTATTTTTCCATCCCCCTCAAAAACTAGATTTTTTTCAAAAAACAACATATTAAGGAGTGACACTCACCTTATAATGCATAACATTTTTTCAATGAAGGATAAAATTCTAATTGTTTTGAATTTATACTTGTAACTTTGATATCTAGTGCTTCCACTTGGTGATATAGTTTTTTACTAAATATTTTTTCCTTAATCAAATTTTGAAGTTAAACCAATTACAATTCAGACATAGGTGGACCATATAATGTGTAACACTTTTTTGTATGTATCGAAATTAATATTTTTCTTTTTGTTGGATCAAGGACTTCAATATCTAGTGCACTCATATTTTTCAATTTTTTTAATAATCTTCTATTTTTCCACATGTGCAGAACATAGAGCTTGATTTTTGATGAAAACCCTACATTCACAAGAAATAAAAAATAAATATAATAATAAAATTAAATTTATTTAAAATTATACTTTTTGGGAAGCTTATAATAATGACTACATGCTTACAAAAAATAAATTTTAAATGAATTCATTTGATCCCCCAAAAGGTAAATCAAAAGCGGGTTTTTATCACTATTTTGATAGGTGTAAAGGAGACTCTGTTATAGGTATGGTTTAAAACTAGTGGAGTTCTATCCAAGGGGGTTTGACCTAAGTTAGTTTGATCAAACCCTCTTCAATTGGAATGCTTTAAATGGAAAATTTTAAGGCTTAAATCATTATATTTTCTAAAAATATGCGTTTTTAATAGAAACCAGAATCTCCCAGAAATTGTAAACTAGCTTTGGGGGATCACCTAGTGTATCTGCATACAACATCACATAATAATGATGATCATCATCTAGATGATGAAGTAATATTTTGTTTCCCAATACATGGTATTGGTCTACATGGGTATATATGTTTACTTATTTAATGGGTAAATTGATATTATAAATAATATAATCTATTCTACAGATATTAGGCCACTTAACTTGCTATTCTTTAAGATCAATGAATTTGATAATTAGTTATGTTCCTATAGAAAATGAATAGTATAAAATTTTCCTTTGTTTCACTTATGACAAGAGGTAATCATACAAAAATTGCTATCAAAATGAGATGGGCTCTAACCATACACAAATCACAATGGTTGACAACAGAAAATGACATATTAAATAGTGGTGACATAGAGAGAAAATGGTTGACATTCGCTACTATCTTTAAAGTTAAATCTCTTCTCATTATGAATATTGTAATTAGAGAAAAAGTTTTCAAGCTAGATGCAAGTAGCATAAACTATTAAATCCCCAATAACAATAGAGCACAATGGAAAACAAGAAGCAAATAAACATGAAACAAAGTAACCTAGCTTTCAAGCTTCCATTGAATGACCTCCATTTGCCTTCTCCATCTTGCTAAAAATGGTATGATTTCCCTCAAATTTGAAGTGAAACCATAACCTACGATCAAGAAAAGAAAAATATTGAAGTATTGTATGCTCAAGTATTCAAAACTTCTCAAGCATGTTATGTGTCCAAAATGGATTAAGAGAGTGCCTTTTAAAGAATTCCAAATTTAGAATGGATGGCCAGAATTAAAAGTTGGTGAAGCCCTAAGATCAAAGGCCAAGATTCAATGTGATAAGGAGGATTACGATTAGGGAAAAATTAGGTCAAATTTAGGGCAAGCTTTGAAATGAAGGGTTTAGATTTAGCCAATTAAATCAATTGTGGAAAATAAATGAGATAGAATAAGAGGTAGTTGCAAAATTAAATAATAATAGAAATTATTTGATTTATGGAGGAAGGTTGGCTTATGAATTAAATAATATTTTAATTATTTATTTGGTGGGATGGAAAGTTGGTTAAATGGATAATGTTATTTAATTGAAGGATAAATGGTAATGTAATAAAATAATTGGAGGGAATAAGGATTGATTAGTGACATACTTAAACAAATAATTGTAATTTACTTATTTAAATAAGCATGGAGGAATAATTATGACATTAGTACATGAATAAATAATTGGATTATATGAGGGAGAAGCATGGTCACCATAGAAAATATGGTTTGCAAGTCGAGGCCATTTTTTTGTGTCTACATTTTGCCCCTCTTTGACATGATGAAATTTATTACATTGTGTCAAAGAACAAGTCAAAAGTATGCCCCAATTTGAAAGTGAGGAGAGGAAGGATGTCGAGGAGGTAGTGGTATGCCCCCTCAAGAAGACAGGCAGGTTCAAAGAACATGATTGTGATCTCAAAAGGGATAAGAAGATGAGAGGATGAAGGAATAGAAGAAATGTTAGCGTGGAAGACATGAATGTTAGGACAAAAAAAATAATACTTCAATATTTTTCCAAATAACATCATAGGCATTGCACAATCATCATTGGGCAATAAAATGTGACTAATGGACAGCAAACACCATGATATGACATAGAACAAGGTTTTCAAGGTCATCCACTTGCGAAAAATAGATAGTCACAGACAAGGAATGTCCTAAATCATACTAAGGGCTAAGTTGCCCTAGTCTTTTTGTCAATACACACCAAAGACAACAATCAAGGAGAAATAGGTCAGGAGATGTCATCACACCTCTAAATCCTTCATGGGACATCATCGAGGTAGCTAGAAACATGATCAAGAGACAAAACAATAAAAGATAAGATAAAATAAACCAGAAAAATCAACAACCATTGAATATATGTTTGCCAATATTTGTTTGTCGAAGGTTGATTGTTTGATAGTTTGACAATTTGATAGTCTAATAGTTTTGACGAAGCCTGTCATAAGGAAGGACACATCTTGAAAAGGCCAATGACAATGTGATAGAGCTTGTTGTCAGGAAAGACACATCCTCAAAAGGAAAATGACGTTTTGATGGGGTCCAATCCAAGAAGGCCACATCTTGAAGGGGACCATAAAGTGATTAGGTTGACATTGTGTTGGCTATTTGACTAATGTTTGACTTGATGACTAACTGGACTATGTGGTCTATTGGTTCGAGATTTGAATGTTGGCGTTTCGATGACTATCTTATGTCTAAGTTTGAATATGTTTGATTTATTTGACTTATGTGACAAACCCTAAAGGACTAATATTCGTGGCCTTGGGGGCTCATCGAAAAATGGCCTAGCCTACTTTGTGCACTTAGAGAACTCATAGTTCAACAAGGGCAGATGGAGATATTGAAGATGAACTGACATGTTTTGACTTGACTCGATGAATCCTAAGGAACTGAACCTAGGGGTCCTTGGGGGCACATCGATGATGGCCTTGCCTACGTAGCAATGCACAAAGACCTTGTAGTTCGACATGACTGTTGACTTTGTTGAAATGACAAAGTGTTGAATCATGATTTTATTTGACAACGTGTAAAGGACTGACCTAATGCCTCGGGGGCACATCGGCAAATGGCCTTACCTATGTCTAGTCATAGAGGCAATGTAGTTTGATAAGGAAAAAGACTGACCAGACTGACTCAGACTCTATTTTTGATATTTTTTGAAAGTTATTTTGGATGTTTTTGTATTTTTTGTAGGTTTTGATTTTTTTGGATTTTTGAAGTTTTATGATTTTTTTCTTTTTGAAATGTTTTTTATTTTTTTGTCTTTTTTGAATATTTGATCGCAAATGACCAATGTAGAATCCAATGAAGCTAGGTGTTAGGAAATTTCCCCCAACTAGGTCTAGGACTAACCATCGGGTATGGGATGGGACGAGGGTTTATTACGGATGGAAGATGGAGGAGAAAGGATGCAAGACATCAACCACTTGAAAATCATGATAAAGATGACCAGGCCTTATGATGGGTCTCAAATGGGAGATGATGGAAGGTGAAGGCATTGTGACAGATGAGGGTGGAAGACTAGGTAGAGTGATAGTAGATGACGGAGCAGAGACTGACTACACATGGCACCTTTTTCCAGGTTTTCACCATGGTACTTATCTAAAGCACCACCAAAGTGGTTTTCACTATTGGATGGATTATTTCTCTTTACTATTTTCATGATTTCTTGATTTTTTTTATTGTCACCAAGATGCCTATTTGCCAAGTTTTCATCAAGGTAATGATTTTCTTGATTTTTCATTTTTTATTGTATTTTTTATGGTTTTAGCATGACTTTTTAAAGCTATGTATAGAATTTGCATAGGTGCAAGCTATTGATAGGATTTGACAAAGGTTCCCCTTCAAGTGAACCAAAAGATGTTGTTATGAAATATGGACCTAACTAGTTGGGCTCAAATTTTTCAAGTTTCTCATGTTCTGCTTGATTTTTTTGATTCTCCATCAACACTAAGTCACTGATGTTGAAGTGTCTAATCAAAACCCTTTTATTGTAATTGTGGAAAAGGCAGTTTTGATATGCTTGTAGATGAGTCAAGGTCCTTTGTCTACGTTCGTCAAGAAATTCTAACTTATGCAACTAGGAGATACAATATTCTTCATCATCATCAAGCCCTTTCATGGAGACACATAGGGAGGGGACTTCAACCTCGATAGGAAGGATAGCCTCTGAACCAAAGAATAGGGAAAATGGAGTGGCACTAGTGGGTGTGTGAATGCTTGTGCGATATGCCCATAGGGTAGGGTTAAGTTGAATGTGCCAGTCACAACCAGTGTCATTGACAGTCCTTTTAAGAATTTTGATTACATGGTCTTATTGGACACCTCATATTTTCCATTGCATTATAGGTAATATGGTATGGAAAATCAATAATGAATGTGGAATTTCTCACATAACTCACGAACATCATGATTTTTGAAGGGACGACCATTCTCAGTGATAATGGTTTGGGGGACACCATACTAGCATATGATGTAATTGAGGATAAATTTGGAGATTTGATTACCATTAATGTATGTCATAGGGATGGCTTCAACCCATTTGGTGAAGTATTCACTGGTGATGATGATGAACTTATGGCCATTTGATGAGGTGGGATGAATTTTTCCTAGGAGGTCAAGTCCCCATTGGGCAAAGGGCCAAGGTGAAGTGATAGGTTGCAACTCTTGCATAGGGGCATGAATGAGGTCACTGTGTATCTGGCATTGTCAACATTTTGGCACAAAGTGCTAGGCATTGTGCTCCATTGTAGGCCAGTAGTATCCCCATCGCATGATCTTTTTAGCTAGGGTCAGACCACTAGAATGGGCTCTGCATATACCTTCGTGTACTTGCATAAGGTAGTTTGTTCTTTATTAGTGTCAAGACATCTGAGTAAGGTATTGCCAAAGCTACATCTATATAAGGTATCACCAATGAGGGTGTAGTGAGTGGCTTTACAGATGGAGGACTTGTACCGATTGTTGGAAAGGTCAGGTGGTAGGGTTTGGGAATGTAAGAATTCATAGATATCTTAGTGCTAGGGGGAATTAGGGCCAACAAGCTCACATACCATTTCAGACTTACGAACATCAAAGGCGAGGACCAATAGCTATTCTGATAAGAACTCATACTGCGACATTTTGTTAGGAATATCCAAAAGAGAACCAATAGTGGTTGTGCATTTGCTACTTTATTTTGGACACGTGGCACTTGGAAAAAAGAGATGTCTGCAAAGTACTACTTGAAACTGTTAACCACTCTTTTGTATGGGGTCAATTTCTCATCTTTAGTGTCATATTCATCATTGACCTATCAGATGACCAATTGGGAATCACCAAAGACCTATAAACTTGTAATTTTCCATTTTATAGAAATGCCCAATCCTGTTAGTAAGGCCTCATATTCTGTAATGTTGTTTGCACACAAGAAGGCTATTCTGAATGATTTGGGTATAGTGTCACCATGAGGGGTGACAAATAGTATTCCTGCACCTGATCCATGACTAGTGTATGAGCCATTAAAATATAACTTCCATGTTGCACCAATGTCTAATGTAAATATTGACTCATCTGGGAAATCAAAAATCAAAGGGTGAGTAGCTTTTGTGGGTGCATCAGCAAGTTGGTCTGCGATAACTTGTCCTTTTATTGCCTTACGTTTCACATACTAAATGTCATATTCACTAAGTATCATGACCCTTTTATCCAATCATCCTATTAGTGCCACCCTATTGAGTAGATATTCCATAGGATCTATATTTTCTACAAGCTTAGTTTGATGGTTTAACATGTAGTGTCTTAACTTTTGAGTGACAAAAACCATTACAAGACAAGCATGTTCAATTGGACTGTAGTTAAGCTCGTATCCCACCAAAGTGTGGCTAATGTAATAGATTTCACGTTCCTTTTCTTCATGGTCATTTTGAGTCAGTAATGCCCCCAGTGTAGCTGTAGTGGCTAAGATGTACATAATTAGGGGTTTTCCATAAATAGGCAACATTAGGACAGGATGTGTTAAGAGATGCTCTTTAATTTGTTGAAAACTTGCCTCACACTTGTCTGTCCAAATGAAAGGGACTCCCTTTCATAACAAATAATGGAAAGGTTGACATTTATCAACAAGTTGTGCAATGAAGCACCTAATAGACTAGAGTCAGCCTTGTAGTGTTCAGAGTTGACTGATTCCTTTAGGTGGAGGCATGTCTAATATTGCTTTGACTTTTGTTGAGTCTACTTCAATGCCTCGACGAGAAACAATGTATCCCAAAATATTTCCTGATGTCATGCCAAAGACACATTTCTTGGGATTTAGGCGAACCTTATATTCTTCTAGCCGGTTGAAAATCTTGTCCAGGACTCTTAAGTGATCACCATGTGTCAAGGATTTTTCCAAAAGATCATCAACACAGTCTTCCATCAATGTGTGCATGATAATGAATCCATCCATAGGGTGGTCATAGCTCTTTGATAGGTTGCACCTACATTTTTCTTTCCTAAGGGCACGCCATTCCAACAGTACGTACCCCATGGGCAAGTGAATGCCATCTTGTGTTGGTCTTCACAAGCAATACAAATCTTATTATACCCTGAGAATCCATCCATGAGGGATAACATCTTGTAGCCAACTGTTAGGTCGACTATGATGTCTATATTCGGGAGTGGTAAGTCATCCTTTGGACATGCTTTGTTCAGGTCCCAAAAATCTATGTAGATATGGATTTTTTTGTTCCTTTTGGTCGCTATTACAAGGTTTGAGATCCATTATGCATAGGCAATAGCTCTTATGAAACCAACATCCAATAATTTCTTAAGTTCAACTTTGATCAACATAGCTATTTGGGGGTGCATTTTTCTAAGCTTTTGTTTGATTGGCATTTCATTTAGATGCAATAGTAGATGGGAAAAACCAACTCAGGGTCCAACCCTAGCGTATCAGCATAAGACCATGCAAAATTGATTTGGCATTTTCTGAAAAATTCTTGAAATTCCATTTTTTCCTCTTTAGTCATGGATGCTGCAAAGAGCACAATCTTAGGATTATCTGTAGTAACAAAGTTGACTTCTATTATGTCTTCAATCAAGATTAGGGATCTCTCTTGATTGACAGGGAGAAAATCCAACCCTCCATCCTCGGGTGCCTCAGAGAGGTTTTCGCCCTTCAATATGTCCTTTCTTTTTAATTTTTTTTTGTCAGAAGGTGCCTTACAGTTTTCACCTAAAGACCATTCATTTATTATTTTATTTTTGTCATTTTTGTGACTAGAGGGTGGGACAGTCTCACCAAAATATGTTACAGCATCAAGATCTATAGTGAAGCTAGCCTTATGGTCCCCATGTGGTATGCCCTCTCATAGTCCCATAAATTTGGCAATGGCCTCATCATTTTCAAATATGTCCAGGGTAGGTGGATCTTATTGGTCCCAATCAATCAATTGTGGGTAAACAAGGGAGATACCATCATCATTGTTAGTGAAGGATGGTGAAATAGCTGATAGGGTAAAGACAGAGGTATTATCAGGATCCCAAAAGGATTCTATCTAGGCTTTTCCATTTGTGGTCTTTGGTGGGTCAGATTCATGAAAGGAGTCAACACAAATATTTATATCCATGAGGTTAGTAAAGGATGGACGGGGTATGTCAAACTCTTGAAAAACATGATCAAGCTCATAGTCACTTGTGGTACAAGAGTCCCACTCATATTCATTAAAGTCGATGTTACCATAATAGATGTCTATGGGATCCTTAGATGTCTCAACATATTTTGAAGAACTCACATCCTTATTTGAAAGCACCTTAGTACTTGGAGCGCTAATCTTAATTGGTACAAACCTTAGCCATAAGTTCTTTGGCTACTTAAGAGACATCAAGGGTTCTCTCATTCTATTTTTTATGTATACCAAGCCCACTGATTCCATCATAACCCTGTTGTTTCACGAGTTCAAAACATTTTCCATATTGTTCTATCGGGAACGATGACAAATCTTCATCTTTGTAAATCCAAGTTGAAATGTCCTCAATGTCTTCTTTGCTTAACTCTCCCCAGCTTGTGAAGGTGGTGGTGGGAGGAACTTTAATGACATCTTTGGGTTCCATCTTGAAGCAAGGCCTTCCATAATACTAGGGAGACTTAGGTAGCTTTGTGAGCAATAGGCAGTATTCAATTTATACTCACCACAACTTTTGTCTTGGATCTTTATTTTGGGGTTGTCGAATGGGGTTTTGGATGTGGATGATTTGAGGGTGGAGGGATTGATATAACTGGATGAAGTAGATAGAAAATTGGGTGTGGAAGCTTCTTGATTGATAGGCATATAGCATTTGGGAACCCCCTTAAATTAGTGCACTATTGGAAGGGATCAGGATTGCCAATGATTGTGACTTCAGTGCCATTATATGGAAATTTCAAGAATTGATGATAGGTTGAAGGCACAACTTTCATCGCTTGAATCCAAGGTCTACCGAGGAGAAGGTTATATGTAAGTTCAAGATCCAAGACTTAGAATGTGGTGTCCATAATTGTGGGGCCAACTCTAATAGGGAGTGTGATAACACCCTTGGAAGAGCATTCTTTGTCATCATAGGCCTTGATCAAAATGCTTTTGGTCGTGTCTACACATGCTTCAGAATAGCCCAATGCCTTGACCAATTTTAAAGTGTAAATGTTCAGCCCAGCTCTACCATCTACCAGGACTCATTTGACCTTGTGTTGATTAACAAATACTTCAAGATGCAATTGGTCATTATGATTAGAGTTTTATGTAGAGTAGTCTTTGTTAGAAAAGGATACATGGAGTGAATTAACCAAGTATCCAACCATGGTTTCAAATCAGTTGACATCCAGGTTGGTAGGAACGAAGGTTTCTTTCAAAGTCTTATCAAGGATGGCTTTGTGTTTAGGTGATAGGCATAATAGCTCGAGGATAGAAATGCATGCGGGTGTCTTGCCCAATTGGTTGACAAGATTATATTCATCTTTAGATTGTGGTTGCTTTGAAGAAGGGCCAAATAAAGTAACCTTAGCCCAACGAGTAGTGACAACGCATTCTGGAATCTTTTTCATGGTGATTGTGTTGACATATTCATCAGCAGCACGGAGGTGATCAATTACATTGAGTAATCAAAGGTAGTCCTGGCATAATTGGCTTGATTATCTATCTTTTGACCTGAGCTAGAGGGCTTTCCTAAACCATGGTCTTGTAATGGAATTTTGAAAATTGTATGGTCTTGGTTGGAAGTTTGTTGCTGTCCTTCAACCTCTATGGTACCATTTTCAATTAGGTCTTGGATTATGTTCTTCAATTGACAACATGATGAGGTATTGTGCCCTTTGATGCAATGGTAGTCACAAAAGGCATTATCATCCCACCAAGATGGTTTGAACTATCCTGGGTCGTATGGTTTGGGCTCTTGAAGTTGTATGACATTTGACTATACTAGCTTCTTTAGGAAAGATTCAATTAGTTCTAGTAAAGGAGTGTACATTGTCTTTGTGGGTATTGCCTTGGCTGTCTTGGAGGTCCTCGTTCTTGATTGTTTTGCACTGAATTTCCTATGTGATCATTCAGGTTGGATGCTTTAAGAATCAATGTGTGTCATTTTTTGTTCACAACTTTCACATCTATGACTCCATCATTTGTTATATTCTTATTGTGGGACCAAAAATTTGTTAGAGGTTTGTTGGTTGTGGGTGCTTTTGTTGCCATATGTAAGTTCACCTTGGGCGATCAAGACTTTTTCAAGTTTCATGCCTTTCTCAACTAAGTCTGCAAATGTGGCACAACAATGTAGTTGTACAAATGGTGTTTCAACTTTAGCTTGAGTTTTTCTACAAACATGTCCACTTTTTATTTTTTCAAGAATCCCGACGGGACATCAACTCGCCATACTACACCATCGTTGGAAGAAATTAATAAAGGAATATCCTTTGTCTTGTGTCAAGTGGCATAAAGTAGTAATTGTGACATCATTTTCAATGTTATAAGTATAATTCTCCACAAATTTATTGGCGAGGTTGTCCCATGACTTTATGGACCCTTTAGGTATCAGTCCAAACCATTCAAGTGCGGGACTAGTAAGACTTCTAGGGAAGATTCTCAAAAGGTAGGAGTGATCATATGTGAAATCCACACAAGCAGTGGTGAATTCTTGTATGTGCTCGAGAGGATTTCTCTTTCCCTTATACTTAGTGAAGGTAGGGATGACATACCCAGGAGGGAAATGAGGCATGCATATGCTATTGTCATATGGGTAAGGATGTAAATCATGTGATGATTAAATTTTCTTGTTTGACACTTGCATCCCTTCCACTTTCTTTTGTAGGGTAACCAACTAGGCAGTCAATGCATCTATTACAGGATTGTTGGAAACATTTTTGTGAGGTCTCGTATTTGTGTTGTGTGGTCCCATGTTTTGTTGAGTTGACATGTTTTGGTTTGAAACATTGTGCATATGTGGTGGATTTTGATTGTGGTTGTGAGTATGAATGTGTGATGTGTAAGTTGGTATGTGAGAAGTGGTTGAGCTATGTTGCATTTGTTAGGTGTATTGCCCCTGGATATTTTAGTTTCCAAAAAGGATTCCTTGTTTGTAGCCATATGGTATGTTAATAGGTTGTGTCATGTGTGATCATTGTCCTTGTTGAAAAGGGTTATAACCATGTGACATGTTTGTATGTTGACTACGTGGGGCGTGTGTGGTTTGTCCTTGCAAGGTGTTAGTATTGACATGAGGACCTTGTGACATGGTATTTGTGTTTGATTGAGGTGCTTGTGATATTATGATTGTGTTTGATTGAGGTCCTTGGATGAGAATTCATCTCACCTTAGTTCTACCAAGGATGTTAGATGTGGATGCCCCTATGGCCTAAGATGATGACCCAAAGGGAGTAAATGTTGAGCCAAAGGATTGTGTTGTGAATAATGGTTTTGATGTGGTTTGTGTCATGGGTTGTGACATAGATTATGTCACAAATGTGGATGAAGTGTTGGTAGTTGTAGTATTTGGGCTTGTCATTTTGATGGGTATGGAAATTGTAAGTTGTGGTGTAGATTGTCCTTGGCATGTTTGTGTGTTGTCCTTCAACGACGTCATTGTACGTAAGGTATTGACATCAAATCCTTGAGGTAGTTTAACTCCTTCATGTAATAGTTTGGCTAAATATCGTTGAGGGTCCAACATGATAATTTCGTCCACAAGAGAGGCAACATTAGGATTTTATGCGATAGTCTCTATGTCTTTTATGAACACATTTCTGTCTTTGTCTCTAACAAGGAATTTTTCAAAAGGATTGTGTGTCTTTGGTTGTTGATAATATGTAGACCCCAAGTTGACATGGTCATGACTTTCAAGGTTGGGAATGTTGTGAGGATCATTAGCGGTATTGCCAAAGTTGATTGTGCTAGTATAATTGTAAAGGTCCTCATCGTCACGAAAGAGATCCATTGCTCGACGTTTCTTTTGCAATTTGGTTTTAACCATATAAAGCTTGCTCAAAATGAAGATGAAAGATATGAGACTAAGGCTATGTTTTTGGTATGTTTGAAAAAGGTATGCCTAAATGTAATGCAACTATTTTTTTGGTATTTTTGTTATTTTAGAGATGAAATATGTTTAATGTATGCAACAAGACTAAAACGGATAATGATAATGTTGGATGTTATGAAGTCTAGAATGTATGAAGATGCTCTATTGGTCTAAAATGTTGTGGTATAAAGGATACAAATGACTAGGAGGTGATGGATACCTATCGTGAACTTGAGGGCTTAAGCACTTTTGAAAGATGTAAGAATATGATCACTAACTATCCAAGGGTAAACCAATGTTTCAACTAGGATTGTCAAATGGCCTTTTTCTAGGACAAGTGAAAAGAGTGACAAGGTGAGTTTCCCAACTAGACTTGTGAGTAGGAAATTATCACCAAAATGACAAAGGACTAAGTTAAAAAGTGACTTGGTCAAATGAAAATCTTTTGTTGAAGCAATGATGTGTGTCAAGGTATAAAGAGTTCTTCTATCCTAAAATCTTGAAAAAGGTAGCCTCATGGGATGTTGAGGTATGCAAGTAATGAGGATGCTAAAGTACCTAAAATGGTGACCTAATAATGGAAATGATATGCAAGGTGAATTGAGCAAGTTTTGGGTTTTAAAGAGGAATCACAAGAAGAAGTTGGTTTGAAAATGGATCTCAAAGGTTTGAATCTGATTTTGGCAAGAGTTTGACCTAATTTTAAATATGATTTTGGTAAGAGTTTGACCTGATTTTCTGCAATTTTGACTAGTTTGTGAATTTGTTTCCAGTCTGATTGTGGTTTTCCAGATTTTAGCTATGTTTGTTTGTCTATTAATGTAGCAAACACTTTGGAAAATACTTTTTCTTGCCTTGGGTTATTTAATACAAGCACTTTGAAGACAAGCACAAATCCTATGGATGACAAGGACTATATTCACTAGATTCCCACTTGGATTTCTCCAGCCATGCTTATTCTTAGCAGATGACTTAGAATCTTGGCCACACTTGCTCCCCCTTAGACGACACTCACTTCTCAGGTCAACCAAGCTTTGAGTTCTCATGAATCTCCCATGAAAAACTCTTCATCTCTACTAAGAATTGTGAGTATGTGGGATGGCTTGGAAATACCCGTTGCTGCACCAACGAATAGAAAAGGATTTTGGTAACTACACAAATGGTTTTTAGTTAGGGCACTCATTCAGGTGGCCACACATGAGGCAAGATAAGTTCTGATAAGGAGGAATCCCAACTTGCAGAGGTTACGCTCTACAGGTTTTCACACACCATGTAGGTACTAAGGGAATCACTTGTCTGTGTGAAACATCCACACCTATAATGTTAAGTTTTCTAGTAGCATTCACATTTGTATACCGGTCAGGAGTAGCTTGGCTTTAGCTCATTTTCGGTTTGAGTTGCCTTGGGGTGAGTATTTTTTCCCACCAAGGCAGGCCCACTCTAGAGTTAATAACAATTTCTCTTGCACCCAGGATCATACAAGTGCGCAAGGGGAAAGGATATTCTTATTATTAAATCAGGATTACCAAAAAGTTAAAACTAGGTTGTTCATTTTAATGCCCAAATCCAAATGGGTGGGTGGTCATAAAAAATGTCTAAAGGTGTTTTTGATTCTCAAGATCACCAAATGATGTGAGAGAAAAGCATATGCACCTAGAAACAAAATGAAAACCATAAGACAATGCAACCACTTGTAAATTTTAAACCCGCTTATGATGTCAGCTCAAGTACGCAAGTTCTTTTTAGGCCCACTAATCATTCTATGTGAAAAACACACTCAAGATAAAGAAAAATTGAAGCAAGAGCCCTGCAAAGCATGATTAGTAGTTTGAGCTTCCAATCTTTGACAAATGACAGTTGAGGTTTTAAGGTGCAAAGCGTCGACATGCAAACGTGGAAAAAAAAAATCAAAGATTAGTCACAAAAATTAAAATTAAACTAGAAAGAAAAAAAATAAATTAAATCTAAAATAAAATCTAATATAAAAAAAATAAATTTAATGAGAATAAAAAATTAATCTAATCTAAAATTCTAAAAAAATTCTAAATTAATTAATCTAAAAATCTTTAAAAAAAATCTAATAATCTAATCTAAATTGACAAAATTTAATATTTAATCTAAATTAATAAAAACTAAGATTTAATCTAAGTTAACAAAATTACTAAATTAAATTACTAAAATGAAATCTAATCTAAATTGCTAAATTAAATTAGTAAAAGTAAATCTAATCCAAATTTACTAAATTAAACTTCTAAATTAAATCTAATCTAAATTACTAAAATAAATTAAATCTAATCTAAATTTACATTTAAATTTACTAAATTAATTAATCTAAAGAAAAACAAAATCTAAAAAAATTAAAAATTAACTAAATTAGGAAAAACTAAGATTTAATCTAAGTTATAAAAGTAAATCTAATCTAAATTGACATCTAAATTTACCAAATTAATTAATCTAAAAGTCTAGAAATTTAAAAACAATCTAACCTAATTAAAGCTAAAAATCTAAAAAGAAACTAACAAAATTACCCAATTCCTGCAGTCTAAAAAAAATTATATAAAAAAAAAATTAATCTAAAAATTAAATTAAAAATCTAAAAATTTAAAATTTAAAAATCTAATGAATCTAAAAATGTAAAAATCGAATAAAATTAAATTTAATCCAAAATTAAATTAAAAATCCTAAAAACTAAAATTTAATCTAATCTAAATTAATAAAGACTAAAATTTAAATTAAATCTAAAAATATTTAATTTAATATAATCTTAAAAAAAAATTAACAAAATTAAGATTTAATCTAAATTAGTAAGAACAAAAATTTAAACTAAAAATATAAAAATATAAAATGTAATCTAATCTAAAAAAGAATCTAAAAATCTAGACTAACAAAGACCAACTAATAAAACAAAAGTTACCCAAAACTAAATTAAGAAGATTAAAAAAAACCCTAATGAAAATTAAAAAATTTCCAAAGCTTTTCCCGTGCGTTTCAGGCTGCAACACGCCAAGTTGTTGAAGTGTACTAGGGGAGGCGCGTTTCATAGGCACAAAATGGAGAAGTGAAAGGTCAATCCAACGAATTGTAGGCAATCAAGAAGAGTTTGCAAGATAAACGTCTCCCTAAAGTGGCTGCTTTAATCTATGCAAACTAAATGAAAAGAAGATCTGAATAGATTTTTGAGCACGAGACCAAATTTTTTTTAACTTTTGTGTGACAAAAAAAAAGAGTGGTCTTAAAACCGCCGAGAGACATAAAATATTTTCAAGATCTTATCAGGAAAAACTATCACGCAGTGTCAGAATTAATAAATACACTCCGTATGTTCAATTAACTTGCAGCCGTGGCAAGCCGACCAAGCCTTGTTCCCAGCCACCCAAAACTAAAGTTACAAGATAGATATTGCGTGAAAATGATAAGAAGCTGGCCAGTTTGACTGCAGAAGATGTCGTGTCTTCGCTGATGAAGCAAAACGAAATGAACGATGGTGGTGCACTGCAGAAGTTTTCAACTTCAATACTTCATAAACAAAAACAGACCGCTGATGAGGTGTGCCAAGAAGTGTCAGAATTAATGAATGCAGTCAAATTGGAAAGCTTCACCAAAATCGTAGGCATACGCCATGCCAATTTTTAGTAGGCATATACACCAGTCCATTTCATTACTGTTATTAACATCTTTTATAACTAATTGTCAGCAATCAAGCAAATTTGCTAATCCACTTTATTTCTGACATGGCATTTATGCGAACTTATTTTCATTAAGTATATATGCTAATCCACTTCATTGCTGTTATAAAGACTTGTTTTCAGGAGGCAGATACACTACTGCACTTTATTCATGTTAAGTTGCATCGATTATACTTGATCAGTCAGTTGACACACACTAAATTTGATATACAATCTCAAAGGTTATATATTAAGATATAAATTGGTATACAATTTCAAAGGACGCGAATTGCTACCAATAAAACTCTATAAACAATACCTCATAAATCTCAACTATTATTATGGACCACTAAAATTTAAACATATGATAAATCGAAAAGGAATGTAAGTAATAAACTTATCATCTTCGCATAACATAGTAAAATATAAAGACTAGAAGAGTCCCACGCCTTACTCGTGTCCTCCAAATGAATGCCACGCCTACTCCAAGATCACTTAGCAACACCAAACTGTTATTTCTTAACTGAGAAATGATTCGCTATACCAAAAGGAAACCATATCAAAAGAAAACAATATCAATAAATTTAGACTAAAGAGAAACACATTGAGCTGGGTATGCTTGAATAAATTAAGACTAAACAGAAACACATTGGGCTGGGTATGCTTGAATTCTGATGCTAAAACCGTTGGGTTCACCAAATGTAATTAGAGAAAAAGTTTTCAAACTAGTTGTAAGTAGCTTAAACTATTAAATCTCCAATAACAATATAGCACAATGGAAAACAAGAAGCAAATAAACATGAAACAAAGTCACCTCGTTTTCAAGCTTCCATTGAATGATCTTCATTAGCCTTCTCCATCTTGCTACAAATGGTATGATTGCCCTCAGATTTGAAGTGCAACCATAACCTATGATCAAGACAAACAAAATATTGAAGTATTGTATGTTCAAGTGTTCAGAGCTTCTCAAACATGTTGTGTGTCCAAAATGGATTGAGAGAGTGTCTTTTAAAAAATTCCAAATTAAGAATGGATGACCAAGATTAAAAGTTGGTGAATCCCTAAGATCAAAGGCCAAGATTCAATGTGATAAGGAGGATTACGGTTAGGGAAAAATTAGGTCAAGGTTAGGAAAAGATTTGAAATGAAGGGTTGAGATTTAGCCAATTAAATTAATGGTGAAAAATAAATGAGATAGAATAAGAGGTAGTTGGAAAATCAAATAATAATAGAAATTATTTAATTTATGGAGGAAGGTTGACTTATGAATTATTGGTGGGATGGAAAGTGGGTTAAATGGATAATGTTATTTAATTGAAGGATAAATGGTAATGCCATTAAATAATTGGAGGGAATAAAGATTGATTAGTAACATACTTAAATAAATAAATGTAATTTACTTATTTAAATAATCATGGAGGAATAATTATGACATTAGGACATAATTAAATAATTGAATTATGTGAGAGAAAAGCATGGTCGTCATAGAAAATATGGTTTGCAAGTCAAGGCCATTTTTTTGTGTCTACAAATATCATTACCATGCTCATTTAAATGATAGTCAAAGATACAAAATACATGTTAAGTAAGCAATTGGAATATTAAAGAATAACAATTACAATTTTTCTTTGTAAATTGATACTCAAAATAGATATCTACTGAAAATCTTTTTGCATGAAACTAGTATGATATCCTATATGGTTTGGTCTTCTTGTATACAACAATAGTGCTCATTATTGTCTTAAATCATAACTATCAAAATAGATCTATTTATATGATGCATTCATATAAATGGTAATACAATATTATAATATAATGTTACTTACTACAACAAGATGCATTCATATAATACAATAAATGGTATGGTCATGAGATTTATCATTTTTAAGATGTGAAATGCACATATCATGCTTGACTTTTGAAAATCTTGTTCAAACTTTTAGTTTCAAACTTCATATTATACAACTTCAAACAAAAAATTATACCTATCAACTGATCAATAACATGCCTAAATATCTTTCTAATATAGTAATATTATTGTATGCTTTTAAATAACTTATTTATACAAACATGTTACAATAATAATACATCGCAACCTGTATATGACACTTATTATAATAGAACGGTAATGTGTTACATAATGCAGTATTTGTGACGAGTTCTAGGGTAAACCTAGCTGGATGAAAGTTCCTGAGGGAGGTTAAGATATCCTGCGTCACACTGGAACCTAAATATTTAAAAGCATTGAATACCCTTCATTGATACATCCTGGACTTTATCTAAGGCTTTGTGCAGGCTTTCCCATACTAGAATTTCATCTTCTTTAGATCTGGACAAATCATTCACTGTATTCTCCTCCTCGTTGGAACCAGCTTCTTTCTTCCCCTTTTCTTTGGAATGAGCTGCTTTCTTCTTTTTTGAATCAGCTTGCTGATTTATATAATTAGCAACAATTTCTTTGAGCGAAGGTTCTTGTTTTGTTTTCTAATTTTCGTCTTTAACATCAATGTAGGCGTGCCAATCCTTTAAAAAAAAACATATTATCGTCACAACAAACAATAACAAATTACACAGTTTGGAAACTATTTCAAAAATATATATCAAGGTACCTGAATGAGAATGTTCATTTCTCGTCTCCATTTGGAATATATAAAGATCCAAGCCACTAATTCCTTCTCCCATTGTCCATAAAATTTTGAGTCAAGCTGCATGATTTTGTATATCACATTCCTTGCAAAATTGTGATATTTTGTATAATTCGGATGAAGCCCAGAGATCTCTCTCGCAAACCAATTCAATCTTTTAAATGTTTCAATTTCGTCGGGGTTATTTTCCATCATCGACGGAAGTTCCTTACTTTCATTTGTGGATATTAGCTGTTTCTCGATATCATTTGGGGTAATGCCTGTATACCACAAGTGACAACAAAAGAAACAGACAGATTAAAGCTATTAATGAAATTCAAAATAAATGATTAGTGCAAAATATGGTGGAACAAATGTTTCTGATTCAAAATAAATGATTAGTGCAAAATATGGTGGAACAAATGTTTCTGATTCAAAATAAATGATTAGTGCAAAATATGGTGGAACAAATGTTTCTGATTTAACCGGAGGTAATATTGTCATTTTCCAATACCAATTGTTTTGGTCGAATTTTATGGTAATTCTTATAAATTGTGAGTTTTAAAAGTTATTAGCATTTTTCTTAAAATAATGATATATTTTTTACTAGCAATCATATTTTGGTGTGCAATGGGTATGTTGAAGAGGTGCGGAATGTCAATTAGAGAAAATTTAAACTTATTTTTTGGGTAAATTTGTAAATTACACGAGTTCAATTGGTTGACCATTCAGAAAATGATATTGTTTGTGCAACAAAGATCTCTAAAAATAAGTGAAAGAAATCCTCATAATCAAGAAGACAATGAAGGTCTATGAAGAGGAAGGGGGGGGAGATAGGGAGAGAGATGGATGGGTAGAGAGAGGGAGAAATTTCTAGAGATGGAGGGGGAAAGAGGAATATAGAGGTGGAGATGAATATAAAGTGAGAGAGGAAGAGTGAGACAAATAGATAGAGATAGAGATAAATATAGAATGAGAGAGGAAGAGGGAGACAAATGGATAGAGATATAAGAGAGATAGAGGGAGAAATAAAGATAGAGAGAGATAGGGAGATAGATGGGGAAAGATAGAGAGGGAGAGACAAAGATAAAGAGGAAGAGGAAGAGGGAGAGATAGAGATATATATGGTGAGATAGAGTGATATAAAGATAGAGATATAAGGAGATAGAGAGAGAGAGGGAGAGGGAGAGAGATAAAGAGAGAAAAATAGAGAGAAGTAGAGAAAGACAAATAGAGATGGAGAGGGAGATAGAAATAGGAGGAGATAGAGAGAGAAAGAGGGAGAGATGGATAAATGGGCAGAGAAAAAAATAGATATAGATATATATGGTACGATAAAGGGAGAGAGAGGTTGAGATATAAAGATAGATAGGGGGATAGGGAGGGAGCAACAAAGGGAGAGATAGAGAGAGGGAGGGGGAGAAAGGGAGGGAGATAGGTAGAGGAGGGAGAGAGAGAAGATTGGGAAGAGGGAGAAGGAGATATATAGATAGAGGGTGATATAGAGAGATAAAGAGGGATAGTAAAAGGATAAAGAGATAGGGAGATAGATAGATAGAGAGATATACATAGAGAAGGATATGGATAAAAAGAGATCGAGAGATGAGTGAGGGAGATCAAGCAAGAAATAAAAGTAAAGATATAGAGTAGAAGAGATAGAGGGAGAGATGGAGTGAATAAGATAGAGAGAGGGAGACATTTATTGAGATATGGAGAGAGATGGATGGGTAGAGAGAGGGATAATTTCTAGAGATGGAGGTGGAAAGAGGAATATAGAGGTAGAGATGAATATAGAGTGAGACAGGAAGAGTGAGACAAATAGATAGATGTAGAGATGAATATAGAATGAGAGAGGAAAAGGGAAACAAATAGATAAAGATATAAAGAGAGATAGAAGGAGAAATAAAGATGAGTTAGGGATTTAGAGGGGGGAGATAGAGATGGATAGATAGAGAGGAAGAGATAAAGAAATAAATATGAAGAGGGAGAGGGAGAACTAGAGAGAGAGATATGGCGAGATAGAGTGATAAAGATAGAGATATAAGGATATATAGAGAGATGGGGAGAGGGAGAGAGATAAAAAATAGAAAAATAGAGAGAAGTAGAGAAAGAAAAATAGAGATGGAGAGGGAGAGAGAGAGACAGATAGACAGACAAAGAGAGAGAGAGACAGAGAGAGCGAGATGTGAAAGCCATAGATATAGAGATATATGGGAAGATAAAGGGAGAGAGAGGTTGAGATATAAAGATAGATAGGGAGATAGAGAGGGAGAAAGAGAGGGAGAGATGGTGAGAGATAGAAAGATGGAAGGAGAGAAAGGGAGAGAGATAGGTAGAGGAGGGAGAGAAGGAAGATGGAAAAGAGGGAGATATATGTGGAGAGGGAGAGATAAGAAGAGGGGGGAGAGAGGGAGAGGGAGAGGGAGAGGGAGAGGGAGAGATATAGAGAGGGATAGGAAAAGAGATAAAGAGATAGGGAGATAGATAGATAGGGAGATATACATAGAGAAGGATATGGATAGAAAGAGATAGAGAGATGAGTGAGAGGGAGATCAAGTGACAAATAAAGATAAAGATATGGAGTAGAAGAGAAGGATTGAATAAGATAGAGAGAGAAGAAGGAGGAGAGAGGGAAATGATATAGATGTATAGGGAGAGAGAGAGAGGGAGATAGATGTGGAGAGATATAGATAGAAATACATAGATAGAGGAGTGAGAGAGAGAGAGAAAGAGAGATGTGGAGAGATATAGATAGAAAGACATAGAGAGAGGAGTGAGAGAGAGAGGTAGACGTAATGAGATATAGATAAAGAGGGGGAGGGAGAGATAGGGAGATAGAGATAGAGGGGGCAAGAGTGAGAATAGATAGGCAAAAGGATAGAGAGATAGAGATAGAGGTAGGGAAGGAGAAAATGGGAGTGTGTGTATATGAGTGAGAGATATGGAGAGATATAGAGGGATATATATATTTATGAATAGATAGAAAAGGAGGGAGAGAGGAGAGAAAAATATAGAGGAGAGAGAAGTAGAGAGAAATATAAAGATGAAGTGATAAGGAGAGGGAGAGCAATAGGGATAGAGATATATAACTTAGGAAATATAGAAGCAATGTGAGAAGATGGATAAACATATAGAGAGGGAGTGATGGAAGGAGAGAGAAAGAGGGAGAGGGAGAAATAGAGATAGAAAGAGGGAGATGATGAGAGAGGGGGAGATGGAAAGATAGAAAAATAAAGATATAGGAAGTGATATAGAGAGAGTTAGAGAGGAATATATAGAGGGGGCAAGACTGAGAGATATAGGAGTTGATAGAGAAAAGTAGTAGAGAGGGGATATAGATAGAGAGATAGAGATAAGGTGGGAGGAAAATGGAGTGTATGTATATAATATTTATATTTAATAATATACATCATATTTCATATAATATGTAATAAAAAATATAAATTGAATATATTTTTGAGTAAATATAATATATAATTTTGAATAAATATAATATATATTTTAAAAATAAATATAGATAAATATTAAACTTCTAATATATTTAATATTTTAATCATTTTTAATAAATATAATATATTTAAAATAAATAAATATAGATAAGTATTAAACTTATAATATGTTTCATATTTTAATTAATATTATATGTAAAAGCTATATGGTATTTATATTTAATAACTTATAGTGTATATAAATATTAAATATATAATATCTAAATATTATAATATTATATTAAAAATATTTAAATATATAAAATTTAATTTTATTTCATAATATTAAATTAAGACTATTCTAAAAAATTATAATTTATAATCTAAAATATGAAATACCATGAATATATATATATATATATATTGAAAAATAATAGAAAATATAAATTATAATAACTTATATTATATAAAATATTATATAGAATAATTATAATATAATTTATACACTTTGAATATTTGAATATTAGTGGAAAATTAGGAACAATATCTAATTCTTTGCTTCTTCTTTTTCTACCTTTATAATATGAATGTAAAACATATTTTCTAGTGGAAATGTTGAAAGAATGTCTATTCTTTGCTTTCTTTCTTTGTATAAAGTATTTTATTTTTTTAATATTATTTTTATTTATTTTATATTAGGTTCATCGAACGGTCAGATCTTTTTCAATGATCAACCATCATTCTACCACATTCTCAACCATCAATCATTAAACTCATCCGGTAATGTTCATATAGGGAACTTCAACATAATTATCTCTTTTATCAAGTACACACCTTTAGATACTTATACTTAGGTATGTGTATATGCTCAAAAGATGTATATATGTATTTGTGGAAAAAATAAATAAATATGATAAAAGATAATAGAATGAAATGAAATGAAATATAATAAATTAAAATTTAATAGAAGGTGGATTGAGATGTAAGTGGATATTGTATCAAAGATGTACATATGATAACATATGATGAACATAATATATCACTAGTTGATTCATCATATATAATGTACTATTTGATGTAATGTACATGCAAACCATTGTGTATTATCAATTTTACTTATTGTTTACTATTACAATATTTTAGAACTCGTCACATACATTTAACCTTTCTATTATTACTAATGTTTAGGTATAGGTATAAAATCTTAAGAGACTTAAGCACAAACCCTATATCTATCACCATTCTTGCCAATACATGGAAAATATAAATTTAGGTGACAAACCAACAAAAGACTTGATATTTCAATATTCATATACCATAATCTATATAAGAAGACCCTTTTTTGATAAACACCCACCTACTTGAAAATTATAAAAATCTGTTATACCAAATTCAACATTTACACCTATTTGAGTAAAGGACATATAAATTTCTACTATTACAATACTCCTTGATAGTTGGAAATAGAATCAAAATAAAATATCAATAAAGATGATCATACAAATATTACAATTTTTTAAAACCTAAATATGCTTTCAATATGAAAGAAAAAGATAATAATATATAAATAAATAAATAAAGCTCCCTTAGTTTAAATGCACCATAGTAAGCAAAGGAATGAAACCCAAGAACATTAAACAACAAAATTAATCGCAATTAAAAAAATCTTAATTCCAAATAATTTCTTTTCACTTTTAAAATTTCTATTAACTACCTATTTTACCTTATACCCATAATATTTAAGTAGAGCTGATTTCCATACATGCATACCTTGCATTTCAGAATTGGCTTTATGAGCTGGACCTAGTAAATGAGCTGGACCTATTAAGGTGACTGGGAACTGGATAACTTGGCTAATAAAGTGATGGGCATCATCCTCTTTCTGTGAAGAAGTTTTATATGCTTTTCGAATGATATTCTTGTCCAGTGCTAAAACAAAGTTGATTTCACATGTTTTAAGTACCGTGTTTAAGGACCGCAATACCTGTGTTATACGGGTAACGAAACTTATATTATTTATTACAAAGTAATATAAATGTACACATACGAATTAATGTAAAGCATACCTGCACAACATGTGAGTCTTCATAACGGTCGAGGTCATTCAGAAAGGCTATTATACGGAGCTTATCGTCTGGAGCTGATCCATATTTGGTAACAGGAGTGCCCTTAACCTTTTCCTCATGAAAACCACACCAATATTTCAATTTTTCACCTGCAATAAAAGGAAAAAAAAACGGCCAAGCTTTTCTTCCACATTCTTTCTTCAAAAATTTGATCTTTGAAGTAACCGTCTCTCGATGGCCATACTGCCCAGACTTGTGAGAACTGAAATGATCACTCACAAATTTGCTCACATTCTTCAAGTTATAAATATTGAATAATTTCTTGAATGCAGCCGCAACAGATGCAGGTATAGCTCCATATATTAGCTTTGGGACATAAAAGAGGTCTCTAAACATCCATGCTGCAAAGACTAAAAGAGGAACAACCAAATCATATTTGTCGAAAAGCCTTTGGAGGTTACGTCTCCAGTGAGTGGTCCACCGCTGGGCGCGAGTCATAGACTTCTCGATTGCTTCTGTTATCTCAACTTGCAGACCATCAGAAGCTTCGAGCGTTCCCATGTAATCTCGAGCACTGAATTTTACAGTTAAAACCCTAGGAATTTCCAGTGATTTCTCCTTTCTCTCATGTTCTGGATCTTTGACCTGGAGAGCTCGCAAAGAACAGAGAAATATATATTTTAAAACTTTAATATTAAATAAAATAAACATAAAAATTCAGAGAATCATTCACGAATGTTTTTCTGCAGATCTCTCACCAGTTGGCTCAACTCCGTGCATGCCAAAGTTTTGTAAACGGCTTTATGTTCTGGTCGATACTTCTCAAAAAATTTGACCGGTGGCTTTTCCTGTTTGTTATCAATTATCAAGCATACATTTAAATTCTTATATTAGATGAAAATTAACAATCTGCTCCACAACTTGATCTTACTTGTTCTTTTGTTTTGTATTCTCTTGAATATTGTTTGGCCAATAAATTGGCAACTCCCTTCTCGATTCTTCGACCTTGTTCACTGAAATCCTTGAGTGGAAGCACGGCCTGAGCAGCAGTGAAGTGTAAATGATCTTCTATCTGGAAGCAGACATAGTCCAGTGCAATTTTAAAACATATACATAATCAACTCTTTTTTAATTTGTTAATATATTTTAAGGAAAATTAACACACTTTATAAATAAAATAAAATAACAGTAAAAAAGTAATAGTTTACTTTTATTCAATTAGGGAAAAAAAATATTTAGAGTTGACATTTATTAAAAATTAAAAAAATTATAAATAGTTTTTAAGTAAATAAAATTCTTTTAAATTGATTCTGCAATAAAAAACTAAAATATAATCCAGATATATTTGATAAAAGAAAAAAAATATTACAATATAAAACAAATCTTCACTAGGAACAAAATAATAATTGAATATCATGGCTGTCAATTTTGAATTAAAAGATTTTTGTTAACACACTAAGATCATTACAATAGACCTGTAAGGTTGTAATTAAGCCTCTCAATGTAATTAATTTTTTTTTAAGAAATAAGATAACTCTTTTTAAACATTATCCAATTCACCAACATATAGTATTAGAAATTTAAAAATTAAAAAAATTACACTTTTACAAAAATACTAGAAAACAAATAAAGACAATTCTATTAAACATTTTCTAATTTACCAACATATTATAATAAAAATTTATCACTTCAAACATTAAACATAATCAATTTAACACTTACAAATAAATTGTTTCAAAGAAAAAATAAATAAATTTTAAACCAAACAAAAACAACTCTATCAAAACATCTTCTAATCTACTAACATATTCTAATAAAAGTTTATCACTTCAAAAATTAAGCATAATCAGTTTAACACTAACAAATATCAAAAATTAATTTTCCTCAAACAAATAAAGTTTTTTTTGTAACTTGGGTAATATGTTTGACATGAAACTTGAGCCTTTTACTTTGAAAACATTTCTATCAATTCCTATATCAGCTTATACATATGAAAATAATAAATAATCATCCTAATCTAAAAATAAAAATAATAATGATATTTAACCATTGAGCAGAATAAGCACAGCCTGCTGGCAGAGAGATCTGAAATGAAAACCGAATATAATACTAATAACTGCTGCATACCCTCTGCATGAGTTTGGCCGCTATGTCACCAGATCCACATTCACCAGCAATGCCTACAGTGATTGGACTTTGTATATCTGGATTTAGGAATTGTTCAGCTATGCATTTTGCCAGATCATCGATGCCTATTTGAATTGTATATAGAAAATTGCACACGTACCAGACATTAGTAACAGATCTTACTAAGCTAATTCAATTGAAAAATGCTTCAAACGATCTTAGAACCAAAAATATTTATCCCTTACATGGACTTTTTGATATGGGGATTTGTCCATCAACTACCATATTCTTTTCCATAAAATAAAACTCAGGTTGCAGTGTTTGTTAAGAAGTAACAGTAGGTAATTCTTGAATATTCGCCCTTGCTATTTGTGGAAGAAACTACTCTTTATATAGAGATGTTCTGAATTAGAAAGCACTTTCTACTAAAATCTGATACTGTAGAAAGATGCTTTGTGCTTCCCACTAAACAATACTATGACCATAAACGACGGAGCTAAATGTGACGGCTACAGAGCAACAAATTTTCCACTAAATAAAACTATCTATCAGTGGTAGGGCAAATTTTTTTGTCAAGAAGCAAAAGCAGGAAATTCTTGAAGATTATGGTCGTACATAGAGATATTCTAAATAAAGGCATGGGCCGAATGGGAATCTCATATTTCATGAGCTGTAAGCCACGAAGGTGATATGAGAAAAGCAAACATCAAAGTTGTGGTTGGTTTTTTATGCAATCGCATCATTGATAGTAATATTACAGAGAGGCATGCATTGCATTTCCACTGAACAAAAATATATGTCAATTGTGGGGTTAAATGTGACGTTGGAGATGGGGTTAACTTTTACAACTACCAATCTATAGATTCCCCACTAAATAAAACATCTACCATTCCTATAACGACAAATGCCATGGTAGGTGTTCTTCATGAATAAAATGAAGCTAAAGGAAGACCATCGTTTCGAAATCTTTCTAAAGATAGTTATGACTCTCTGTACTGTCCCAAGCCAAAAGAATAGCTCAAATCTGATTTCAACTTTCCACAAATACTTATTATTTGAATCTCAAAATTATTAAAACTATTTTTTTAAATTCTATTGGATCATAGTATGTAAAGTTATATAGTCTTTTTTGGCTGAACCTCTTCCGCTAAGAGTCAAGGACTGAGGGGTATCCATTCCACCAAATTCGCCTCTTCCTGGCTAAACCTCTTGGGCTAAGAGCCAAGGACTAAGGCCAAATTCATCCATTGACCAATATATCATTATTTACTGTCTAGTCAATTATACACTAGTAGAAAGTGAACCTATTTGATTTGATTGACAGATTCATAAAATTGATATTTTTTTTGTTGTTTAATGTATTAATATATTAATTAATATATTATATACTATAATAATATTATACTAATAATAATATAATAATATAAGATATAATTATTATATTATTATTAGTATATGTTATATATTTATGCTATATATAAATTATTTAATATTATAATATAAATATAAATATTATATATTTATAAAATATATATTAAATTCATTACGTATAGATAATATATATAATTAATATTATATAAATATATATAATTCTTGGTATACTATATATAATTACTATTGATATGATTATTATTTTATATTTATGATATATATAATTATATATTAGCAATTAACTAAAAGAGGGATAAAAATTTATTTAGTCCAAAAAAGAGCAGTATAAAGCAAGAGAATTACACATCCCTACTACTACTTAAAAGCTAGTTACATATTAAACAAAAATAATCTCTCAATAGCCACCTTCATACAATTTTTGTAGGAAGCAATGAGTTGCACATATCCAATACAAAAACAAAGTTGTAGCTGAAATAATCTTTTTTTTTTTTCAAAAGTGCTTAGTTTCTAATCTTCAACAAATAGAATCAATGCAACATCTTCAATAAGCACAATGAATATTTGTAAATATTATAGGCTTCTCATCCCAACATATTGACTATAAACGTCAATTTTATAATTATTTATTAGAACTTGTAATGTATTGAGCAAAGTGGCCTAGAAATAGACATTGTGTATATTACTTTTAACTATATGCATTTATAATCATGTAATAATTATTATATGCAAATATCATTAACAAACAAAATGTTACATATTTTATTATGGAATCAAACACAATGTGTCTCTTGTTGGGTCTTAGTATTTGATTAGATCTTACACAATTTAGACTAAAATTAGTGTCTATGCATCAACAATATCATTATATTTCAAACAAAAAATGATCAATATAAGTCCCAAATTTTTAATACAATGCATAGAAAATAGTAATTGTAAATCATGATCTTTTTTATTATAATAATGAATATATCACATTAAAATTCTTATACAATAGTAATAACTATAATAGAATTATCAATCAATTGCACTATGTGGGAGGCGAGTTGTGGTGAGGGATAGGGTGTGACGAACCTAGGATCATCATCGCCTTCTTTCCCTTATGTAGGTCACTACATGGTTTGGTGGGTGTTGGGTGTGGCTAAGGTGTTTTTTGTTGTGTGAAGTGGGTTTATGAAAATTTATAGGGGTTTTCAGGATCTAGAATGTGGTAGAGTTGGAGTGGGGGAATTGTTGAAGGTGTCTATGGGGTTTTATTTTTCTCTTTGTCACATCCTCATAAAAGACCATCACATGGAAGTCATTGGTCAATGAAACAATACAAATGGAAATAAATAAAAAATAAAAACTTAGCCAAAGTCATGGCATATATCAATGAATTGATAGGAAACTATAGGGAGGATTCAAAGGAGGGAGACAAGGTTGTAACATAAGTATGGGTGATTATTAAATGCCATTAAGAAGGAATAGCCACAAGTGAGCGAGGACGCATTTGTGCCATTAATATGGTATGGTGACCCTTGAATCGACATGGAAATAGAAGGTTTCTTGAAAAAGAAGGCATAGAGTAGATTTTAAAACCCTCACGACCCATATTGTTGAATATAGAAAAGTCTGGTTGAAAGGGAATGAGTGTAGAGAATTCCATGAGAGTGTTGTGGAATTGTTAGAGCAATAAAAGGGCCTGGGGCTTCACTTCTTGGTCATCCAAAATGGTAGGGGCGAGGACCACATATTATGCATAGGGAAAGAAAGAGTACCCACGACCATTCAAAAATCTACATATTATGCTCTATTTTTTGGGGAGAAAACTAGAAAAAGGCAGCGCATTAGGAGAAGGAAAAGTGTGTGCAATTTTAGAACCCAAAATGTGAGGTTTTGGAGGAGAGTATGGATTGAAATAAAAGGGCATGATTTGGAGGCATAGCAAGTTGGATAGAAATTTTTTGAGGAAATATATTTTGAGGAATACTTGGTTACAAAATATGCATGAAAAGATTTGTAAAATTCTTAGAAACTTTCAAGAAAATGCAATTGACGAGTGTAATTGGAGACTCCACGACCTTTGTGAGCATTCGACGTGCTTGCAATGAAATGAGAGGTCATAAAGATGATGTGGGTGTGAAAGAACTGAGAGAAAAATACTAAGTGTTTAGGATGGCATGATTTGTGGAAATTTTGAAGGTCAAGTAAAGACTAGGCACAACTGTAGTAGGATTCTAGCAATCCCTTTGGGTGTTATTTATAGAGGAAGTAGATTCAAAGAATGAAATGAAAATTTTAGAGACCACACTTTAAACTTCTTTAGCATTGTTCATGAAGCTAAGTATACTCCTTCACAATTATTCTATTAGAGCCGTGTTAAATTCATATATGTATAGACTCTTGCAGCTAAAAATATTAATTTAGGATGATTAAAGGATGTTCAGATGATAATTCACATACAACTACTACCAGTAAGGAAAAATTGAGTTATAATTCAAGTAATGATAATAATAGAAAATAAAAAGACAATTCCTCCTCTCTTATACATAGGTTAGAAATGTGTCTAATTTATGGAATCTTAAAAGAAGGCATGTGAGTTGTTTGATAAAATTCCTCCAAGAAATGTTGACTTAAGTATTTCCCAAGGTAGGGTATGTTCCTAATTAGTTGCAAAAGACAAACTTTATAAATATGGGATTAGATGAAAACTAGCCTCCTATTTATTTACACTCAACTATATTTTAAAAAGAGGGTGTAATATGTAGCAAAGCATGACTAAATAGGATTTCCATTAGATTTTATGAATGATAGCAGCCACTTTCTATCACCACCATGTTTACAAGATTTTGAGTAGAATTCAATGAAGAAGGATTCATATTCAAAATCTTTCAAATATGTTCAAAAGGTTATATATTTTCTTGCAACTTTTGAGGCATGAATTTGGAATTGTCTAATGTCATAGTTAAAAAATGAATACTAACAAATAAGCCATTGAATACTAAGGTAGTTACAACCATCCTGTTAAGGATACTATTAGCTCGATCTTTAATACATATGAACCCATTAAAACATACATCCTTAGTTATTTGTAGTTTATCTTCCTAAAAATTCATGTTCCTACTATGAGAAGCATTTTTAATACCTTCAAATATGCAATGACAATTTTCACATATCAAGGGGTAAAAATCAAATCAAGCAAGTGCATTAGGGAAATAGAAATCACCAATTGACATAACCTTTCATTGCCCACTCTAATTTTCCTTTACAATTCATATTTCCAATTTTACCTTTTCCACCCATCAAGGGTTCCTTGGTTAGGAGTATCCATCAATCTTAGGAGCTTAAAATTTCATTTAATATATTCAATACAAATTGAATACATTAAGTGGCCATCTTAGTTATAATGAGCTAGCGCTACAAGACATTTTACTTTATCCAAATTCAAGTGAGCTTCATAGGTCCAGTGTTTGAACCTGGTTGCTCTGATACCAATGTAAAATATGCCCCTCATGCACTATAATTATTTTTCTTTTAACAATTCATATCCACTACCAACTTAACCAATTATAATATAATGTTAATAACTTTGATAATAACTTTCCATTAAGTTTTGGGTCCATACCAAACATTACCAAACATTAGTGTACAAACCTTCAAAATATTCACAAGGGGTCATTGATACCTTAATTAAAAATATCATACATATTGAGTGTCACGAGCATACCTCCATATACACAAGTTGACTAGCTCATACACATCACATGTACAACAATGACTAGATCATACACAGATCATGAGTACAATGGTGATTAGCTCATATGTACATATGAAGTAACACTGTGACTGTCTCATATGCATATCACATTTACATTAGTGATTGGGTCTAGCATTTATCACAAATAAATAGTAACAAGCTCCAACATACATCACATACACAATGGAAAGATCCAACATACAACAAAAATACATAGTAATGAGCTCCAACATACATCACATACACAGAGACAATATCCAACATACATCACTCCCACAATGAATGAATGAAACATCACAATGGCTAACTAACACAAGTTCATAATACATCCCATATAGAAAGAATATTGATGCATTGTGCACTACACCACTGGGTGCATAGTAGATATATTTTCCATAAGATATAATTCCGCTTTTCAACAATTGGAAATAGATAACCTCTTATATGTTCATTGATCATTAATTTTGATTTTTTATTCTATAGTTGACCTATATTGTACCTACTCAATGTCACCATGATCCTCATGTATCATGGTGTGTCTTGATCAGTCAATATTGGGGGTAGGAATCTATTTATTTTGTATTTCATTTTTGTTGGTTGCCCTAACATTGGACCTACCAAGATATTTGTATACCTTGTAATGTGTTGGAGTGTCATTTTTTTTAGTGTTTTCTTTCAAGTTAGTCCTCCATGCATTAGATATTTGATCACCTTTGATTTTATAAACTGGTGCATAACATCCATTGCTATGTTAAATTAAGGTGGCCCCCACATGCCAAAATAATAATTTCATTCAATCATCCAATCACATGTTAGCCTAAAATCATCAAATATAGGCAATCACTATCCATTATTCACTTTATCTTGTAAATTATACTTTTATAAAATTGATTTATTTACTTAACAATAATTTTAAATAAAAATATATTAAATTCACTATAAATAAAATATAAAATATATCATTTAATCTAAAATTTACTATAAAATATAAAAATATGATTTTAAATATAATTTTTTAAATATAAAACATAAAACATAAATATAGAGTTCACAAAGCAGTAATTTCATAAAATTAATTTGTTTAAGATAGATAAAAGTAAGATTTAAATTTGTAGAAATGTTTATACTATACAATTTTACATGAAATAAATATAATTTATAGTTAAAAAATAAAAAATCGTAATATGAATTTATCTAATTAATAACTATTTTAAGTAAAAAGTACATAAATTTTAACATGAATAAAATATAAAATTTGATTTAAAATATAATTTTAATGTCAGGAAATAAGATAGTTAAGAGAGAATATGGATAATATATATGTTCTTTTTTTAAGTGAAGTATATTTATTTATTATAATATAGAGTTCAACATCAAGAAAATATAAAATATTTCATTTAACATAAAATAATTATAATAGAGTTTAAAATTGTAGAGGTAAATATAGAGTTTAATATGAAATATAAGCTCAACATGCATAACATATAATAATGCTAAAAAAATTACAATTCTATAATTTGAATTTATTAATTAATAGTTATTTTGTTTGCTTCATATATGGACTCATAAATAGATAATTGGAAAATAGAGATACTTTCTTTATTTAAGAGATCATGTTGTTATGTTTCTACAATGTAAGGTGTTAAGGGATTTGAAGAATATATATATTGCAAATTTTTATTTTTAGAGATAGGTAAGGGATTTGGTGTTGAAACTCAATATGGATTGTTGTCCAATGAGTTCACGAGACTGTGATCAAGAATTATACCTATCAAAAGACAACTTGATGAAGTTGTATGAGTAGTTATTAGTATGGATTGGTGGCCAATAATTTAGGAATTTTTGATTTAGGAGTTTGAAGAAAAGAGAACTCAGGAACTTAGCTAAAAAATATATCCTTCCAAGGGTCATGAGGTAGCTTGATGGAGTTCCATTTGATTCAATATTTCTTTTCTCAAAGAATTTAATCTTCTCAAGAATGTGTATTTTATTTATCTAATCAATAGGTTTTATTATGTAAGCATTAAAGGGGGATCCCTTGACATGGTTGAAGAGGGTAAATGCTTGATTGATCTTCATTGATGCACAATAGGTGAATTTAAATATGGAGATATGTTGGCATATGTATTGGGGAGATTGTTTATGGCTTCTAGTGTTGTTATTGATGGAAACTAAAGTCATTATCTTGGTCTGTAGATTAGGATCTACTTATACCTGCAGAAAATGTAGAAGACAATGTGTTACCAGTCGAAAGCATGAAGAATAGGGTATCCGGTTAGTTAGTCAATATGTATGCTTCACCAGATCATCATTTTTTGCTATGGATCTCTAGGAAAGGTCGTTAAGCATGTATGATTACCTTATTGGTATGTTTTGTGGTGTTGCAGTAATCAGTGTATGAGCTAGGAGATTCGGTAGAATGATTTTCTTGTTTATTTTCTCATTATGGCCAACTCAATGAATGTCGCATGTCACGGATGTATAAGGAGTAGTTGTTTAATTATTTTCAAGTTTGAGAATATTTTTTTGGGTCCCAGCTATGCATTAGCTGACATTTATGGGTACGCATTAAACATAACTTGTGATTTGAGCCAACTATTGGAGAATATTTCATGTTTTGTTCAAGCCCACCTAAGTGATTAAAATATTTGCTAGCAGATATATATGAGATCAGTAATTCATTTTTGATATAAGAATGGAGTAGTAAGAAGGTGTGTGAAAAATTTTAGAGCAGTTGTATGATCATACATCAAAAGATCTGTTGAGTGAATTTTTGCTTGTGCAATAGAAGGGTTTTTATGTAGGAGAATATAAGCTCAACATGCATAACATATAATAATGCTAAAAAAATTACAATTCTATAATTTGAATTTATTAATTAATAGTTATTTTGTTTGCTTCATATATGGACTCATAAATAGATAATTGGAAAATAGAGATACTTTCTTTATTTAAGAGATCATGTTGTTATGTTTCTACAATGTAAGGTGTTTGTTAAGGGATTTGAAGAATATATATATTGCAAAGTTTTATTTTTAGAGATAGGTAAGGGATTTGGTGTTGAAACTCAATATGGATTGTTGTCCAATGAGTTCACGAGACTGTGATCAAGAATTATACCTATCAAAAGACAACTTGATGAAGTTGTATGAGTAGTTATTAGTATGGATTGGTGGCCAATAATTTAGGAATTTTTGATTTAGGAGTTTGAAGAAAAGAGAACTCAGGAACTTAGCTAAAAAATATATCCTTCCAAGGGTCATGAGGTAGCTTGATGGAGTTCCATTTGATTCAATATTTCTTTTTTCAAAGAATTTAATCTTTTCAAGAATGTGTATTTTATTTATCTAATCAATAGGTTTTATTATGTAAGCATTAAAGGGGGATCCCTTGACACGGTTGAAGAGGGTAAATGCTTGATTGATCTTCATTGATGCACAATAGGTGAATTTAAATATGGAGATATGTTGGCATATGTATTGGGGAGATTGTTTATGGCTTCTAGTGTTGTTATTGATGGAAACTAAAGTCATTATCTTGGTCCGTAGATCAGGATCTACTTATACCTGCAGAAAATGTAGAAGACAATGTGTTACCAGTCGAAAGCATGAAGAATAGGGTATCCGATTAGTTAGTCAATATGTATGCTTCACCAGATCATCATTTTTTGCTATGGATCTCTAGGAAAGGTCGTTAAGCATGTATGATTACCTTATTGGTATGTTTTGTGGTGTTACAGTAATCAGTGTATGAGTTAGGAGATTTGGTAGAATGATTTTCTTGTTTATTTTCTCATTATGGCCAACTCAATGAATGTCGCATGTCACGGATGTATAAGGAGTAGTTGTTTAATTATTTTCAAGTTTGAGAATATTTTTTTGGGTCCCAGCTATGCATTAGCTGACATTTATGGGTACGCATTAAACATAACTTGTGATTTGAGCCAACTATTGGAGAATATTTCATGTTTTGTTCAAGCCCACCTAAGTGATTAAAATATTTGCTAGCAGATATATATGAGATCAGTAATTCATTTTTGATATAATAATGGAGTAGTAAGAAGGTGTGTGAAAAATTTCAGAGCAGTTGTATGATCGTACATCAAAAGATCTGTTGAGTGAATTTTTGCTTGTGCAATAGAAGGGTTTTTATGTAGGAGAATATAAGCTCAACATGCATAACATATAATAATGCTAAAAAAATTACAATTCTATAATTTGAATTTATTAATTAATAGTTATTTTGTTTGCTTCATATATGGACTCATAAATAGATAATTAGAAAATAGAGATACTTTCTTTATTTAAGAGATCATGTTGTTATGTTTCTACAATGTAAGGTGTTTGTTAAGGGATTTGAAGAATATATATATTGCAAAGTTTTATTTTTAGAGATAGGTAAGGGATTTGGTGTTGAAACTCAATATGGATTGTTGTCCAATGAGTTCACGAGACTGTGATCAAGAATTATACCTATCAAAAGACAACTTGATGAAGTTGTATGAGTAGTTATTAGTATGGATTGGTGGCCAATAATTTAGGAATTTTTGATTTAGGAGTTTGAAGAAAAGAGAACTCAGGAACTTAGCTAAAAAATATATCCTTCCAAGGGTCATGAGGTAGCTTGATGGAGTTCCATTTGATTCAATATTTCTTTTTTCAAAGAATTTAATCTTCTCAAGAATGTGTATTTTATTTATCTAATCAATAGGTTTTATTATGTAAGCATTAAAGGGGGATCCCTTGACACGGTTGAAGAGGGTAAATGCTTGATTGATCTTCATTGATGCACAATAGGTGAATTTAAATATGGAGATATGTTGGCATATGTATTGGGGAGATTGTTTATGGCTTCTAGTGTTGTTATTGATGGAAACTAAAGTCATTATCTTGGTCCGTAGATCAGGATCTACTTATACCTGCAGAAAATGTAGAAGACAATGTGTTACCAGTCGAAAGCATGAAGAATAGGGTATCCGGTTAGTTAGTCAATATGTATGCTTCACCAGATCATCATTTTTTGCTATGGATCTCTAGGAAAGGTCGTTAAGCATGTATGATTACCTTATTGGTATGTTTTGTGGTGTTGCAGTAATCAGTGTATGAGTTAGGAGATTCGGTAGAATGATTTTCTTGTTTATTTTCTCATTATGGCCAACTCAATGAATGTTGCATGTCACAGATGTATAAGGAGTAGTTGTTTAATCATTTTCAAGTTTGAGAATATTTTTTTGGGTCCCAGCTATGCATTAGCTTACATTTATGGGTACGCATTAAACATAACTTGTGATTTGAGCCAACTATTGGAGAATATTTCATGTTTTGTTCAAGCCCACCTAAGTGATTAAAATATTTGCTAGCAGATATATATGAGATCAGTAATTCATTTTTGATATAAGAATGGAGTTGTAAGAAGGTGTGTGAAAAATTTCAGAGCAGTTGTATGATCGTACATCAAAAGATCTGTTGAGTGAATTTTTGCTTGTGCAATAGAAGGGTTTTTATGTAGGAGAATATAAGCTCAACATGCATAACATATAATAATGCTAAAAAAATTACAATTCTATAATTTGAATTTATTAATTAATAGTTATTTTGTTTGCTTCATATATGGACTCATAAATAGATAATTAGAAAATAGAGATACTTTCTTTATTTAAGAGATCATGTTGTTATGTTTCTACAATGTAAGGTGTTTGTTAAGGGATTTGAAGAATATATATATTGCAAAGTTTTATTTTTAGAGATAGGTAAGGGATTTGGTGTTGAAACTCAATATGGATTGTTGTCCAATGAGTTCACGAGACTGTGATCAAGAATTATACCTATCAAAAGACAACTTGATGAAGTTGTATGAGTAGTTATTAGTATGGATTGGTGGCCAATAATTTAGGAATTTTTGATTTAGGAGTTTGAAGAAAAGAGAACTCAGGAACTTAGCTAAAAAATATATCCTTCCAAGGGTCATGAGGTAGCTTGATGGAGTTCCATTTGATTCAATATTTCTTTTTTCAAAGAATTTAATCTTCTCAAGAATGTGTATTTTATTTATCTAATCAATAGGTTTTATTATGTAAGCATTAAAGGGGGATCCCTTGACACGGTTGAAGAGGGTAAATGCTTGATTGATCTTCATTGATGCACAATAGGTGAATTTAAATATGGAGATATGTTGGCATATGTATTGGGGAGATTGTTTATGGCTTCTAGTGTTGTTATTGATGGAAACTAAAGTCATTATCTTGGTCCGTAGATCAGGATCTACTTATTCCTGCAGAAAATGTAGAAGACAATGTGTTACCAGTCGAAAGCATGAAGAATAGGGTATCCGGTTAGTTAGTCAATATGTATGCTTCACCAGATCATCATTTTTTGCTATGGATCTCTAGGAAAGGTCGTTAAGCATGTATGATTACCTTATTGGTATGTTTTGTGGTGTTGCAGTAATCAGTGTATGAGTTAGGAGATTCGGTAGAATGATTTTCTTGTTTATTTTCTCATTATGGCCAACTCAATGAATGTCGCATGTCACAGATGTATAAGGAGTAGTTTTTGAATCATTTTCAAGTTTGAGAATATTTTTTTGGGTCCCAGCTATGCATTAGCTTACATTTATGGGTACGCATTAAACATAACTTGTGATTTGAGCCAACTATTGGAGAATATTTCATGTTTTGTTCAAGCCCACCTAAGTGATTAAAATATTTGCTAGCAGATATATATGAGATCAGTAATTCATTTTTGATATAAGAATGGAGTAGTAAGAAGGTGTGTGAAAAATTTCAGAGCAGTTGTATGATCGTACATCAAAAGATCTGTTGAGTGAATTTTTGCTTGTGCAATAGAAGGGTTTTTATGTAGGAGAATACAGTAGAGCAAAGCAGGAGTGTGAATTGGAGAGAAGGTCCAGAATATGTTTTGTGTGCTTCACCGAAACTAAATCTAGGAATTTGTAGATGCTATCTTCTCAATTCATTTTTGTTGTAATGACAAACATTTTGTAAGATAGTGAGCCTTCCTTATTTTGAGTAGTGAGCTCTAGGCAGTGTGCCTAAATGCAAGTGCATTCTCTTTTGTTCATACTTTTAACAAAGTATAAATTGTGGATTAATCTCAAACATGGTTTTTCCCCTAATAGGGTTTCCACATAAAGCTATTGGTGTTATGTTGTCTTCATCATCTTGTTAATGTTCTTGCATCTTTATTTATGTTTATATTCTAGGAAAATGATTTAAGATCTAAATTGAAAGTCAAATTTGTTGAACATTGATTCACCTCCCCCCTCTCATGTTCCCTAAGTCCAACAATTGGTATCAGAGCGCAGTTCGTCTGTAGAAGTTTAATAGATTGAGGTAGATATTGGAATACAATGGACTCTAGTCTTCAACAACAACATGTAGTGGCACTTGATGATCTTGATCAATCTAAAGTAAAAGCCATGGAATTAAGAGAAAACCTTATGGATGCTGAGAAATTCATTCAATCACTGAAGGATAAAATTAATGAGTCAAGAGAAAAGAGGAAAGAACTTTGTGATCAGCTGAAGCAGAAAGAAAATAAAAACTTGGAGGATGTTCACCTCAATAAAACTCTAAAAGAGATAATTGAAGAATGTGAAAAACTTGCTAGAAATAATGCTACTCTAAAGCTTGAGATGGAATATGTGGAAATGAAGCTAGCTAAGGATATTAAAGAAAGGAAGAAAAATGAGGAGAATCTGGCTCAATCCTTAAAAGAGAAATGTGAAGAATGCAATCGAGTAAAAAATGGATTCATTTAGCTAGAGATTGAACTGGAACAAACCAAAAACAATGAACAAGAACTTGAAAGACATATAGTTATTCTCAGTAATGAACTCACTACTGGAAATGAGTACAAGGAGAAGCTTAGGATCAGTTTTGCTAAGCTTGATCAGCTGAATAGAGGACAGACAGATGCAAATGATAAGCAAGGTCTTGGATATGAGAAGGAAGAAAGCTCTGGATCTGAACATAATGATTCTAGACAAAGAAATCAGATGAACAAAGGCAGAAGGTATTTGGTAAGACAACCCAATGCTCAAAAGTTTAATGGTTACTGCTTTGCTTGTAATAAATTTGGTCATATGACTTCTCAGTGTAGAAGTAAAATAAATTCAATCACTCTATCATTTTTCGGTCAATTTTTTAATTGCAAAAAGCTAGGTCACAAGTCTATTGAATGTAGAAGTATGTTTGTCAATTTAAGAAATGTTAAATGCTATACTTGTGGAAGATTTGGACATGTTGCTAATCAATGTAGATCAGGAGGAAATAGGTGGAATGAGTGGTCTAGATAGAGAAATTTGGTGTGTTATAGTTACAATAAATTTGGTCACATTGAAAGATTCTATAAGAACTGGAATGTTCATGGATAGAATAGGTCTGGTATATCAAGAAAGAAACTCACATAAAAATGACAAAGGAAAGGGAAAAGTGACCGTGGAAGAAATAAGAGATCAGATGAAGAAAACGTGGGTAAGGAAGAGTGGATTTGATGAAGGAAACAAGCCTATACCAGAAGCTTCCTCTAGAAATCCCTCTGGGAATTCCTCTGAAAAATTGAGCTCAGGTCATTGGCCTAGGGGAAGTGTTTCAAGAAAGATCCTTTGGCCCCCTATCAGTAGCTGGCACCAAAATGCATAAAATTGTCAGTAGCACTGATAAAAGTTTGAAAAGGTATCAGTGATCATTTATGCAGGAACATGTGAAGGAAAAGGTCTAGATAAAATTTTCTTTTGTTTTCTGAGAAAATAAAGTTACCGAAACTCCTAGGGAAAAGTATTTAATGCAACTAAAAAGGTTAGGTGTGCGAATTCATAAAAGGGTATTTGGAACCCTCATTTGTCACCTTGCATTGTAGGAGAAAAAAAGGAGAGCCTCTGCAATGAAATCTCAAAGGAGTACAACAAATTCGACAGAGAATTATTTAGGTACTTCAGTTTCTCATAGAAATTCAAAATTTTGTGCTTGGTAGAAAACATTGTTCAGTATAAAGAGTAAAATGAAGAAAATCAAAGGAAAAATGACTTTGGACGAATATAGTAGTAGGAAGATCAGGGATATAATAATTTTTTTTCTATCCAGTGAATTGAAGTGGCTTGAATGTGTGAAACATAAGAATCTAGACATCTGGAATGAGTTTCCCTATTTTGTCAACGCGGAAGTGGTCAAGTTTATCTTGAATAGATTGGATGATGATATCCTTACTCTAAACAAAGGCTATCAAATTTCAAGAGAGGTGTTTAAGAATTTAACATGATTGTGCAATATTAGATATGATCTGAAAAAGAAGTTGATTCAGAATAAGGAAGTTGAAACCCTAACTGAAGTGACAGGAGATCAAAAGAGCTTTGAGAATTTCAAAATTCAAAGATCCAATAATGAGGTACATTGCATATGGAATTTCATATAAAAATTTCTTTAGAAACAAGGAAGGATCAACCTCGGTAGGTGCAATTTATGTTTCACATAAAATGACAATAGAAGATGAAGACTTTGATCTATGAGGATTGATGAAGGATCAATTGAAGGAAAATGTGCAACTGACGAAAGATGTAGATTACGCCTTTAGGTTTGGTACCCTAGTTATATGCATTATGATGTATTTTCTGAATTGTTTTCCTCATAATGACAATATGGTGTGGAAATAAAATGAACCTATTTGTAAGCAAATTTTTAAGCATTTCAATACTTTGGAAAATTGTGAGCAAGTTTATGAAAATTTCTTTAGAGAATTGTTGGGAAAATTTGGAATAGTTGGCATCTCTCTTTTAGTAGGAGAAGTTGAAGTTGGGTCCTCTTCTGGTAAGGTGGAGAAGAAGCAAAAAAGGGCTCTAGAGTTTGCAGATGACATTCCTACAGCACACAAATCTCCAAGAACTGAAGAAAAAGGAAAAAAGAAAGTAATTGTTGATATACCAAATGAAGATTCTAAGGATTACACTCCAAGAGATGATCTAGAATCAGTTGAATTGGATGTGGTGATAGCAGCAAAAAGTGGTGAAGAAGGTGCTTTATTCAAAACAAAAATACTGTAGATTGTTGACATATGGTTAAATGGACCATCATATGCACAAGACTTCATTGAGGACACTCTAGGTAGATACTTTGTGCACAACAATATTGGATTGGAAATTTTGTAGAGTGTACTTCCAGAAGAATCAATTGAATGTATCAAGGAGGCTATGGACTCTGTGCCTTTGGACAGGAAAGAGGAAGAAGAAATTTTACATCTGAAGGAGCAATTTAGGTTGTCTCTCACCAAACTGACAAAGAAAATGAATGTGTTAAGGAAATTCATTGACTCACTAAATAAGATCTACAATTATTGTCTTTGGTGGCCACATGTGGTTGGTAAATACAAGGAAAGGATGGAGCAAATTGAGAGTCAGTTGATCAAAATCAGTCAAGATTACAGTATGTTCCATGACCAAGATGGAGCTGTCAAGAAAAAGATTCATGAGTTGTAGACTAAGCATGAAAAGGTTCACTCTACCATAAACACTCTTATGGACACTTTCTGGAAAGTGAAAGATCTAACTGAATGTAGAATGGAGCAGAAAATTGAGATTCTGAAGAAAGGAGAGAAGTTGGAAGAAGCAATTACAATTCCTGAATCCCTCATTCAGATCATTAACTAGACATCAGAAAACAATAGTTTGATAATAATTATTGGGATTGCAGTAGTTGCTTGGAAGAAATTTCTTCCAGAGATAAAGGATAAGTATAAAATCATTTTATGATTTGTGTAGTAGTTGTAATTTCTCAAATTTCTATTTAGCATAAGGGGGAAAGAGAGAATGGTAAAATTTTATTTTTGAAGAAAAAAGGGGAGAGTAACAAGTAAATTTTTGTCATTGACGTCAAAGAGGGAGGAGAGCAGTGAAAAATTTCTTAACATTCTAAGGGGGGTAGTGTTTTGTTGTGTTTTTGAATTTTGAGTTTTCATTCCAACACTTAGTCATTTTTCACTAAGTGTTGCCATCAATGCCAAAGGGGAAAATTGTTGGCATATGGATTGGGGAGATTGTTTATGGGTTCTAGTGTTGTCATTGATTCCAACTAAAGTCATTATCTCTGTCCCCAGATCAGGATCTACTTATATCGATAGAAAATGTAGAAGACAGTGTGCTATCCACAAAAAGCATGAAGAATACAGTATCAGGTTAGTTAATCAATTTGTATGCTTCACCGCATCATCATTTTTTGTTGTGGATCTCCAAGAAAGGTCGTTAATCATGTATGATTACCTTATTGGTAAGTTTTGTGGTGTTGCAACAACCGGTGTATGAGTTAGGGGATTCGATAGAATGATTTTCTTGTTTATTTTCACATTATGGCTAACTCAATGAATGTAGCATGTTGTGGATGTATAAGGAGTAGTTGGGTATGTGCAGGTTAATGGTGGGCCAAAAAGTGGCAATGAGGAAAAAGACACGTCTTTCATCGACCGAAAAAATGCGAAAAGAACATGTTGACTTTTTTTAGGTTCGGGTGTCACCATACCAAACACCAAAGCTACTTTTACAAATTAGATATCTAATTTGTAAAAAGTATATATTAAAAAATTTTGTCACTTTTTCGAAGTCATTCGGCTGAGAAGAACCCGCGGGCGCATAGTGGATCCATTCTTCGCGTAACAGATATTTGATATAGGCTAAATTTGCTTTGGAAAGGTAAGTTTTTTTATTTTCATTTGATTTGATTCAATTTTGATTTAGATTTGAATAATTCCATATGGTTTTTGTTGATTTTTTTTAAAAATAGGGTTTTTGATTGAGTTTTTGTGAAAAAACTGAGTTTAGAATAGATTTTGATAAAAAATGAATGTTTTTGTGGATTTTTTTTCACAATAGGGGTTTTGATTGATTTTTTATAAAAAAATTGAATTGAGAATGGATTTTGATAAAAAGATGAATGTTTTTTGTGGATTTTTTTTCAAAATAGAGTTTTTGATTGAATTTTTATGAAACAATTGAGTTCAAAATAGATTTTGATAAAAAAATGAATTTTTTAATGGATTTTGATTTAAAAATAGTGTTTCATTTATATTGTCTAATTTTAGATTAATTATTTTTTAACTTTAATCAAGCATTATGGCTACTGGGAATGAAAATGCACAAATTCCACCAGTTGAAAATGAAAATCCACCAGCTGAGAATCAAAATGCGGAAATTCCAAATGCTCCACCACCTCTGTAGCCATCAATTGAACAGTTAATTCATGAAAAATTAGAGCAATTGAGGGGCATTTGTGATGTTTATAGGAAAAGCCCTCGATTATCCCATATGTCAACCACATTGACAGGAATAATTACAAATGTGCAAACCCTCTCCACCCAACATAATGCATTTCATTCATGGCGAGAAACCATGAGGCAATATTATGCATGCAGATTGTCTTATGATGATGTGAAAGATCTCCAAATAGCCTCTTTATTTATTAATCCCAGCACTAGTTTGCCAGTTAATGTTAACAAGCCAAAACTTTCTATAAAATGGTGCATGCATAGGGGCATAGTAGATAACTTTTGGGATCATTGGTGTATGGTTTTTGATAAACCACCCAACAATAATCTTGATGTACCTTTTTACTTTATTAAAAAAGTATATGCTGAGTTTTTGTTAGGGCATCATGTCAATTACTTTGAAATTAAACCCTTCCAAGGCGTTGGTAGAGGTATGCCTCAGGATAGGCCAGGGGCAACTAGAGTAGTTAGGCGCCCACATGTTCCCTATCCTCCCCTTCCTCTAGAACTTCCAGTACAACATTCAGATATTACGGAGGATGCAGCCACACAAACTATCTGGGCCATTCACTCTTTGAGTGGTCTTTTGGTTTCCCATGCTTCTTCAGTAGCTCAGCCACAGTTTGGTGATCTTGGCGATGGATCTAGTGCTGCTGCATCATCCTCCTCGGGTCCACATATTTATGTGCCACATTTTTGCAATACGTTCCAGCAAATATGTTTGGGTCCTATTGTACAGCCCCTTGAGCATCCATTAGACACTTCTGATGATGACATCCAGGATGTGGAGATTATAGCAGATCACATGTAGGGGAGTGAAGCACACCCTACAGAGTCCTCTCCTACTAGAGGGTGGACATTGCAGTAGTTACATAGGTAACATTTAAGGTGTAAATTCATAACTTGCATTTTTTTTTAAATGAATATTAATAAGAGATAGTATCAAGTACTAATATTTATTTACATGGTCTATTTAACAGTTAATGTCTGAGGAGCTCACATAGGTGACAGATAGCACCCTTAGGGCCATTTCATTTGGCCTTGACACACACAGAGTATGTATTTTCTCACTCACTCATTTACATTTTTTTACTGTATATTTGCTTGTCATTTGAATTGTCAATAATGAAATTATATATTAACTTATATGTTTATCTTACTCTCTGCTTGTAGCAAACACCTAGTGCGAGTGAGGTGAGACACTCTCCAGACTATGGAGGCACAGTGTTGGATAAGGGAAAGGTAATTGAACTCAAATTTGATTGAATTAAAATTTATAAGATCTTTTATTGATTATGCAAACATTGACATAGATTCGTAGTTTCATATGTACTTGTCATTTTTATGTATAGGCAGTTGTGAGCTATACATCATTGTTGATAAGTGCCACAACACCCAAAGGAGTAGGCATTTGAATGCCAGAAGGAGGAGGTGTTGAAACACCTCAAGGAGGAGGTGTTGAGACACCTAAAGGAGATACAAAAATAGATCAACCTAAAGAGGTATATGTTTATTTTATTTTGTGCTTGGTAAATATGTTCTTATTACTGAAAATTCTATGCTAACTTGAATCAATTTCATGTTTTTGTTCACATAAATAGATTGATGTTACAAAAGTTGGTTTGGTTAGTTCTTTGAGAGGGGTATATTCTAGGACTCCTGACCCTTCAAAGAGACGTATATTTCAGGTAATCAAGATTTCAATTTTAGAGTTCAATTATAATTCAATGTGTATTGATTTTTATGTTAATTATTCAATTTTAAATTATATAGTATAACTAATCTCAATTGTGGTTTGACTTTTTCTTGTGCAGCTACCCAGAGCCAATGAGTGCTTCAAAGAGGCTCCATTTTGATGATCCACCAGTAGTTTAGGATGAGATAGACATTTTGGCATGTAAATTTTGAATAGATACCGAGATGGCATATGCCACATATTGTAAAACTTTGTTTGAGTTGGCGTTGATGCCATTTTTGTATATGGACATACACTTGATTATTGGATAATTTGATATATATAGAAGTTTACAATCAAAATTTAGTTTCCTCCTCATGTGCATGATTAAACTCTTTGAAGCAATGGTTAAATATCAATGTACAATAGCATAAAAAGAATGGTTAAATATTATGTAGTTTATATTCATATTGCTAATTACATTGCATTGCACATCTTTCAAACTCAAAGCATTATTTCACATTGCATAAGTAACAACTAGATACTCATATGATTAACCCTACACCATCTGATTTTCTTCTTTGTCAACTTTCCCATGCCTTAGTAAATTTGGTGGTCCATTTGTAACCATCAATTTTTTTATATAACATAAATTCACCTTTTAAAAAAAATTAATATGGCTAGACTCCCATATGAATACTAATAATATATCATATGACCATTCTTCATATAATTACTGGCACTTTGTGTCTTCTTAGATGAGCCAAAAGTTGTTTCCCAACTACCTCTGCCTTCATCAATGTTCCATATTTTAATCATTCCATCCCAAGATGTTGTGACCATTTGTTGACTAGAAGATTCAATTATTTGTATAAACCGCTTCTCCATAATGGCTAGTATAGAAAATAATTGCATTGGTAGAACAAAACTCCAAAACATTTCTGATTTCCTTGATTAATTGAATCTTAAGTAGAATCCCCACAATAATTATGTTTTACATAAACTGATAGGAAAACAACATTGCTTGGAAAGTGCATCTCTAATATTTTATGTTCCTTGTACAATAATTTAAATACATTTGAAGAAGTTATATGAAAATATAGCTTCTTAAATTCTTCTTTAATTTGAAGGTTAGTTTTGATAGTGAGTAATTTATTTCATAGATGGATTTTAGCTTTTGCTTGATTGTTGTGCACTGTACTTTCTTCTATAAATAAAATGAGACATGCTAATGCACATTTTCACTATAATTTCTCTATTTTCTTCCTCAACATATCTCTCTCTTGGGCTTTGATACAACCCTGTCAGGGCCTGTCCTAATCACATTTAGCCCAAATCAAAAAGAAAATTTCATGCATTGCTTCTCCCTACACTAGCAGACCCTGGCTGGAGGTTTTATTTGATATTGTCAACAAACATACATCTAGTTGTCTGAATGAATGGGGGAGTTACAACCTTCCCAATCAAGAGGTCATGACTTGTCAGAACTGATTAAAGCAATTCAAGACTTATGTCATAGGATGAGAACATTTGACCATAGGCTCAATGATAAATGCAATGATCCTTAACTAAATTATTCATACAAATTTCTTAGATTTGGAATAATTCAATGAAAATCAGCCAAAACATTTAAACAAGATATTTAGATCTAAAACATTCACATATGATAAATAGATCTACACATATAAGTTGGTTGGAATAGAGTATTTAATTCAAATAACTCACTTGATGATTACAATTTTTTTGCTTCAATTGTTTGCTCATAACCAAGATTACAATGATCAAAAAAAAAAATTAGAAAAATATTGGGATGCTGAAATCCACTATGCTTGGCATATAGATGCAACCTTTCTGTGAAATTTCCCTCACAAATCCAAACAAGTTTCATCCTCCAAACTGGTGCAAGAGCACCTTAAGGTCTTTTGGAAGATCTTAGTGATTTTTGGCTTGTAGGTGGTTCTAGCCAACCACCAAGGGAATAAGGACTATGATATAAAGTCCCTAGGTTGTTTTTGAGAGTGTGTTAGGGTAGGTTTTGCTTAGAGTCTTGAACTTTATGAGTTCCTAGACAAATCTTGGCAATTTGGCTTAAAAGTTGAAAAATAGCATTAATGTTGTTCTAAGTCTGACCCCAAGAGTCCTAGCACATGGGAGATAGGTATATAAGGTCATACAAACCCTAATACCTGGGTTGGAAGTTCATTTTCATGAATTGAGACTTGGAGAGCATTTTTGTGTGATTGGAATTCAAAAACTTTTGAGTGCATTTTTGTGTTTGAGCCTTCACCTAGTCAGGAATAGATTGAAAGGACTAACCTAATGCTTTGAGTAATTCATTTGTTTCATTTTATTACTGTACCTAGCATTAGATTAGTCATTTAGACCAACTGGTTAAGGTTTTGCAAGTTTTTGGGTTTTTGGACTCACTGCCAGTTTGGGCCAGTTTTGTGAATAATGAGTCCCACTTGAGTTCCCGTGGCTTTCCTCTCATGGAAACTTGGAATAAAGCTGGGGAATATGTAAATAATGTACATACAGGTTTAGGAGTCTTTGTTTTTAGGGGAAGTGAAGAAACTATCAAGCACTAGGCGAGTGCAAGTGCATTCTGGCTAGTGGATTGGAGAGGATAGTAGTAAAGAAAGCTGCTAAATGGATTGGTTTGTGCCAATCAAGAGCATGGGAGTGTGTGCACATGTATTCCAGACATTTTTGTGCAAGGAGGAGAGTTGAGGAGGTCATTGAAGCCCTCAAAGTTGGAAAAAGGAGATAAAACCCTTGAAACCCTTGAAATTAGGGAGGTATGAGGATAGTCATATGAACGGCCACTTCAGAGACCTTACACTTAGTAAATATTGAATCCTAGGGTACCACTAGAAATAATATCAAAAAATATTTGGGGGTTGTTAAGACCGTTTTTGAGAAAATCCAAGAAAACGGGTTCTAGGAGGCCTAGTTGGGGCAAAAAGCTGCAAGGCCTAAAATGGAGTTTTTCAAGAAAGCGATGGGAGAATGGTGAAAGAATCCAATGAGATGGATCAGTGAGGTTTCAAATCAACAAAGAGACAGTAGAATAACCTTTCCTAGCCCCTGGAGTGGTTAGGACACTTTGGGTCAGTTTGGAGCCCAGGGAAGCCTAGTGGTGAATTGAGAGTAATGGAAAAGAATTTGAAATTGGTGGAGAGTCTTATGAGGTGAGAGGGGTTTCCCTAAATAGGGTAGAGAGGAATAACCTAGGAAGACTAGAGAATAGGTCTTGGGAAGAGCAAGAGTGCTCTTGAAAGGTAAGTCTCCCCATCAAATTGGTATCAAAGCCATACAAGGCTTGGGAATTGAGAAATGAATGTTAGAAAGAAGTGAATCCATAGGAGAGAACACCATGGTGACCAATGCAGAGCTAGCTAGAGACTTAACAGAGCAACAAGAAAAGAATAGGCATCTTGAAGAGGCTATGGAAGAGATGAAGCACAAACTAGAAGAGGTGGCAGAGACTGCAAGCAAGATGAAGGTACAATTAGGAGAGGATAAAGATAAGGGTAAGAATCAAATAGAGGAAGACATAGAACCATAACCTAACCCTCCATTAGCCAGATGCAAGTATTGTAAAGTTGCAAAGTGGTGCAACTTTCACTGCACAGCTCATACGACCAAACAGACTCTTCCAACACATCTGGATGGGTACATTTACACTAGGGATGGTCCTATCTTGCACCCAAATATGCGGAATCACTCTGAGCTACATTGGACCAACAATTTCCCTTAAGAGTCCAAAGTGCTAAAAGGCAGCAATCTTTAAAGGTTTATTTCTCGGAGACCGTGAAGCTTACAGACTCTCCGTTCAAGGCTATGGGATCGTTTTGGGACCATCTATAAAAACCTCTCTCAATTTTTGCTATCTCAGAGGCATTTTTCTGTGGTGATGACTTTTCAGTGGAGGGAAAAGTTGTCAGATGCAAGCAGTGTAAAGTTGCAAAGTGGTGCAACATTCACTCTGCAGCTCATAGGACCAAACAAACTTTCCATCATGTCTATATGGGTACGTTTATGCTAGGTATGGTCCTCTCTTACACCCAAGTATGCCGAATCACTCTGAGCTACATTGGACCGACGATTTCCCTTAAGAGTCCAAAGTGCTAAAAGGCAGCAATCTTTGAAGGTCTATTTCTCAGAGACCGTGATGCATATAGACTCTTTGTCCAAGGCTATGGGATCATGTTGGGACCATCTACAAAAACCTCTCTCAATTTTTGCTATCTCGGAGGCGTTTTCCTGTGGTGATGACTTTTCAGTGGAGGGAAAAGTTGCCAGATGCAAGCAGTGTAAAGTTGCAAAGTGGTGCAACTTTTACTCCGCAGCTTGTATGACCAAACAGACTGTTCCAACACATCCAGATGGGTACATTTACGCTAGGGATGGTCCTCTCTTGCACCCAAATATGCCGAATCACTTTGAGCTACATTGGACCGGCGATTTCCCTTAAGAGTCCAAAGTGCTAAAAGGCAACAATCTTTGAAGGTCTATTTCTCAGAGACCGTGATGCTTACAGACTCTTCTCTAAGGCTATCGGATTGTGTTGGGACCCTCTGCAAAAACCTCTCTTAGTTTTTGCTATCTCAGAGGCGTTTTCTTGTGGTGATGACTTTTTAGTGGAGGGAAAAGTTGCCAGATGCAAGTAGTGTAAAGTTGCAAAGTGGTGCAACTTTCACTCTGCAGCTAGTACGACCAAACAGACTATTCCAACACATCCATATGGGTACGTTTATGCTAGGGATGGTCCTCTCTTGCACTCAAATATGCCGAATCACTCCTTGCTACATTGGACTGGCGATTTCCCTTAAGAGTCCAAAGTGCTAAAAGACAGCAATCTTTGAAGTTTTATTTCTCGAAGATCATGATGCTTATAGACTCTCCATCTAAGGCTATGGGATTGTTTTGGGATCATCTACAAAAACCTCTCTCAGTTTTTGCTATCTCGGAGGTGTTTTCCTGTCATGATGACTTTTCAGTGGAGGGAAAAGTTGCCAGATGCAAGCAGGGTAAAGTTACAAAGTGGTGCAACTTTCACTCCGTAGGTCGTATGACCAAAAAGACTATTCCAACACGTTTGGATGGGTACGTTTACACTAGGGATGGTCTTCTCTTGCACCCAAATATGCCGAATCACTCTGAGCTACATTGGACCGAAGATTTCCCTTAAGAGTCCAAAGTGCTAAAAGGAAGCAATCTTTGAAGGTCTATTTCTCAGAGAGCGTGATGCTTACAGACTCTCCATCCAAGGCTATGGGATTGTGTTGGGACCATCTACAAAACCTCTCTCAGTTTTTGCTATCTCGGAGGTGTTTTCCTTTGGTGATGACTTTTCAGTGGAGGGAAAAGTTGTCAAATGCAAGCAGTGTAAAGTTGCAAAGTGGTGCAACTTTCACTCCATAGCTCGTACGACCAAACGAACTATTCCAACACATTTGGATGGGTACTTTTACACTAGGGATGGTCCTCTCTTGCACCCAAATACGCCGAATCACTCCGAGCTACATTGGACCAACAATTTCCCTTAAGAGTCCAAAGTGCTAAAAGGCAGCAATCTTTGAAGGTCTATTTCTCAAAGACTGTGATTCTTACAGACTCTTTGTCTAGGGCTATGGGATCGTGTTGGGACCATCTACAAAAACCTCTCTAATTTTTTGCTATCTCGGAGGTGGCTTTTTATGGTGATGACTTTTCAGTGGAGGAAAAAGTTGCCAGATGCAAGCAGTGTAAAGTTGCAAAGTGGTGCAACTTTCACTCCACAGCTCGTACGACCAAATGGAATGTTCCAAAACGTCCGTATGGGTATGTTTACACTAGTAATAGTTCTCTCTTGCACCCAAATATGCCGAATCACTCTTAGCTACATTGGACCGAGTCAAATTAGGTGAAAAATTGATGCAGACACAAGGGCACAATCAAAAAATCTTTGCAACTTGCCTATTTGAGGCATCTAACATGATTATTTTGACCTCTTTGGACAGTCCAAAACTCCCTTAAAACTTGACAAGCAACTAAATACATATTTCCCTCTTTAACCCCCTTAAACCCTTGTAATAGTGAGAAACTAGTTTTTGTCTGATTACTCAACAATTTTCCAAAACACCAGACGAACACATGACTAATTCAAACACCCATATCCAATTTACACAACATATATGAGAAACAACATAGACTCCTTTGGACTGACATTGACTTCCTATACATTCACCCTTGAACATGCTACTCAATTAGCCCAAAAATGCAAAGCAACATACCTTCAAACACCACACAGACCCCTAAAACCTTGGGGCAGCAAATAAATTTCCAAGAAAACAAATATTTTTCAATTGGATTCCATTTTCACGGACCTGTAACCGTCAAATCAAAAAACCCCTATTTTTAGTGTAATTCTTGAGGGTTTATTGGATGTAGCACTTCCACAACCTTTCAGAATTTTCCACCACCTTAGAAACCTTTATTTAGGCCCCAATATTCTTAGAAAACAAAGAAAATTTTGGTATCTCAAATATTTTTGCAAACCCTAGGGTAAAAACTCTATTTTCAAGTGAAAAAAACCACCATTTTTGGACCTTTAACTCTTCATTTTATTTCAAAACCCAGTTCTCCATGCCTTCCACTCTTGAAATAACGTCAAGACATGTAATAAAGTTTCTACATAAAGTTTTTATACAAAGCAATGGGAAGATAAAGCCATGTAAGTGGTTTCCCCAAACTAATTCCCACCAAAACCATTCTTGATAGTTTAAAACTACGAACCACCTCAGCATGTAATTATGATAGCACTCAAGATAGCCCTCCACCATGAACATATCAACTAAGTAGGAACCCATAACATTATGGAAAGATGATCCACTTCTCCCAATGTAACTCCCAAGCATTACATGTGAGAGATGGTCAATTTCATTGATGGCAACGATTGTGTGACTCCCATTGATGACCTTCTTTATTCAATGCCATTACAACAATATCCAAAGCATTCCAAAGAATACTAATGAAAACAATATTTCAAAACCTCATGATCATTCAAGTACTCATTCTAACAATACAAGAGATTTACACTTCAAATTGCAAGTGAATATAATTTACTATATCTTAACATAAAAAATGCAAAACCTAATAGAAAAATGTATCAATGAGGTACAAGGATGTATAAAATCCAATCAATCAAACACAATCAACCTAACATAATTAAGGGTTGATAGGGGTATTGGATAATTAAGGGTTGATAAGGGTATGAATATTTATCTTTGCATCTACTCTTGAATATCTAGGGACTTGGTGATATTTAGAAATTTGTTACTCATTTTTATTGCATTGAATCAAAATGTCTCACTATTAATTGCTCCAATGCTATAAGATAAATGAATGTTTTCATGATTATAATGAATATATTGTATGTTATTAATGCTAGCGTATATCATCAAATTATGCCAAACATTTGTTTAGTCAACTCAAAGTGGGTGAATGACACCACTTAGTGAAAAGTTTGAATTTTGAATTTTAAAATGAAAGGGAATAGGTTTGTGACTATAAGGTCACCCTTGTGAATTAAAGAATTGGGTTTAAGGAGAAAAAGTTGCAAGCCACTATAATTTATTATATATAAATGGGATATTACAAAACCTGGTTCAAATGAGCATACTGACAGGAAAGAACCAGGAAGAAAACCTTCAGTTGTAGCTCGATTAAGTACAAAAATAGACCCCTTTACAAAATGTATGAGTTTCCAAAATACAGGCCCCTTTACATTTTAAACATACCCTTTATACAATGCCAAACATTTGACCCATATTTCAAAAAACATCACTAGGTATAGATTATGCCCATACACAATTATGACCATTTTACATTGTTTCCAATTTGAGAACTCAAATTTTACAAAATTTTCCTATTAGAGCATTCAAGGCACAGTCTTCAACAATAGTAGTATGTTCATGTTCTACACTAACAAGCACCTGTACAAACCATCAAGGTAGCTTAGAATAACCAATCTATATTATTCTAAATGACACAAAATATGATGAGATGGTAATGCAAACTATAAAAGACGCTTAGAATAACCAATCTATATTGTTGTAATCTGTTGCATACCTCTCTGAAAGGATCAAAGTTGGTTATTGTTGCAGCAAGTCCATGATAAATCATGCTAGGAATATCACAAAAGTGGGAAAATGAGAAATCTATATTGTCACATTAGAAAAGATGTTAGACTAACATATCTATATTAATCTAAACAACCTGAATGATGATGAGTTGGTGATGCAAACTATAAAAAACACATACCTCTTCGAAAGGATCAAAGCTGGCTATTGTTGTAGCAGGTCCATGATCAATCATGCTAGGAATATCACAAAAGTGAGAAAATGAGAAATCTATATTGTCACAATAGAAAATATGCTTAGAATAACGTATCTATATTAATCTAAAAAACTTGAATGATGATGAGCTAGTGATGCAAACTATAAAAAACGCATACCTCTTCGAAAGGATCAGAGCTAGAGCTATTGTTGCAGTAGGTCCATGATCAATCTTGCCAAAAATATCACAAAATTGCATACAAAATATCGCTATTAAAGACACCTACATTGCAATAGTATATAAAATATCAGTATTAAATAAAGAACACTAATGAACTTAATCATAATGAACATAAGCATTATACCTTCCATTCTTGAAAATGCTATTCAAGTGTGCCTGAAGGATCATCTCTTTGCTTAAGAGTATCTAATATTGCTTCATGATCAACATTACTAATTTTCCATAGTTGTTTTGTCTTTGGTCTGGCATGATACTTCAACAACTTAACATTTATTGCTATAACAAGGTGAAAATACATGAGAATGGTTTTGTGTTTCTCGTAGTCTTCAAATGTGGGTATGCCATTCTTTCTAATCATGTATGTTCGCAACCAAGTTCCTGCAACCACAACTGAACTTGTAGGATACATGAAACCATCATCATCTTCCATCGGTTGTGTTAACTTATGTTTTACCCATACACATTGAGCCAACCAATAGTCTGATCTCTCTTCATTCCCCTACGGTGCAACAACTGCAAAAATATGTCCTAGCTGTAGTAGATCTAAAAGCAAGTCATAATTAACTGAACTTTCCATTGTGTCATTTGTCATGGATATTGTTTGAGATAAAGGAGTTAGATACTGTGGTACCCATGTATCCACCCACTCACTTGACTTGTATTGATCCCACTCGCACTGAATACAACTCTAACAAAAACAAGCCAACTCTCGTGTCCAAATGGTCCATGTGCCTACATCTAAGCTTCGAAATGAATGCATCTTTGAAGAATCTTTGATTGTATGACAATCTAATCTACCTCCCACTGTACCCTCCTCAACTAACCAAAAGAATCTGCGCACTGTTGAATCAAGTGTCCCTCCTTGTGACAATGTTGAACTACACCAATCAACTATAGAACGTGCATCACTGAATTTTGCTCCTAAAATCTTCAATTTCTCCTTAACTAGAGCTCTCTTTATGCATGCACCTGCTCCATCATGCTCCCCTTTCCCATGTCCAACTTCAAAAAAATTCCAAATATGAGGTAGACCCCTCTCTACATGCATTCTACTCAACCAATAAAACATACGAGCATTCTTGAATTGACCTGTGCAATTATTTGACCAAATTAGATGTCGGTCCAATGATATATCATGCTCCTGCAAGAACTCAAAAAAATTCTTGAAACAATGATGGAAATACTTAGACGAGTGAGATCTATCATCACTCATATAAAAATGATACTCTCTAATTATCTTTCGATCCTCCTCAGTACTATCAGGTGCATGTCTAAATGTTATGTGGAAAAAAATAGCAATCTAAATGGAATTGTAATACTGAGATTGTACCTTGTTTGTGGTTGCAATGTGTAGTTTTTTGCAAAGTCAACCACTGATATAATAGTGCCAATCAAAAAAGAGTCCTTACACATCGTAAATTGTTTATCCAACCATTAAGACCTATGACTATGCCTTGCATACTTGTAGAAAAGATTGTCCTTAAAATCTGAAATAAAATTAGCAAAACTGTATTCTTTTGTAACCAACTCACATCTAGAACCTTCACCTCCACTTTGCAAAGTATAGTTGACTATCTCATATCTCTTTTTCTTAACAAGCTTCTTTCCAAATTCATGTTCGTAACTCTCATGAAAACATTGAACAAACTTTGACAAGCCACCACATTGTGAGCACTTTGCATTTAAACAATCATTTCTATAGAAAAAGCAACCATCATCTCTAGAACATAAAAATAGATCTATCAAGTCCCTTGATGATTTTGGAAGATGCATTGCACCACACTCTTGCAACATTTCATTTGTATGCAAAGTAGAACGGATACAACATAATAGCTCATGGTACATTGAAAACTCCACATGGTATTTGCAACAACAAGTATTATGAATCTTAAGAGGCACACAATAAAATGGCTTCAAACCCTCAAAATTCCTTTGGGAGATTTCCATATTTTTATGTGTTTCAATAAATTTTCTGAGCAACATTGTTTGGCTTGATTCCAAGAAATGTTTAGGATGTGATGTGTGGTCTCGATTTCCAATTCTTAACTTTAAAACATCCTTTGCATTGGGTGATACTCTAGAGTTATCATGCCAAAATTGTTGAATTACTTGCTTTACATTAACGGTCAGCTTCTTATGAACATCTGGAAGCCTCCCGGCAAAAGCCCATGTATCATTTTCAATAGGATCATCTATTCTTTCTCTTCTTGCAAGTGCTCTATCCAAAGTTTTATGATTTATGTCAAAATCAATACAAGTTCCTCTCATAAAGCGAGCCTTTTTCAATTGATGGCTTACTAGGGTGGTTGTAATGACTATCCAAGCAGCTCTCTTATCCTTTTCCTTGTTACTATTTCCAATAGACTTGAGAGCATTAAAAATATTTTTGACAATTATAATAGAATTTTTTTCAGTCTTCTTGTTCACACGAATCTTCAATTTGGCTAGCAGAGGTCTCATATTTTGCATCTTTAGCAATTGTACAAAAAGTTGGCATTGCTTGGTCAATGTCTTATCACTAAAATATTGGTTGAAAAGTCTTCTAGCCCACAACTGAATAGTTCGTGTTGACCTCTCGCCTTCAAAATTGTTTATAATATTCTCATCAAATTCAAGTAACCATTTAGGGGTTCTTGAGGGTCTTGAAATTGGAATATGTCTTTCTTCCATACAAGGTTCTTCATTTCTCATGTAATTTGGTGAAACATAATTTACACTTGCTTCAATATTATGTTCAAAATCTTCAACACATTTTCACCTTGAACATTTTCAATATCAATTTGAATAATTTCATTCCTAATATCATATCATGTTCAACATCTTCAAATCCAACATTTTCACCTTGAACATTTTCATTATCAATTTCAATATTTTCATTCCCAATTTCAAATCATATTTCCGTCAACATTTTCACCTTGAACATTTTCATTATCAATTTCAATAATTTCATTCCTAATTTGAATATCATGTTCAACATATTCAATTCCAACATTTTACCTTGTTTTCATCATCGCAATTTCCTCTTCACTTGAAAGACCACTAGGGGTTAGGTTCACCAATATTTAACATACCTTGTCTTCACTTCCTATGACTTTCTCTATCTTTTTGTCTATATGCTTCAATTTCTTCTTTTGTAAGCTTTCTCTTACGTTTTTGCTTCCAGACTTTGCTCCCCATTATACCTCATAAAAGATGCTAAAAATCATTGCTTATGACAAATTTCAATAGAAGATGCTCCAAAAAGTTGATCTTTGTCTCTTCCTATCTGAAACCCGTGTGTGTCACCTACAAACAGAATGTAGGGTCCTTTGGAATGCACAAAACCCACATGGGGCTTTTCTATGGCCCACAAATCCGATATCCGTTATGATCTAATATCCAATTCATTTGAAACAAATTACATGATACTTGTAACAGTATAATTTTTGTTCTACAAATTAGATATCCGATTTGTGTATACATAGACCTAAGGGTTAATGGTAGATAGTAGAGGGTTTAAGGGTTAAAGGTTTAGGGTTTAGGGTATATGGTTAAGGTTTAGGGTATATGGTAGAGGGTTTAAGGGTTAAGGGTTTATGGTAGATGGTTATAAGGGTTTAGGGTTTCATGGTAAGGGTATAGGGGAGAGAGATAGATGGAGAG
>VDFB02193867.1:130215871-130281603 GCA_007258455.2 Sequoia sempervirens | reverse complement strand
ATGTCAAGTTGCCTAACTCTAATTTTTCTGAATTTCCATTGCCACTTAAGGGCTTGTTTTTTCCATGATAATCCTAAACATACCTAGTTGTTTAATTATTTCCAAGTTTGATAATATTTTTTTCGGTCCCATCTATGCATTAGCTGACCTTTATGGGTATAGATTAATTATAACTTGTGATTTGAGCCAATTGTTGGAGAATATTTCATGTTTTGTTGAAGCCAACCTAAGTGATTAAAATATTTGCTAGAGGATATATATATGAGATCAAAAATTCATTTTTTATATAAGAATGGAGTAGTAAGAAGGTGTGTGTGTGAAAAAATTTAGAGTAGTTGTATAAGCGTACATCAGAAGATCTATTGATTGAATTTTTGCTTGTGCAGTAGAAGGGTTTTTGTGTAGGAGAACAAAGTAGAGAAGAGCAGAAGTGTGAATTGGATAGAAGGTCCATAATCTATTTTATGTGCTTCACAGGAATTGAATCCAAGCATTTGTAGATGTTATCTTATTAGTTCATTTTTTTTGTTATCACAAACATTTTGTAAGGTAGTGATCCTTCCTTATTTTGAGCAATGAGCTCTAGGCAGTGTTCTTGAATGCAAGTGCATTCTGTTTTGTTCATACTTTTAACATAATATAAATTGTGGATTAATCTCCACTGTGGTTTTTCCCCTAATAGGTTTTGCACGTAAAAATATTGGTGTATGGTGTCTTGATCATCTTGTTTATGTTCTTGCATCTTTATTTTTGTTTATATGCTGAAAATGATTTAAGATTTGAATTGAAAGTCAATTTTGCTGAACACTGATTCACCCCCCTCTCAGTGTTCCCTGAGTCCAACAAGATATACAATTGTAGTTACAATAACCATACCATGTATTTGTAATAAGTACCAATAATAGACAATGAAATAATGTATGATAACATTCCCCCATTATTACATTGTTCTTTCAAATGTACCCTTAAAAAATTAGAATTCACATTGCAAGGGATCCCTGCTTAAGGCTTACATAACACAAGTTGTTGATTAGAAAGAAAATGTAAATTCTTAAGAAGATCTTCCTTGAAGAAACAAATCCTAAATCAGGTGGAACACCATCAAGATTCCTCATGACCCTCTAAAGGATGTAGCTTTGAATTGAATTCCTGAGTTCTTGGACTACCATTTTCTCAAACTCCCAAATCATTGATTCCAAAATTATTTGACAATAATCCATATTGAGCTACAATAAAGCTCCATCAAGTTGTCTGATGACCCTCAAAATGGTACAATTCTTGATCACAATCTCATAAAATCGCTAGACAACAATCCATATTGAGTTCAACACCAAATCCCTTACCTATCTCCAAAAAAAATAATCTTCACAATATATGTATTCTTCAAATCCATCAAAATCAACAAGGAAATATCATTTAGATTTAAAAATGATTTTTCAAATTCCTTCTCTCATCCTTGCTCCTGTCTATCCCTTGGTTTTGGCTTTTGTGAATGGTTGTGTTGTGTGGGGCTTTGCTTTAGAACTGCTAGTTGTGGCAGATGTGTTGGGGGGAAATCCACCTTCTCTTAGAGTTTTTTCCATCCATGCCCTTGCTTCCTCTATTGGAATTTGTGTTGCCTCTGATCATTCCTTCATTCCTTCTATGAGGGCATTGATGGAGGGTTTATGTGGCTCTTCTATGCAAATTCTTCCCATTGTGCGAGGTCTTGTTGTAGCTTTCATTGTTGTTTCTCATGTGGAAAATGTGCTTGCTTCCTCTATGGGGCTTCAAAGCTTTGTTGTGGTAACTAGGGTTGGGTATGGGTATACTCTCCCTTGGTGAGTATCCATTCTTATACTCTGTGCCAAACCATCCCCTATTATGGTGTGTGGAAAAGATGCAATTTAAAATGAGTCTTTCTACCATCGTAGGGGTTTAATGTTTCACTTCTCCAACCTATAACATCCCAACAAAATTTAATTCACAAATGAAAATAAATATTGACATCATGAGCATCAATTTAAATGACAAAAAATCCATAGCTAATTCCATTTAGCAATTCCATGTCATAAATCATTTAAACCTAAAATAAATAATTTTATTCACTTCCATATGTCAATAGTTTCATATATGTTTGACTAGGCATTCAATTCCTCAAAGTCAATTCAGATTACATAGTTCCTTACAATACATCATTTGTTCCTTTACATCAATGATACATTACAAAATATAATTCTAGTATGATTCCTTAAATTTAGCTCATGTCCACTAGTGGATGAGAATGTGATTAGGGTGTTTTTCCACCCAACCATGAAGCAATGCTTCCCCAAAATTCTTCAGTCAGTTGAAGAATACTTGACCCTACAAAAAACACTTAGCAAGAGATACAGTTTGCAAGATGGAATCTGTGCATGCCTAACTACATGCATTTCTATCTATTGGGTTAGAATATGAATTTTTTATGTTAGGTAAATTCAATATAACTAAGAGAGGGTAAATAACCAAGTTTGTTCCATATTCATATATATAAAAAAATTGACTGCAAAGCTTGGCAAAGCTCATGTTGTATGAAATACAACTTTGGTTATATTTGGAAAAGAAAATCTACTCTCTCTAGCACCCATTCCAAAAAATAAAGCTTATCATATCAAAGGGGTATCCCTCCCTTTAGACCATCCATTAGAAAAATTCTATCGTTCTATAGTCTACCAATAATTCTTGTATCATTCCCACATCAAAATAAAACAATACTCATTCTCACTAGGTATATCTATTCATCTATTATCATATGTATTTGCAACTCATTATTGTTCCATATTTGTTGTTTGATTCCATTTGCACAACATTTATACTTGCTCAATAAGTAAATTAAATCAAGATGAATCAGAAGGTATATCATATGTAAGTGACCATGTATAAAGGAATCTTTATGAATGATTACATATATGTATGGAATGAATAATTTATTAATATGCATATACATTTTGAATTTTAAATGGAAAATATCTTTTACACAAGTCTAATTTCATATTCAAGAAGAAATATAATATCATTTCATTCAAAAAATTTATTCAAATAACAGTATCATCCATTTTCCAGTCTCAAATACTTTCATAGTCATGGATTCATATAAAATGGAATGATGCATCTAAACAAAAAAATATCGCCCATTAACAGAATACAAGAGTTTCTGATCTATTGCAACTAAAAATTCATACTATTTCAATGTTCAAAATAATCACAAAAAATCAAAATGTAAGCCCTACCCATTTATTCAACTCTTCTAGAGGATACAATATGCATGTTATTAACTCTTGATAACATGATATCATATGCCTCTGGGTTGTTGTCTTTGGCCGATATCATTCAAGCCACCTGTTTTACCCATATTAGTATTATCACTCCCAAATTTCATGAATAAAACAACATTCACAATTGATACTTATGACCAGATCAAATAGAAGATGGAACTGATATCTATAAGAGGCGGATCTCATATGCATATATATAAGTCATTATATAAATATATGCTCATATACTCGACCATGCAAATCAATAAAGGTTACTAGTGCCACAACCTAAGAAGGTCATCACAACTTCATCAAAGATTTTACAATTGACCATTTAATGATTGCTCTCACCACCACATACAGTGGAAGGTGAGACTCATTTTTAAGAGCGACGATTGCTTTGCTCAGCCTCTATGTTATGAGGCATTCTTTGCCACCCTAAACTAGTGTTAGATTAAAAAAAATACAGTGAGAATTATGTTAAATAAAATGAAACCAAGGTTAGCCTCTTAGTTGGTTGCCTATGGCGATACACATACAATTTGTTCAAAAAGAAATATATCTAGGTTGATTGATAGGCAGAGACCCATAATGGATAACTTTATGCATACTAGATGTCACATTGAGGGTAAGAAATCCAACCCCAAACACTGGGTCAATCATTAATTATAACATAATATAGAGCTTCAAAAGCTAAACCCTCATGGGCTTCACATGAGATCATCATAGTCGATCTTTAGATAGCAAAACCCCAAAACATACATGCACAATAATCACTTATTGGTGTAAAATAATTGCACATCAAATGATATCACATGGAGAAACAAAAAAATTGAATTACCTCCAATAATTTTGGCTTGAGATTTTTCATTCCACAGAATTGCTCTACTTTTTCCCTTCTAACTCATTGTTTTTTCTCCTCTCTGCTACTTTTTCCTCTTTTCTATCTTTTTCTTTTGCATTCCCCAAATTGAATCATCCCTACTATTTTGGGTATGATATAGAAATTATTTTCTTACAATCTTCATTCCATTAGTTGGCTACCCACTCCTCTACATGAGGGAGTTGGCCTCCCTAAATTTGGTGGGAGTTACATGTATTTTTGAATTTCCCCCATGATTTCAAATATCATTTACATTTCTTTTGTACGTGTATATATATATATATATATATATATATATATATATATTATTCTCATCTATGTGTGTGTGTGTGTGTTTATATTTATGTCAATATTTTTTCACATTAACTAGAGATTACATAAATATACAAAATCTCTTGTATATTCGAATCACATTTCAAATTTATTCAAAAGAGTGAAGATAGAATATCATTTTTTTTGTACAAAACAAATTGGATTTTCCTATTCTTTTTTCTTATTGAATATAAATTGTGAAATGGAAAAAATGAGAGAAGAATGCACAACTTGTTCTTTCCATTAATTATAATTTTCACACTAAGTATCAATGCAATTTTTTCAACTTTTCAAACATATGCAGATGTCACATTCTATTGTGGTGTGTGATATTCCAAATTCAATCCTTGCTTATTGTGGTCATTTGGCTAAGTGTTCCTACCTCAATCAAGTTCTCCTCCTTCAACCTATTTCCTACACACATATTGTTACACTTGTCCACTTATCAATAACCTTCAACCGATAATCCGATAGAATAATTTATTAAATCAGAAAATTGCATATTATTCATTTTTAAATTCTAATTTTCCATTTATTTCAGGGTATGTACAGGATCATGATGGGCCAAAAAGTGGCAATATGATGGGTATGTCGTAAATGAATTTTTGTTACCCAAAATTGAATTATGCTTTATTTTGAATTTAATAATTTATTATTATTCATTTTCTATTTGAATTACGACTAAAGTACTGATTGATAGGTTGATTGAAAAACATCTATAGCTTTCAAATGGTATCACATTTTTTGAATCCAAAATATGCATCACATTCTATTATTTGCATACTATAGGATTAAAAAAAGAAAATTTGAATTTCATGAATTTTTTACCAAGTTAGGTGGTTAGACATATGATTTTTTATTTTTTTAAATTGTAATAAAAATTCATAATTAATTATTTACTTGGAAAAAAATTACAAAAAAATATGCATCACATCGGGACATGAGTCATCTACTTATATCTAAAAATATTATAATTTTATTGTGGTTAGGGTGGGAAAACACCCACTTCTTGTTTTTCCCGAAATTTAAGTACTTTGCATTGAAATTTGAAATTTTCACCAAATAGATTTTTTTTAAGAAAAACTAGTAGTTTAGAAACTACATTCAATTTTCTATAGATTCTATTCTTACTTTTTTTTTAAATAATATAGATGACTTATTCAAATTTTTACGTCAAGTTTCCTAACTCTAATTTTTCTAAAAAAAAATCCACTTAAGGGCCTATTTTTCCCATGATTATCCTACACATACCCTTCAATTTTTCTCAAATTTTAAAATAAAAAAATCAAATTGAGATATGACATCTTTCCCCACTTAAAAGAGACATTGTCCAAATGTCTGATCAAACAAAATTGGTTTGCATACGTTTATCATTTCACCCATTTTTCAAATCAACATCATAACACACCAATTCAAAAATATCAAACATCAATATATAGATAATCTTAACGCATGTTGTTTTCAAGAAAAAATATCATAGCATAACAATAAAAAAATTTAAGGATCAAATCAAAATATGATCATCAATAGTCTATCTAGTAAATCAAAGGAGGGAAGGAGTGTTCTATTTGTTCCAAATCCTCCCATGTAGCATTGTCCTCATGATACTTGTCCCATTGGACCTTATATTGAACAATGTCCCTATTTTGCAACTTAACATTACATCTATCCAAAATTTTATTGGTCTCCACTAGCACCACTCCTAGATCCTCCACCCATAAACAATGTGAATCAAGTATATGAGATACATTTGGGTGGTATGTTTTAAATAAAGATACATGAAACACATATTATGAAGTTGAGCTAGACCAAGGGGTAGAGCAAGTCTATATGCGACTGGGTTGATCACTTCTAGTACATCAAATGGACCCATGTATCTCAAGGCCAACCTGGTGACTTTCCAAAGGTAATAGAGCTCTTATGTGGATTGACTCTAAAAAAGACCTTATCTCGGACTGTAAAGTGTCTAAAGGTTCTATTTTTGTCATAATAGCTCTTTTGTCTATCTGCTGCTTTCTTCATTCTACTCTTCCATTTCCTTTAGCATCTCATGACCCACTATGATCCTATCTTCCAATTTTTCCCAACTGATGGGAGTACAACACTTTCGCCCATACAATGCCTCAAAAGGTGTCATTCCTAGAGATGTAAGATGGGAGTTATTATAAGAATATTCTATTAATGGTAATTATTCTTCCCATTTATATTGTTGATCCACATAGTACATCCAAAGGAGATCTTATACAACCTAATTTATTCTCTTAGTTTGACCATTGATCTGAGGGTGATAGGAAGAACTGATTTTTAGCTTAGTTCCCAATGCTACATTCAAGGTTGTCCAAAATTTGGATGTCATTCATGTATCTCTGTCAAATATAATGGTCTCTTGCACTCCGTGTAAATGGAAGATCTCCTAGAAAATTTTCTTGGCCAAGGTCAATGATCCATTTGTAAGGTTCCTTGGGATAAAATGTGTGACCTTAGTCAACTTGTTGACTACTACTAGAATGACATCATGCTTGTTCCTGATTAAAGGTAACCCCTATAAAAAGTCCATACTAATCACTTGTCATTTATACTAAGGTATATCATGGGGATAAAGAAGCCCTGTGAGATGCACATGCCTAGCCTTAACCTTTTGACACTCCAAGCATCTGTCTACATATTCTACTACGTCCTTCCTGAGTTTTTACCAAAAATAAAAAACCTTCAATTATGCGATCATCTTTGTAACTTTGGGGTATCCTAAATATGACACATTCTGGACCTCATCTAGGACCATCTTCCTAAGCTCTCTAGAATCTAGGATATACATCTATCTCTGGTATCTTAAGATACTGCTTGGCTCAAACTCGTACTCATCAAATTGATGGTCTCAAGGGTTCTCTTTGAGGGCCTTTTTCACCTTCTCATAATGCTCATCACCTTGCATGTGTTGCATCACCTACTATTTCAGGTTGAATCTCACAGAGATAATTCCCATTAGATGTCTTCATCTACTAAGAGCATCTACCACTCATTTTCCTTTTCCTTTTATGTATGCAATTCCAAAGTCGTACTCGCTAGGGAATTCTAGCCATCTCCTTTATCGTGCATTAAGGTTAAGTTGAGTAAAAAATGTATCTCAATCCTAGGCAATCTATTTTGAGCTCAAATGGCTTTTCCAAGAGATAATGTCTCCAAATTTGCATGATGTGCACTATAGTTGTTAATTGCAAGTTATTTGGTGCATAGTTTACTTCATGCCATTTCAGCTTCCTAGACTTGTACACCATCACTTTCGCTTCTTGCATTAACATTTCCCCTACTCCATCTCCTAAAGCATACACACTAATGATCACTAGAAATTGACCATTAGGATCTGGAATAATGAGTACCAAGATGTAATGAGTTTTTATTTAAGGAGATGGAAAGTCTGATCACACTACTCAGTCCACTCGAACCTCTTTCCTTTCTTTTGAAGATATTTTATTGGGGCTTCTATTTTAGAAAACCCTTGCACAAATTTTCTATAATATTCTACAAGGCCTATAAACTTCGCACTTTTGACACATTTTGAGGTGTTGGCCATTCCACTATTTCCTTTATCTTTTTAGGATCCACTAACACTCCTTCTTTTGAGACGATGTGGCCTAGGTAATGCGCCATGTCCTGGTAGAATGAGCACTTGGATAACTTTCCAAAAAAATTATTTTCCCTTAGTCATTGTACGACTATCCTCAAGTGTTGATTGTGCTCCTCAATGGTCTTGGAATAAAATAAAATTTCATCAATGAAAATTAGGACAAAATTGTCCAAATAGCCTTGGAACACATTGTTCATAAGGTTCATGAAAGCTGCAAGTGCATTATTCAACCCAAAGGGTACCATGGTGAACTCATAATTCCCATATGGAATTTGAAAAGATAATTTTAGAATATCCTCCTTTATTGTCAACTGGTGGTAGCCAAATCTGAGATCTATTTTGGAGAATATTGGTGCTCCCTTTATTTGATCAAATAACTCATCTATCCTTAGAAGAAGGTAATGATTCTTGATGGTTACCTTGTTCAACATCTAATATTATATGCATAGATGCAAGATATTATAGAGAAAAAAAATGTATTCCTCAACATTTCTACACTTGTTTAGGACCTCCCTATTAAATTGAGCTTATTGTTGCCTTGATTTAGTGTTGTAATGTGTACAACACATTCACATTAGGTCTTGGGCCCTTGTAAATTAAATGGACCTAGCTATGCCATATTTAGGGTGTTGTAAAGTGTGCCTTTATACTTTCACACTAATCTATGGCTTTATTTATGAATTGGGATTCTTTATGCTTTAAATTGGCCTTATTTTGCATCCACAAGCATTAATTAATGCATATTTCCAAGATTTCTCTTGATATTTACCAATATCCAATCATAATTTATGTGTTTTTGGATTGTATGGCCTAGATTTAGTGATCTAGGAATCATACACCACCTTGGGCATATGGGTCCCACCTAAGTTTTAGGGCCTAGATCTAGATTTCACATTAATCTAAGCCTTTCTTGAAAAAGGTGTCCCAAGCATAGCCTAGTGGGACTCATACACCCCAATTGGCATATGAGTCCTACTTAGGTTAGACCTAAATTAAATTCAAATTCTTGGTGGGATTTTATCTTCCTAGATTTGATGTCAACTTGTAGTGTTGTAATTTCGGGAAATTTGGCATAAACAAGTATAAATACAAGGTTATTTCACATATTTTCTACTAAGCTTTCAAATATTCATGCATTCTAGTAAATTGTGATTACAAGTATTTACAAGAGCATTGATGAGTGTTCAAGAGTGATTATCAAGAATTTTGAAGCATTATTCAAGTATCAAGCATCATATCAAAGTCATCATGCATCATGTTTGTTTTGAGCTAACATTTGTGATGTAGGGTTTTCTAATTCAAGCAAGCATTCCATTCAAGATCCATATCATTCAGGCAAGAGTGAAGATCTACATCCCTTGTATCCATTACATATAAGATTGTAGCCTTTTGTTCCTAGGGTATAGTGAGTTGTAACATATCATTTTGTTCATTCATCATTCCTCCTTTCAATTTCATTTCATGACAAGGTTTGATTTGCAAAATGGGGTTTGAACAAGGAAAACCACTATCTACTAACAAAACAACATTTTTCCCTCCCTTTAGTTTGTGATTTGTAGATCTAGGTTGAAACATTGAAGAGCAAGATTGGAAGAAGTTGTCAAGTTTGCAAAGCTATCAAATTTGTCACATTGTTTACAAGATAACTAAAAGAAACCTATAAAGCAGAATTTAGCATTTCAAATCTAGAAATCAAGATTGGAAGAAAGAGAAGAGATTGAAGAGTAGATTCAGACCTTGACTTTCCAAAAAATCAGACCAATACTGATATGCCTTATGGCATATGATTCCTAGTACATTGAATTTTCCAGATTTTAGGAGTTCTAGACTAATCACTACTAGATTTTTGTTCCTACCTAAAAACCCTAATCTGGGGGCTAAATCGCCTAGCTTGGTGTATGAGTCCCAATGTGCATTAAATTCATTATTTTTAGCATTTCATAGTTTTTTCCAAGCTGTACTATAGGTTTCTTGGTGCACCTCTTTGATTTCTCAGTTTTCTATTTTGATTTGCATTCATTTCTAGGTCATTTACTTATGTTTTGCATGTTACTTGTCTTTCCAAGCCCTAGCTTGGTGGTGAACCCCCTTTTAGTCACTAATCATACCCTAGAACAACCTTTAGTAGATATTTTTCCCTCATTCCACCATTGGATTGAGATCTCTAGGGTTTCCTTGAGTGAAACATGAGTGAAATAGGCCCTAACCCTAGTCTTCCATCTCCTAAAAGATAAAACCTCATCCTATTTACATTATTTTAGGTTCCATACTTATTTTTCACAAAGATGAATGGTGCTCCCCAAGGTGACACACTAGGTCTAATAAGACCTTTACATAACAAATATTGTCACTAGGATTTCAATTCATAGAGCTCTATGGTAGTCATCCTATACGGGGCCTTAGATTGTGGCTTGACTCCAAGCACTAAGCCAATGGAGAAGTCGAATTCTCACTTTAGAGACATCTCAGTGAGATCTTCACAAAACACTTAATGGAATTCCCTAAGGATTGGATAATCATCAAGGTATGGTATCTCTTTTTCAATTTCACTAACATGAAAAACATATATGACACAACCCTTCCACTGAGCCCTCTTAAGCGCTATAGCTAAGATCTATCTAAGTTCCAAGGGTTGTTGTACCCCATGTACCTCAACTAGGTATCCATAGTGATCTATACATCTCACCACATTATCCTTACAATTCACCATAGCCTTATGCTCAGTTAACCAGTGGATTCCTAAGGTTACATCATACGATCCTAGTGGTGAAACATAAAGGCTAACTTGGGTCATGAAGGTGGGAAGCTCCAACTCACTATAAAAGAGACATGAGTCTACTACCCTCTCTTCTCTATTCCCATACTGAATAGACCATGAATTCTTCATACAAATAGGTCAAATAAGTATCTTTGAAATCATTATAGGGTCTATGAAACATTAAATAGCTCCAATATCTATCAAAATAAAAATGGTTCAACCATAGAGCTTACCCATCAACTATATGGGAGAAGCCTAGTACTCTGCCTGTCTTTTGTCCACTACTGCATGGATCTTGTGTTATAGGGTCTACTATTGGTTTCTTTCCTTCCATGACCTTGGCTACTGAGGGAAGTTAGAGACATAATGATCTCCCCCACAAGTGTAGCATATTTCACGTGGTCCACTTCGTGTTCCAAACTAATCTTCTTTTATGTGTCCTTAGGCATTGTTTTAGGTGTCATTACCCTTGTTAGACATTTTATTCCTTTTGCATTGGTTGCGTTATTCCTTTTCTAGAGGGTAACCTTCCCTTTTTACGCTTCTGATTTGATGGGACTTGCTTCCTTTTTTCCTGTCACCCTTCCAAAATCTTTTGTTTTTGAATCAAGGTTTGGAGTATGATGCTTTACGAAGATTAGACATTTGTTGCAACTTCTCTTTTATTATGGTTGTAAGAGAGGCAGACAAACCACATTCAAGGCCCTAGCTCAAATTGAGCCAAGAGTGGAAGGATGCCCTAACTTACCTCACTCTAAAGGGGTTTCTTGAAATGATGGATGAGAATGATGAGGACTATAAGGTCCTTCAATTACTCTACAGACCTGAAATCCAAAATGGGGCTAGACAAGTTGGTTTTTGGGTTCAACACTATACCTCAAGTATCTTTCTACCCAAGGACGAAAGCATGGTTGTGGGATGACAACATGGAACACTATCATCTCTCAAGTGTGCTAGCCTCCATACAACCAGAGGACTAAAAATATAGTAAGAACCATCAAAAAATGAGTTGACAACCTAGCTAGTGATTTTTAAGAGAAGAAAATAGAACTATAAAGTAAGAGAAGTATAAACGAATGTGATAAAGTAGATATATTAAAGCTAAGGTGAAAAAGATGATCTCACAAAAGAGCCTATTCACCAGCTAGCTCCAAATGCACGTCCACCTACACACAAGAAAGATGAAAATTGTTCGGGACTATATAGGGGTCTATCTTAGTCAAAACCTTGTTTTGGTGTTTTCACCTCCATGGATAGCCAAGATAGCAATGATAGAGAAAGGTATGATAAAGGAGAAAAGAAAGTAGATAACACAATAAACACTACAAAATAGTAATGTGATACTCAACCAAATCATAGAGGAGAGGAGTTAAAATGTTTACCACCTCCACAAAGAGCTCACTAGCTAATGGGGGAGAAAAAGAGGACTCAATCCTCTATTGCAATGGTTTGTTCCACACTTGCTCTACGAAGTTGATGGAGTGTTGTTGTTGTTGCTATGGATTTCCAAAATGATACTTGAAGTGATGGATGCTCATAAATGCTTGAGAATGCTAAAAGAGAGTGTGTAGAAGATGGATTGAATGAAGAATGAAGCAACTTGAAGAAAGAATGAGAAATAATAAGGTATTTTCAGGTTGTTTGGTTGAAGTGGGACATTACAAACTGACCCCAATGGGAAGTGTAACACCTCTTCCAACTTCAAATGTAGGAATCTGTCAAGGACATAAGTGTGCCACGTGGACATCTGCATGCCGCACAAGCATCCTAGATAGTTATTCTTCTACTAACACAAAAGAAAAATGCCAAGTAGAATTAAGGTAGTGAGCTGATGTGGAATTTTTCCTTCAAATTTGGTTTTCCAAGGTGAGGAAGTGTAAAAGGGGAATTTGCATAAGGGGTGCAAATTTGCTCCTATAGATTTTTCCCCCTTTAGTGAGAATGAATACTGATGAGTGCTTTAGTAAAGTAGATCAAAAAGATAGTAGGGTTAGAAATGTATACCTGAACCATCGAGGAAGCAGGGTGATCTAGTGAACTCAAGAGCACCGAGCAAGTAAAGGACTTCATACCCCTGCAAAACTATGAAGTTGTAGAATGAAAGTGTCTTATAGGCTCACAGACCTAGAAGGAGGGAACCCCCAAGATCTCTCACATGAAGGAAACCCTGAGAAGTAAGCGCCTCATAGGCCCATAGACCTGTAAGGAAGGTATCCTCCAAGATCTCTCACATGAAGGAAACCCCAAGAAATTACCCTACAAACATGCAAACCTATAGGGAAGGTGTCTTCCAAGATCTCTCACATGAAGGAAACCCAAAGAAAGCACCCTACAGACCCATAGAACTATAGAGGAGTGACCCCCAAGATCTCTCACATGGAGGAAGCTCAAAATAAGTTCTCCACTTACCTGCAAACCTATAGGGAGGTATCCCCCAAAATATCTCGCATGGAGGAAACCAAAGGAAGGGGACTTCACAGAGTTGGAAATCAGCTTCACAAGCACACTCGTGAAGTGACATGTCTACTCATAGATAGAACATGTCAAAAAGTGGCTAGACACAGGCAAGGAAGTAGATACTCATGCAAACTACCAGCAAGTTGGAAAAATTTCAAAGGGGTCCCTCAAGGAACCTGGAGTAAAGAAGGGGTCCACTCAAAGGACACACTGTTCGAAAGTATGACTTTAGAGATGTTTCTTTCTCAAATCAATTCATCATCAAGTAATCCTTTTGAAAGATGTTCACTTCATCAAGGAATTCAAATAGAAGAAAATTCCCCACATGAGGGGAAGGTCAAAGCTACTCCCACCTCGTAGGAAGGTTTTCAAGTTCTTTCTTTGCAAACCCACGATGGAGGAAACACGTTCTATTAGGGTTTCAAGTCAAGAATGCAATTCTTCGAAAAGAATTTTGTGAAGATTTTTGAGAAAATATTCATTGGAAATGAATTTATTTTCTGAAAATCAGAGTATCATAGAAGTGGCATTGTCACACATGAGAGGGAAAACTCAAGCAAAGAAGAGAGAAAGATAAAGAAAAAGCTAAAAGAAAGCATCACGAACAAAGGGCAAAGGGGTAGCCTGATATTTCAGGGTTAGAACTACTCATAAATATATAGAAGTATAATAATAGTACATAAAATGAACTATCATCAACCCCTTACTATATCAAACCATGTGAATAATGCATGAGAAAACAAAGTAAAAGTAAAAAATTGGGTCAACATGGAAGGGAAGCCTAAATTCACCCAACGCTTTGAATCGTCCCCAATTTATCAAAAATCAATCACAAACATGGAAGAATGATTAAACAAATAGAAGAATTTTTACGACACAAAAACCACTCATGTATTTGGGTATGTGCAAGATCATGATTGGCTAGAAAGTGGCAATATGATAGGTATGTGTAGGGTATGTGGCTGACAACCTTTCTTTTACCCAAAATTGATGAAACAAAAAGGGTTTTTAAAGGAGATTCTCAACTTTCCACTAATATAAATTATGCTTTACTTTGAATTTAATAAATAATTATTATTCATTTTCTATTTGAATTATGACTAAAATCCTAATTGACAAGCTGATTGAAAACATCTATAGCTTTCAAACATTATCACATTTTTTGAATCTGAAACATGCATCACATTCTATGCTTTGCATACTATAGGATTAAAAAAAATGAATTTCATGAAGTTTTGACCAAGTTAAGGTGGTCAGACATACGCATTTTTATATTTTTAAAAATTTGTAATAAAAAATTCATAATTAATTATTTTCTTGGAAAAAAATTACCAAAAAGTATGCATCACATTAGGACATGAGTCCTCTACTTATATCTAAAATATTATAAAAAAATATTATCATTTTATTGTGGTTAGGGTGGTCAGACAAACACCTACTTATTTTTTCCTTAAAATTTAAGTACTACTACATTGAAATTTCAATTTTTTACCAAATATATATATTTTTAAATAAACCTAGTAGTTTAGAAACTACATTCAATTTTCTACAGATTCTATTCTTACATATTTTTTAAATAATATAGTTAACTTATTCAAATTTTTACGTCAAGTTTCCTAACTCTATTTTTTCTGAATTTTTTGCCACTTAAGGGCTTTTTTTTTCCATGATGATCCTACACATACCTATCCAAGCACCAACAAGGGTGACAAGGGTCATCCAAGAACACATAGCATGCTTACGGGGGAACACATCACAATGCACACACATCTATTCTAAAGTTAAAGAAGGGGCCTCCCCCTAACATTTATTGACCAGGAGGTCATCCACTTCCCACTCTAGATCATCATACGGTGAAGGAGGATGAGCTTGTAGTAGTGGAATGTTAAGAGGAGGAGCGTCCAACACTCCCACAACAAGGGCTAAGGAAGAGGGCCCCGCAAGGTCCTCTCCGCCAAGCTCTTGTGGAGCTAAGGTCAGTGATTTTGTGAAGATCGTTGACAAGGTTGGAACTTCATCTAGAGAGTTAAACATGCACTTTACAGGAGTTCCATATTTCACCTCAATGGATGGAGAAGGCTATGCCCAAGATTCACTGCTAGGCTCACTGGGTGATTCGGGAGCAGTGATAAACTCAGGGGAAACCAGGATTGGTTCCGTCACTAGTAAAAAACAAGTCAACATAGGACCACCTTTCAAAGAAGGTGGAATTCTCTTACATCATTTGTTGCTGGTAGGACCACTTTCTACCTTTTTCTCCATCAGGGGACGTGAACTCCCCATAGATGAGGCAAGAGGTGTGGGGGAAGAGAAAACTATAGTATATACCACTAAAGTGTTTGTCATATCTACAGGTTTTAGGAAAGGAGGGACATCTAGAAGGGGCATTGTAGACACGTAAAATTGATATCACACATATTTAATTAAATCTTATTAGCCCATCAATTAAATAAATCAAGATTATTTGATTGATCTCCTACGGTTATCTTGCTAGTTAAATAAATCACTTTAGTTAATTATCTCCTAAGGTTTCATCATTTAATTAAATCAAATGTATTTAATTAAATGGATAGTGCATCAATTTCCTCCCTTTTGATTTAAATAAATCCAAGTATCTAAGTCAAAAGTCAAAATCACCTAATCATCATCTTAAATTAATCAAACCACGATTAATGCTAATGTTAATCCTCTTTTCTATAGATTTTGCAACTTTTGCTCATAAATCAATTTAATTGATTTATTAATTCATCATTTTCATTCAAAATGGCATCTTTGAGGGAATATTCTTCCAATTTGAATTTCCCTCCCATATGACTTGTCCATCCAAAAAAGCAAATTGAATAGAATTTGTAGCAAACTTGCACATGGATTAAAATGCGGTCAACCTTCATCCTATCACATGTTGACAAGTGGCATCTTGTCATTAGTGGATCATTAGTCCCACATTCATCCATTTTGCATGTCTCTCCATTGTTCTCTCTTATAAATAGAGAGCTCATCCTTTGCATTGGATCATCCACAATTTGAGTATTTGCACTATGGTCAAGAATCACACATCTCCATCATCAAGAGCTTATCAAGGATTGGGAAAGGACTTCTTTCCACAAAAACACCATTCCACTATGGAATAGGATTTACTTCATGTTTTATTGTATGCTTTCAATTAGTTTATCTAATCCTTTGTTGTTTTCATTGCATTATGAGGCATGTTGACTTATTTCATAGGGATGTTGACTGTTTTCTTTGTTTTAAAATACAAATCATGCTTTGTGTGTTAGGATTTTAGCCATTTGCAGATTTTCACATCCACACACATCAATAAAGGTGGCTCCACTGAAGGAGCAATGAACACCTATAGATTTTTAGGGTCAGGCATATTCATACTCACAGTGGAAGTCGAAAGTGATATGGAGCTAGATTGAATAGAAGAAGAGGGGAGGAGAGAGGAGGACATGGTAGGAGGCTCAGATATAGGGGTGGTCATCTCCTCTTCCTTGCTCTGTAAGTTGGCCTGCTCGTCCATGAGAGCCTTCTGCTGATGCTTGTGCTCGTACACAAGGTGATTTTTGTGACTCTTTGAGCCATAGGCTAGAGGCTGCAAAGGGATAGAAGGCTCCTACTCAGCCATGAGTGTCCACTATAGCTATTTCTAGTGGAGGAACAAACTCTTGAAAGGGAGCAGGAGGAGCAAGTTGGGGAACAATGAGGGGAGTTGACTCTAACACCTCAGTAGTAGACCTCTTCTCGCTTACTACTTTTGGGGAAGCAATGGTGGGAGGCCGTAGAGATCAAGACATAAAGGATTCCCCATGGGGACCTTTCTTCCTACTATACTAAATAAGCCTAGGCTCTATGGGCAGAACATGAAGCTCAAACGCAAGACACTTGGGCTTTCACCGAGCGGGTACCATAGGATTCTCTCACAAAAACATAATGAAATATAAAGGCACAACAACAAGAAGAGACATAGCATCAGGCTAGACAGTGGAGGAGGAAGGAGGATCTTGGGACTGCTTATCTTGCTCCCTTCTACGTGCCTTGGCGGCATCACCATCAAATTTTAAGCAAGCCCTATGTGAAATAGCATAGGGTGACAGAGCGTATCTCACTCTCAGAATCAAACACCCTCTCTTATAATTTTGATAAGTCTAGTACAAAAGGTCCTTCCTTGGAAAAAAAGGACCAATAGGTGCAAGCCAAGAGTAATCCAAGGAGTAGCTACCATGAGCAACTAGTTGTTTATAACCATTACAATTAATCATGTGCATGAATCCCTCATGGATAAATTTTAGAAATTTATGCACAATCGAGGGTATGCCATTCATAGCTACTAACCAAGGGATACCTAGCTTTACTCTAAAGATTTCAGATCTAGGGATTATGTCAAAAAAAAGCTTCATGGATTTAGGTCCAACCAAAACTAACAAGACAATACTTCCCAAAGGGGGAATAGAAAGTCCTTCATGCGTGTGAATGGCACTTATAGGTGCATCATACCCATCTTTGTGCAAAAAATTGATTAGCATGATCTCCTTAGTTTTGATGTTTACTTGAGACATTGGGTCAACGAGAACACTTGTTACAATGTTTTTGTGGATTCGTGTAGGGATATAGAGAGGAGATGGTTCCCTATTAAAACCCATTGGCAGATCCTGTGAAGTGAAGGTTATACTAGTACCACTACTCATAGGTTGTGTAGAGGGGATAGGTTGATACAGGAAAGAGGCCATGTCACATGCAATGAATGACACTCTCCTGGGACTCTCTAAAGGTTGCAAGGTAGGAGAGTGACCCAATTAAGGTTTTGTTACACAACACTTTTGGAACCTTCCAACTACACCTATTAGGGGTCACAGGTTGGGTTATGAGGTAAAGAGCCCCATAACACTCACACCTATACAATTCTCCTAGAATATGAGGAAAGGCTCTTTCAGTATCGCAAAAAATAACCAAAATGGTTCACATCAGGTTTACCAAAAATGTAGGAGAGGTGGACCAACCACGTTCAAGGCCCCAAGTCATGGAGAGCCAAGAGCAGAAGGCTGCCCTAACTTACCTCACTCTAAAGGGGTGTCTTGAAATGAGGGATGATAATTATGAGAACTATAAGGTCCTTCAATCACTCTCTAGACCTGAAATCTAGAATGGGGCTAGGTGAGCCATTTTTTGGGTTCAACATTGTACCTCAGGTAGCTCTCTTCCCGAGGATGAAAGCACAGTTCTAGGATGATAGCACAGTGTGCTAGTGTCTCTCAGGTGTGCCCACATCCGTATGACCAGAGGACCGAAAATATAGTAACAACCATTAGAAAATGAGCCGATGACCTAGCTAGTGATTTTTAAGAGAACAAAACAAAACTATAAAGTAAGAGAAGTATAAATGAATGTGATAAAGTAGGTATATTAAAGCTAAGGTGACAAATATGATCTCACAAAAGATCCTGTTCACCAGCTAGCTCCAAATGCATGTCCACCTATACACAAGAAATAGGAAAATTGTTGGGGGGTTGTATAGGGGTCTACCTCAATCAGACCCCTGTTTTGGTCTTTCCACCTCCACAGATAGCCAAGATAGCAATGATAGAGAAAATTATTCAAAAGGAGAAAAGAAATTAGAGACACCAATAAACACTACAAAAAATTAATGTGCTACTCAACCAAATTGTAGAGGAGAGAAGTGAAAATCCTTACGACCTCCACCAAAATCTCACTAGCTAATGGGGGAGAAAAAGAGGACTCAAGCCCTTGTTTCAATGGTTTGTTCCACACTTGCTCTACGAAGTTGATGGAGTGTTATTTCTACTGCTATGGAGTGCTAAAGTGGTGTTTGAATTGATGGATGCTTAGAGAATGCTTGAGAATTCTAAAAGAGAGTGTGTAGAAGATGGATTGAATGAAGAATGAATCAATTTGAAGGAAGAATGAGCAAGAATAAGGCATTTTCGGGTTGGTTGGTTGATGAGGGATGTTACAAACTAACCCTAGTGGGAAGTGTAATTCCTCTTCCAACTTCAGACATGGGAATCCATTAGGGATGTAAGTTCACTGTGTAGGAATCTCTGATAGTTATTCTTCTACCGATGCAAAAAATGGATTCCAAGTGGAATGAAGGCAGTGGGATGATGTGGAATTTTTCCTTTGGATTTGGTTTTCTAAGTTGAGGAAGTGTAAAAGAGGAATTTACATAAGGGGTACAAATTCACTGCTATACAATGGCCTTTCCAAAAGAATCCTCCATAGTAGGAGGATTGTGGAGATCCACCTCAACTCCAATGTGAGGTCTCATTGATCCTAGTATAAACTTTTGAATCCAAAAATTATCATCAACTTGATATTTGGGCACATAATTTAAAAATAGGTTGGTAAAATTCTCCTACTACTACACTATTGTACGTCCTCCCTGGGTTAGACTCTAAAATGAAATCATTTTCTAGTTGAAGAAAAAATATGGTATCCACCTCTTTCTAAATATTTGAGGAAAAATTCCCAAGTAATCCCTTCTAGAGGGATTCTTCCTTCGGATTTCTCATTATCCAACCACAGAGTTGCTTCCCTAGAAAATTGGTACACAACAAACATAGCCTTGGTTTGATCTGACAAGTTACAAAGATCAAATTATTTTTCCATCTCTATGATCTTTGCCTCTTCCCTATCTCTGATAGCCTTTCCATAAAACTTTGGTGGTGCTACCTTCTTAATATCCTTTCCTATTTCTTCCTCAATCCAACCTTGATTACAATCTCCTTCTCCTTGGTCAGGTATCTCATTCCTGAGTTTTTGATCTTCCCACACTCCTCAGACCTCTTGTTCTGACTGGTCCATTTAGGATTCTTGTCAGTTCAAAAGTTCAAAAATTTAACCCAACCTCTTACTTGGCTCATTGTCCTATCTACTACCACCCACATCCTGTCTGGTGGTCACCATAGTGACTCACACTCAACTTGCATCACAATCACATTTAGTGTTCAAGTACAATGTTTTATGCTTAAGCTATTACATATAATGAATATAAAAAGCAAGCTAAAAAGGAATAGAAAAGAAACAATACACGTTATCACATAAGAAAAACTTCCAAGATTCATGCCTTGCTCAAAAAGAATTCTCTTCTATTTATATTAAGTTTGATTTACATAGATCCTTATTTACAAATTTTTTCTACTCTAGGCAGTTCCCCCATCATCGGATTGAGGACATTCCTTAGGATCCTCATCTAAGTGTACGTCTTCCCTCTTGGGTGAGGTAGGACATGTGTGCAAGTACTCCTCCTCCTTATTCATCAGTGGCATATTGGGCCCACATCCTACTAGCCAATCTCTAAAATAAAAGGGTTTTGTAATCTTAGGAGTTCGTTTAGGCTCCTCTATCTTTTTTCCTCTCTCCAACTTGAGTTGGGTGAGGGTGTATGCTAAAGTTTCTTCATCAAGAATCTTGGGTTGGTCTTCAGGTTTCGAACTCTCCTCAACAACAATTTTCCTTTTTGTAGTCCTATTGGTTTTCCCTTTCTTTATTCCTGACTTGGACATTCCCATTTCCTACAACCAATTCAAATTGGTCATTTTCTAGGTAACTTAAATCTAGTTATAGGTCCACTATTCCCTAGCTCAACCTTCGTGGGATCATAGGCCTAGAGCTAAAGCTTGAGCTATGATACAAAAATGTAATATCCCAACTTGATCTAATTTGAAAATAAATAAATATTGACATCATGAATATCAATTTGAATGACACAAACTCCATAGCTAATTCCATTTAGCAATTTCATGTCACAAAAAAAAATGAAATAAATAATTTTATTCACTTCCATATGCCAATAGTTAAATAAATGTTTGACTAGGAGATCAACGCCTCAAAGTCAATTCAGATTACGTAGTTTCCTTTCAATATATCATTTTTTCCTTTACATCAATGATACATTATAAAATAGAATTATGATATGATTCCTTCAAGTCAGGGGTATGTGTAGGATCATCATGGAAAAAACAGCCCTTAAGTGGCAAAATTTTTAGAAAAATTAGAGTTAGGCAACTTGACGTAAAAATTTGAATACGTTATCTCTATTATTTCAAAAATATGTAACAATCTAATCTGTAGCAAATTGAATGTAGTTTTTGAACTACTAGGTTTTTTTTTTTTTTTAAATATATTTGGTGAAAATTTGAAATTTCAAATGCATTGGTACTTAAATTTTAGGGAAAAAATAAGAAGTAGGTGTCTATCTAACCACCCTAACCATAATAAAATGATAATATTTTTTTATAATATTTTAGATATAAGTAGGGGACTCATGCCCCAATGTGATGCATATTTTTTTGTAATTTTTTTCCAAGAAAATAATTAATTATGAATTTTTTATTGCAATTTTTTTTAAAATATAAAAACTCGTATGTCTGACCACCTTAACTTGGTCAAAACTTATTGAAATTCAATTTTTTATTTTTCTAATCCTCTAGTATGTGAAGCATAGAATGTGACACATGTTTTTGATTCAAAAAATGTGATACCGTTTGAAATCTATAGATGTTTTTGAATTAGCCTATCAATCAGGACTTTAGTCATAATTTGAATGGAAAATAAATAATAATTACTTATTAAATTCAAAGTAAAGCATAATTTATATTGATGGAAATTTGAGAATATCCTTTAAAAACCCTTTTCATTTCATCAATTTTAGGTAAAAAAATAGTCATCAGCCACATACCCATCATATTGTCACTTTTTGGCCCATCATGATCCTGCACATACCCTCAACTCGCCTCCACTGGTGGACAAGAATATAATTGGGGTGATTTTCCACCCAACCAAAAAGCAATGCTTCCCTGGAATTCTTTAGTCAGCCAAATAATACACAACTTTGCATAGAACACATAACAAGAGATACAGTTTGCAAGGTGGAATCTGTGCATGCCTAACTATATGCATTTCTATATATTTGGTTAGAATATGAAAATTCTATTTTAGTTAAATTCAATATAATTAAAACATATAAAAATGAGTGATTTATCAAGATGATAAACCACTATTATTTTCTAGGGGTGTTTCACTTAATTATGAGGGATAAAATTCCTAAATAACAATCAGAAAACAATCCTAATTGTTATAGAAATAATAAGGGAAGTTTTGGAAGGCTGAAACAATGTGTACCTTGTTGAAAACTTCCTATTTTTAGGTCACTAAGAACTCATTCCCCTTTAGTGGTGAATAGGTCCCTGTTAGGGTTTTAGAAAATTGAATTATGGGTTATGTTCCTTGATTTTTGCACTTCCATCTCCTCGATGCTCAACTTCCAAAAATCTAAACAAAACTGTAGGCTTGTTTTTGTGTTCTTGCAATGTAGATGACAACTTTGCAATTTTTTGACTTTAACAAATTTTCTTCAATCTTGTTCTCCACTTGATCTTCAACCTATGAACCTGCAATAACACATCAAAGGAGAAAAATAACTTGTTGATTGTTAGAGGATAGGGGTTTTCCTTGATCAAACCCCTTTTAGGTAATTAAACCTTATGATGAAACAATAAAATAGAAACATGAAACATGAAACATGAAATGATGATAACTTGGAAGATTTCTTGGAATGTAAATATACAAACTAACATGAAGTGGTCATGTACAATTTAGATCTTGATCTTGAATTAGATATGGAATAATGCTTGCAAATAGATCTTCAATGCTACATCAGCACACACTAGCTCAACAAAATGCTTGATGCACTATGCCTTTGACATGATGATATGATCTTGAACTATTGCAATGAAACTTTGATAATCTACCTTTGAATGTCCTTAAAATTCTCTATAATGCTCTTGTGAAGTATTAGGATGATCTCTTCAAAATCTTAGATGAAACTATGTGAATTAACCTTATATTTATACTAAATCTAAGGATTAACCCCAAGATTCAAATAATCCAAGTCAACATTAGATCTAGGATTCAAAATCATTAAAATTCGGCCACAAATAAATTCAAAAAGGGGTGTCCTAGGCAAGGAGGACCCATTCACCCAATGTGGTGAATGGGTCCTAACACAATTTTATAGGACGTAGCTTTGGGGATGTGAAATAATATCAAAAACCCACCTCAAATATGCTAATAAAGGGGTTTCCCAAGTTAGGAGGACCCATTCGCCCAAAGTGGTGAATGGGTCCTAGCATAGTTTTCTAGGACTCCAACTTTTCCAATGTAAATGTTATGCAATATCATGAATGGGTGTTAGGATAGATCATTGAAAAATGCAATTAATAAGGTTTAGATTTGAATTAAAAGGAAAATTAAGCTCTAACTAACCATTATTAATTAATAAAGCCCTAGATTAGTGTGAAAGTGTAAGAAAACACTTTACAACACCCTAAATAAGGCACAATTGAGTCTATTTTATTAAAAAGGGCCCTAGACTCAACTTGAATGTGTAATTACAACACTAAATCAAGGAAACCTTAGGTTCATTTGTTGTTAATTATTTCCAAATTGTAGAAAAAATGATACTTTTTTTTTTTAATACATTTTACCCCCAGTTTAGTGAGAGTTTGCCCCCATGACAAACTCACACTAAATTAGACATTCAAGACACTTAAGTATGTAGCAATAACAAAGATACATAGACATACCCTATCAAAGGGCAAGAAAAAAAAAGATCAAGCACAACCATTCCAACACAATGTGGAGCATGGTTATTTGTCTGTAACATGTGTGCTCATTCTAGGGTAGTGGAACCTCAGACCCTCCACTAGGTGATTTATCCCATCAAGGTGGAAAATGAGAGAATCATATTAGCCTCCCATACCATACTGAAGTTTTCCTCCTAAAAACTTTGATAAGGAACCACAATGCTATGATTTTGAATGCTTTTGAACACTATGTCTATCAATTCTTGTTAAAGGGGGGTTTTATTTGTTCATGTAAGGTTTTCTTCTTAGGGAACATTGTGCCTAATTTCTACAAGAGAGGATAAGTCAAAGAGTATTAGATCTCCACTTATAGGATGTCTCGTCCACATCAAGCCACCAAGGGAGATCATATGCTTAGAAATATTATTCTCTTGGAGGAAGTCAAACCCAATGACACCACCAAGGAAAGGACACATCACAAAAAAAATGGTTGAAATATGTCATCGATGTATGCCTCCACTTTAAAGTGGTTTCTAATATCATTAGTGTGAGTACATGCTTTAAAGTAGCCAATGTTTTCTCCTAAGACATGATAGATTTCCTCGAAAAACCCTATGCCACTTGAGTCATATGTTTTTGAAATAAAGCTATGCCATGAAATAGGAAGAAAGGGATTTCCCCCAAAAATACATAAGGGATCTATGGATTCGAGGTCGATATGTCTTTGCTACAGTGTTGTTAAAGAGCTCAGAACTATCATCATTACCCAAATACTCATAGAACTAGAAGAATAGAGCAAAAACAAAGAAAAAGATCCTTCAGGTCAACATGGAAGAGACCTAAATGTCTCAATTCCTTGTGTCACCCACAAAAGGAAAACATGAGACAAGAAAAAGATAAAGGAAATATTTTGGGTCAACATGGAAGAGACCTAAATGTCTCGATGCCTTGCATCATCCCTAAAAGGGAAACAAAAGACAAAGAAAAAGATAAAGGAAAGCTTTTGGGTCAACATTGAAGAGACCTAATGTATTGATGCCTTGCATCATCCCCAAAAGGAAAACATAAGACAAATGAAAAAGATAAAGGAAATCTAACAACATAGAGAATATTAAAGAAGGTACATATAGAGGAATGCACAAAAAGAAAGAGAGATACACCAAATGAAACATCATGGGGGATCATGTTATGCACATTCAATCACATAAAGAACATGAAAAATAAAAATACTAGTAAGGCACATATGATTCAACCTAGAGCAAGTCATCTACACACCAATCTTGATCTGTATAAACAAAAGGTGGAAAACTAGCCAAAGGGACAATGGCAAGTGACGAACTAGGGGAAGCACCGAGTTCAACACTCTTTTTAGGATATTTTTTATTTAAGTTCATAAAAAAAGAAAATAATGTATTCAATTCATAATGCACTTGTTCATCAATCTTTGCAATGTCAATTTCATCATCTAGATTAATCACAATGGAAGGTCGAATGACAATGTCCATGGAACATTCTTGTTTATGTTGAAGTGAGGGTATATAATCATCATGCATTGCTTCAAGTATGTTTGGATTTTTATTTTCTATGTTAGTTCTTGTCTTCTTTAGTTTGTAACATATGAGCAATAGCATGACGTCTACGTCTACGTTCTTTAGCATTTCAGTTTTATTTCAATTTATTGTCAATTTGTGTTTGTATAAGATTGGGTTTTTCAATCGTAAGTTTCTTCTCTTCCTTGGGAGGAATGGAAGAAACAACAGGAGGATGTTCAACAACTTTCTGTTTATCCTTGAACACTTTTTTGATTTTAGGAGGGACAATAGATTTGCTTTCATTATCCCATAGTCTCTTATAAAAAATTGTAGGAGGTTTTGTTATAGGTTGTTTGTAGATGTTTGGAAGGGTTTTCAGTTCAATCACTATTTCATCAAGGATAGGTGGTTCATTCATAGGTTGAGGTATGTTTTGAAGGGATAATTGTGCTATACAGTTTGCCTTGAACTCTAGATATTATTTGAAAAATAAGTCCCCACGAGGTTTAATAGGTTCCATAGGCTTGGGCTAAAACAAATTTAATGAAAATTTCCCCTAGGAAGATGTGGGATTAAACCCACTATGATGCATAGTAAAGATATCATTTCCAAATGGAAACTTTAAGCATTTATGCACAACTAAAGGGATGAAATTCATGGAGCAAAGCCATGGATAGCTTAACTTCACATGAAATTGGTTTGATTGTAGGATGATGGTGAATGAGACATCTAATGTTTTTCATCTAACTTTTAAAGAGAGATCTATTAAGCCAATCGTAGAACAAGAGAAAACATTATGCATCTTGATCCATCTTTTCGGTTCATCATATGTATATTGATAAATTTCATGCATAAATATAAATTCTTCAGTGATCACATTCTCTCCATAGAGGGGATCAACTAATATCCCATTAGTGGGCTTATCATTATTTCAACCACATTTAAGTATGTCATTTTGTGAGAAAGCAATATCAAGAGGCTTTTTAGTTGAGTCCTTACAATGTCTAGCTTCAATAAATGCAACTGTTTTAGCCATTACTTCATTTTCATCTATTATTTTTTCATCATCCATGTCAACATTCATCACATCATTCTTCATTTCACTAGCTTTGATAAATTAAATAGTGTGCTTCGGCATGGGATTGGTAAAGATTTGTAAATTTTTGTTAGGAGGGGTTATAGACTTGTTACCTTGATCATTCATACCCCCACTTTGAAGTTGATTATTTTCAATAAGGTCTTGCACAAGATGTTTAAGATGCTTACAATATTTTGTACCATGTTCATTTTGTTGGTGATAATTGCAATAAGATTTTCGTTGAAAGCCTATGGGTAATGGTATATTAGGATCACAGTCTTTAACAGGAGGTAAGGTATGCATGTTCTTTTCGATAAGCTACAACATGATATTATGAAGGGTATTGGGTAGAGAAGTGAACTCTCTATTCCTATCCCTAAAATAATTTGTCATCTTAATAGCAACCACTTGGTTATTGGTTTATTCACTTGGTTGAGGGGCATTTAGTTGTAAAAACCCCTTATTCTACTTCTTGAAAGGTCAGTAACTATTTTTATTTGTAGATTTAAACTTTTCAAGATGGATAATGGTATTTTTCACATCATAACCATAATTCATACTCTGATAATCATGAAGGGTTGTACATAACTGTGTAAAGGATGGAAATATCAACATTTCAAGTTTTCTTTGGAGTTTTTTTTGCAAGTTGGCAATGAAAATTCATTGAAGGTCGGCATCAAGAATCTTTATGTTCATTTGTGAGTAAAGTGTTTGGTATCTTGCTATGAAATTAGTCAATTTCTCATCATCCTTTTGTTTGCATGTCATTAAATCAGCAAGGGTCATCTTGGGACCCATGTGAATATCGAAGTGGTTGTAAAAGGCATAAAAAAATTCATTGAATGAACCAATCTAATTATTCAATAAAGAAGAGAACCACTCTAAAGCAACATCCTTCAAGGACCTAAGAAATAACTTATCCAAATAAATTTCTTTTTTGTGTAGAAAATTGTACACTCTTGAAAATAGTAAAATTTCACACTTAATTTGGACCTATTTTAGCACCCTTACATTAAATAACCCTTTAAATCATCATTAATAGGCCCCTCAGACCCTTTATTTTGGATCTCAAGGCTTATTTCAACTAAAAACCCAATAAAATCATCAAAAACACTAAAATTCCTAAAAACCCACCCCAAAAATCTAGGGTGGGACTCATACGCCATATGCTACAAATGGCATATGAGTCCAATTTGGGTCCTTTTTAGGGTTTGAGTGGGAAATTCAACTTTTTAATTCAAATTTTTTGTTGATGTTAGCTTTTGAGATCTAAATAATGGTAAATTAGGTGTATTGCCTATATAAACAACCTTCTAAGTCATTATTCCACCTAAGCAATAATATTGAAGATCCATTTCAAGATCTAAGCATTCAAGACTATTCAAGCATTCTTCACAAGAGCATTCAAGAAAAAGTAATCAACAAAGTTGAAGCCTTGGAGCAACATTATTGTGTTTTTGTAGGTCTTCAATCTCACTTTCACTCAAGATATAGCATTTTCAAGGGTTGATTATGATTTCCTATGGTCAATCATGATGGATTCTAGGTTGGGGAGATGCAACTATCCATCAAGCCAAGCCTAATGACTTATTTCCTAAGTGATTTTATCCTCCATTATCACTCTACTTTCATCCTAAGGAAGGTACATAAATTATTAGGGATCATTTGGGTGATTAGGGATCTTTCAAAGTGAATCATTCATCTCCATGTTTCATTCTTGCATCTCATTCTAGCACAATAGAATAGGGTTGCATTGCATTTCAAATTTCCTAATCTTAGAAACACTTAAGGTTAGGGTTTATGTTCACATTTACACTCAATATCCATTGTTTCTATCAAGGTTTAATTACCAAACTAGGGGTTTAACCAAGGAAAACTCCCCATAAGTAAATCAACAATATATTATGTTTTGCAGGTCCTTTTCATAGGTTTCGATCTAGAAATCAGTTTGGGAAGGAGGAGAAAAGATTGGAGTACAAATCTAAAATTTGAATTCTATAAAAAGTAGAATGGGACAGATACGCCAGAAGTGGTGTATGAATCCCACTACAAGCAAATTTTTAGATTTTTGCAGATCTTAGATCTACACTGCTAGAAACCTGTTCTAGACCAGAAACCCTAGTTTGGGACTAATACACCCAGACTAGAGTATGAGTCCCAATATTCCCTAATTTCAATATTTTCAATGTTTTAGAGCTCATTCCAAGCCTCTATAGATTCTCAAGCGCACACTTCTGATTTCTCACCTTTCTATTATTTTTTACATTCTTTTCTAGGTCATTTAGTGAAGTATTGCATTTCATTGATCTTTCCAAGCCCTAGATTGGTGGTGAACCCCTCTTTAGTCTAGAATTAGACCCTAGGAGAAACCTATTGCAAGATCTCTTTCTCCCTTGCATACCTAAGATTGAGATCTCTAGGGTTTCCTTGAATGAGAAGTTTAGAAGATTGTTGTTCTATGTCCTAACCATAAGCAACAACAATTTTCCACCTTTCAGTATTCAAATATGAAATTAAACTTCACGAGGCTATAAACATAGAAACATGGCTAACAAGATCTCCATTCCCACCATATTTCTCAAATCAAGAACTTCTATACCTTGTGGTATTTATGCTCTTAATATCTCCAAGGATAGTAGATTGGTTTTGATGTATTATGAAGGTTGACCATTGATGTTTTGTTGTAAGGTTTTAACTTGTTGTTTAAGGTGTGTCATGCTTTGAAAAATTTAGTTAAGGAAAGCATAATTGTGATTCTAATATGGAAGGGGCTAGGGTGGAGTAGTGTATGTATGCAGAGGGCTTGAAGTGAATTGTAAGTTGCTAAAGGTGGATGGTTGAGGAGTTATTGTATTCAAATGTACAAAGCTAGAAGGATTCCCTATGGAAATACCTAAGGAAGTGTACACAATTCTAGTAGGTATGATTTTTGTGGTAGGTTGAAAGATTGTGGTAGGTTGAAAGGTTGCGGTAGATTGAAAAGGTTGTGGTAGGTTGAAAGGTTATGGTAGGGTGAGTATTGTTGTATGTAGGAATGGACATCAGTAGTGTAGAAGATGGAATTAAATTTTGGTAAACCCACAAAATGAGTTTACAACTCCTTTGAGGAGGAAAAATGCATTTTCATATGGAAAAAACTTTAGGTGGTTCGCTAGAACCCCTTAAAGGGTTCACTAGAACACCAAACCCCCCTTTAATGGGTTTTATTTTTTAATTGCATTTAAAGCGGGGTTTGCTAGAATTGGGGGTTCTAGCGAACCCCCTAGTTCTAGCAAACATTGGTTTGCTAGAACCCCCCTTTTCCCCCTTCTCCCCCTCTTCTACCAAATCTCTAAAAAAAAATTCCCTTTGAAGCTTAGGTTGAGGATGAAAATGGAGGAGACTTCACAGACCAAACTAGATGATGGTAGTTGTTAGAATGAGCTATCCATCAAATATACTTTTAATATGTTTTGATTTTATTATGTATTTTTTTAGCTTTATTAAATATAGGTTTTTCACTGAAAAATCAAGCTCTCTATTTTGCACATGTGGAAAAATAGCAGATTATAAAAAAAAATTGAAAAATTTCAGTGCACTAGATATTGATGTCCCTAATCCAACAAAAAAAAAAGAATTTCAATGCATACAAAAAAAGTTATGTTTTAGCCAATGAATCATGTCTAAATTGTAACTGGTTTTACTTTGAAACTTAATTTTAAAAAAATATATTAAATGAAATTCTATGAAACCAATTCCATGCACTAGATATTGTAGTTGAAAATCTAAATTCGAAAAAATTAGAATTTTATCCTTCATAGAAAAAAAGTTATGTGTTAGCCAATAATGTCACTCTTTAAAAATGGTGTTTTTTGTTAAAAACTAGTTTTCGAAGGAGATAGAAAAAGAAGTGCAATATAATTCTAAATTTTTTGAAAAAAAATATATTTAAAATCTACACACAAAATGTCACAAATCACTAGTTTGAACCATCTTCAATTTCCTCACGGTTTATCCACTATAGGTACTCGAAAGTGAAGATTTAGTTAAATAAATTAGTTCAATGTCCAATTTGGCCAAAAATTTGAAATCAATATTGTGAGATCACTCAATTCCACATTGGCTTTGAGTACACCCCAAATATTGAGTACAATTGGTGATGGTAGGGATGGTGTTGTTAACATTAAGCACATTAGTTGTAGGAAACAAATTAATGGGAAATGAAGTATGCAAACTATGAGCCATAGAGGGTTGATTATCAATACTATTATAAAGAGAGCTAGAAAACCCAAGATCGATGGTGAGTGAGAGATCATAGGATGACATGAGCCTCGAGCTATGTCTTACAATAGTATTGCTAGTAGGAAACCAAGTTGTCGAGCTCATACAAGTTTTACAAACTTAGTGTGCAAACCCAAAATGGAAAGACACAATGCAATGACCTAGAATGAAATACAATTTTCAGATTCTAAAAAAATACAATATATTGATTAAACCATACAATAAACTTAAAATGGGATGTTGTAAATACAATTTTGAATTTTGACAATGCACTCAATGAAGAAAATTAAGCTATATGTAATGAATATAATGAAAAAAAAAATCAAAAAACTAAAATAGAAATGTAGGGTATGTGCAGGATCATGATGGGTCAAAAAGTGGCAATATTATGGGTATGTGGCTGATGACTATTTTTTTCCCCAAAATTAATGAAACGAAAAGGGGTTTTAAAGAAGATTTCTCAGCTTTCCACCAATATAAATTATGCTTTACTTTGAATTTAATAAGTAATTATTATTCATTTTCTATTCAAATTATGACTAAAGTCCTGATTGATAGGTTGATTGAAAAACAACTATAGTTTTCAAACGGTATCACATTTTTTGAATCTAAAACATGCATCACATTCTATGCTTTGCATAATTTAAGATTAAAAAAGAAAAATTGAATTTCATGAATTTTTGACCAAGTTAAGGTGGTCAGACATAAGTTTTGATATTTTTAAAATTTGTAATAAAAATTCATAATTAATTATTTACTTGGAAACAAATTACAAAAAATATGCATCACATTGGGACATGAGTCCTCTACTTATATCTAAAATATTATAAAAAAATATTATCATTTTATTGTGGTTAGGTGGTCACAAACACCTACTTATTTTTACCTGAAATTTAAGTACCATTGCATTTAAATTTCAAATTTTCACCAAATAGATTTTTTTTTTTTTTAAACAAACCTAGTAGTTTAGAAACTAGATTCAATTTGCTATAGATATTCTTACATATTTTTGAAATAATATAGATAGCTTATTCAAATTTTTACATCAAGTTCCCTAACTCTAATTTTTTTTATTTTTTTGCCACTTAAGGGCCTATTTTTTCCATGATGATCCTGCACATACCCTATAACAACAACAAACAAAATCTTCAAATAGAGATTTCAAATTCCAGAGAACTCATATCAGCGCGTAATCGGGGACTCATCCACCCCAAGTAGTGAATGGGTCCTATATGAGGACTTTCAAAATACCTTTTACTAATTTTTAAGTATTAAAATTTAATGAGTTTTATATCCTAGAAAATACAATTCAGATCTGATCAAGGACTCATTTTTCCCAAGTATCGAATGGGTCCTAGATTAGGGTTTTCTAACTATTTTTATTGATTTTTAAGCTTTTTTCAATGTGTTTCAATTCCAAGTCTGTAACAATAACTTTTAGTTTCATATTTTTGCAAATTTACTAAGAAATGCAATTTGCAAAGGTAATGAAATGATGATTTCCAAGACCTAGTTTGAAATGAAATTTTGTTTTGATTTTCAAATGAAAATTTATGAGATATAAATGGTATACAAAATTACTTATTTGTTTTTGTATTTTCAGATTTAAAGAATGCAAAACAATGTAATTCTAAACCCTAGATGAGATGAAAATTTGAATGCAAAGTAGGAAACCCTAAATGAGATCTAATTCAATGCAAATGAATGCAATATCTAACCTAGGATGAGAAGAAAGACTCCAAGATCATAAAATTTCAATGTTCAGTAATTTAGGTTCACTAAAATGAAACATATAAAAATTAGTGATTTATCAAAATGAATTGATCAAGATGATAAACCACTATTTTTTTTAGGGATGTTTCACTCAATTATGAGGGCTAAAATTCCTAATTAACAATAAAAAAATAAATCCTAACTATTATAGCAACAATAAGGGAAGTTTTGGAAGGCTAAAAAAATGTGTAACTTGTTGAAAACTTGTTTCTAGGTCATTGAGGACTCATTTGCCTTTAGGGATGAATGGGTCACTGTTTCTAAAAACTGAATTCCAAGTTTTGTTCCTTGATTTCTACACTTCCAACTCCTCGGTGCTAAGCTCCCAAAAATCTATAATAAATTTTGTAGCCTTGTTTTTGTGTTCTTGCAATGTAGAGGACAACTTTGAAACTATTCAACTTTAACAATTTTAATTCAATATTGTTCTCCACTTGATCTTCAACCTATGAACCTAAAATAACACATCAAAGGAGAAGAAAAAATAAATAATTGTTAGAGGATAGGGGTTTTCCTTGTTCAAACCCCTTTTTAGGTGATTAAACCTTATGATGAAATAATGAAATAGAAATAAGAAACATGAAACATGGAATGATGATACCATGGAAGATGTCTTGGAATGTAAATCTGAAAACTAAAATTAAATGGCCACATAGAATGTAGATCTTGATCTCAGATTAGATGTGGAACAATACTTCCAAATAGATCTTCAATGCTACATCAATACAAACTAGCTCAACAACATGTTTGATGCACTGTGCAGCCTTTGACATGATGATATGATCTTGAATTATTGTAATGAAACTTTGATATTCTTCCTTTGAATGTCCTTAAAATTCTCTTGAAAATAATCTATAATGCTCTTGTGAAGTATTAGGATGCTCTTTTGAAAATCTTAGGTGAAACTATGTAAATTAATCTTATATTCTTACTAAATCTAAGGATTTTAACCCCAAAATTCAAATAATCCAAGCTGACATCAAATCTAGGATTCAAAATCATTAAAATACCACCACAAATAAATTCAAAAAGGGGTGTCATAGGCAAGGAGGATCCATTCTCCCAAAGTGGTGAATGGGTCCTATCATAATTTTCTAGGACCTAGCTTCAGAAAGGTGAAATAACATCAAAAACCCACCTCAAATATGCCAAAAAAGGGGTTTCCTAGGTTAGGAGGACCCACCCAAAGTGGTGAATGGGTCCTAACATTATTTTCTAGATTCTAACCTTTTCAATGTAAATGTTATGCAATATCATTAAAGGGTGTCAGGATAGATCCTTGAAAAATGCAATTAATAATGCTTAAAGTTGAATTAAAGGGAAAATTAAGCTCTAATTAACCATATTTAATTAATAAAGCCATAGATTAGTGTGAATGTGTATGAAAAAAATTTACAACACCCTAAATAAGGCACAATTAAGTAAATTTTATTAAAATTGGTCCTAGACTCAATGTGAATGTGTACAAAAGACATTACAACACTAAATCAAGGCAGCCTTAGGTTCATTTGCTATTAATTATTTCCAAATGTAGGAAAAAGGGATACTTTTTCCATTAATAAAATAAAAAAGAGAGGGTAAATAACACAATCTATTTCATATTCATATATATATATATATATTACTAAAAATCTTGGCCAAGCTCATGCTGTATGAAATACAACTCTGGTTAGATTTGGAAAAGCACATCTACTCTCTTTGGCACCCATTCCGAAAAATAAAGCTTATCATATCAAAGGGGTATCCCTCCATTTATACCATCCATTAGAAATATTCTATCATTCTATAGTCTACCAAGAATTCTTGTATCGTTCCCAAATCCAAATAAAAAAATACTCATTCTCACTAAGTATATCTATTCATCTATTATCATATGTAGTTGCAACTCATTACTATTCCATATTTACAGTTTGATTCCATTTGCACAACATTTATACTTGTGTGTACCGCATGTATGTGAGCATGTATAAATGAATCTTTATGCATGATCATATATATGCCTAGAATGAACACGTTATGAATATGTGCACATAAATTCTGAAATTTAAATGAAAAATCTCTTTTACATAAGTATACTTTCATATTCAAGAAGAAATATATAATATCATTTCATTCATAAATTTTATTCAAATAACAATATCATCCATTTTTCAATCTCAAACACTTTTAAACCATTAAATACTTTCATAATCATGGATTCATATAATAAAAATTGATGCATTTAAATAGAAAAGCATCACCCATTAACGAAATACAAAAGTTTTCGATCTGTTGCAATAAAAAATTCATACTATTTCCATGCTCAGAATAATCATAGAAAATGAAAATGTAACCTTGCTCCTTTTATCCAACTCTTCCAAACAATACGATATGCATGTTATCAACTCTTGACAACATGATATTGTATGCCTCTAGGTTGTTGTCTTTGGCTGATATCATTCAAGACAAAGGTTTTACCCATATCAGTATTATCACTCCCAAATTTCATGAATAAAACAACATTCACAATCAATACTTACGACCAAATCAAATTGAGGGTGGAACTAATATCTATAAGAGGCATATCTCGTAGACATATATATGTATATATAAGTCATTATAGGTATATATATCATATATATATGATCATGTACATGAAAATCCAAATCAATAAAGGTTACCAGTGTTGTGACTTGAGAAGGCCATTACAGCTTCATCAAAGAGTTTAACATTGAACATTCAATGATCACTCTTGCCACCATGTACAGTGGAAGGTGAGACTCATTTTAAGAGAAAATATTGCTTCGCTTGGCCTTTATGTTACAAGGAATTATTCACCACCCTAACCTAGTGTTAGGTGGTAGATTAAAAAAATATAGTGAGAATTATTTTAAATAAAACGAAACCAAGGTTAGCCTCTCGGTTGGTCACCTATGGTGATACACATATAAACTGTTCACAAAGAAATATATCTATTTCGACTGATAGGATGAGACCCATAGTGGATAACTTTATGCATGCTAAATTTTGCATTGAGGGTGAGAAACCTGACCTCAAACACTAGGTCATTCATTCATTTTAAGATAATATAGAGCTTCAAAAGCTTGGCCCTCATAGGCTTCACATGAGATTCGCATAGTCGATCTTCAAACAAAAAAAAAACCCAAAACATACATGCACAATAATCACATATATCTATGTAAATGAATTGGAGATCAAATGATATCACATGGAAAAACACAAAAACTCAAAGTACCTCTAATGATTTTGGTTTGATAATTTTCCTTCCACCAAATTGCTCTACTTTTTCCCTTCCAAATCATCATTTTTTCTCCTCTCTACTGCTTTTTCCTCTTTTTTGGCTTTTTCTTCCCCATTCCCCAAATTAAATTGTCCCTACTATTTTGGGTATTATATGGAAATTAATTTTTGTAGTCTTCATTGCATTAGTTGGCCGCCCACTCCTCTACATGAGGGAGTCAACCTCCCTAAATTTGGTGGGAGTTACATGTATTTTTGAATTTCCCCCATGATTTCAAAGATCGTTTACATTTATTTTGTATGTGTCTATATATATATACCAACGATTTCATGCACTAATAAGAGATTACATACATAAATAAAATCTCTTGTATACTCGAATCACATTTAAAATTTATTCAAAAGAGTGAACATAGAATATCATTTTTTTGTACAAGAAAAATTGGATTTTCTTGGTCAATTTTCTTTTGATGAATATAAATTGTGAAACAAACAAAATGATATATGAACACACAACTTGTTATTTCCATTAATTATGATTTTCACACCAAGTATGAATGCAATTTTGTCAACTTTTCAAACATATGCAGATGTCACATTCTATTATGGTGTGTGATATTCCATATTTCATCCTTGCTTACTGTGGTAATCCAAATAAGTGTGCCTACCTCAATCAAGTTCTCATCCTTCAACCTATTTCCTACACACATATTCTTACACTTTTCCACTTATTGGCAATCTTCAACCGATAATCCCATAGAATAATTTCTTAAATCAGAAAATTGCATATTATTCATTTTCAATTTCATGATTGCATTTTATCAAATAAAATGATAAATTCTAATTTTGCAATTATTTCAATTTCCTCAAATTTCAAAATATAGAAATCAAATCGAGATATGACACAACCTTTGGCCTTCTCTCCTCGAACTACAAAATTCAGTCTTAAACTCTTGGAAGCCCCTCATGGCAAGTAAGATTGAGCTCTTCCCTTGTGCTAAGATTTTTTCCATAGATTCCTTTAATTATTTTGAGGACAAATGTTTGGTGTTGGGTCATCATTGGGATTGGGGTGATCACTCTCTCACTCAAACCTTGGAAAAAATCCTTCAATCCCCTTACCAAACCACTTAATGTGAATCTAGAGTGGATGATTTTTCTAAATATTCCCCTCTATTTTTGGGAGGATTCTTGTTTGAAGGCCATCAACAATTCTATTGATCGATTCTTGAAAATTTAATGATTCAGCTTCTTATATGGGGCACTCTAACTTTGCTTACATATTCTAGTGCATATCAAGACTTCTCCATGCCTCTTCATGGGGAAGTGGTCCTGCTAGTTGGGAATAGACCGTAGAATCAACTATTGGATTATCAAGACCTCCCTTTTTATTGTAATCATTGCTTTGCTATTGGCCACTTGGCTTTGACTTACTCTCTCTTGCATCATTTTGGTTCTGCTATGTGGTGGAATAATGCTACTGAATACCATTTATTTTTGGGGCTTCTAAGACTCCTTGTTTCTCTCCTAATCCACCAACTACTTCTACTTAGCTCTCAATAGCTGTTGTGGTTGTGGTTGAGGTTTCTCTATGTTCACCTCCTGCTACACTGACAACTTTTTCTCTAATGTAGGCCTCTTCCTTGATTTTTGGCCTTGCAGTCCTAATCCTCCTTTGGTTATTAAGGTTTTTTTGTAGGAGAGTCTCATCTTGTGTTCCCTTCTAGTGAGAAGATGGATGATTATATGCATTGAAATTTTTTTCATCGTAGGTGAAAAGGTCCTTCTTGCATTTTGATGGAAAAGCCTCTTGTTTAGGGTTGGTAACCTCATTCCCAATTCTTTGTGCCAGTCTTTAGCTTAGTTGGTCTTTGTTCTTGTTTTCCAGTCTCACTCTTTGTGAGACTCGTTTTGTATACCTTGTTGGTTGTTTATGTTTTGGGTATGGGCCCTTTCCCATCCTTATCTTAATCAAAACAAGGAAATCAAGAAAGAAAGAAAAAACTCTTCTCATGTAAAGCACCATCTCAAAGTGACAAGCTAACTTGAGATGATGGAAATTCCTCCATCCTCTAATGCCACCAACCTCCAATATGATGGCTCAAAGTACTAATCCATTCTTAGTAATATCAACAAAATCATCATTTGTTGGACCTTCATCATCATCCTCAATACAAACTAAGTTACATTCATTTTCTTGATCTTTGAGATTTCCTATAAGAACATTTTTGGCTCGAGTTTTACAAGACCAAGCTATGTGACCTATTTTCTTACAATAAAACATTTAATTTCCCCATTGTTTGTACCTGGCATTTTATTATGGCTTTGAGAATATAATGCATTCTCCAATTGAGAACCAACTTTTGTATCTTTTGCATTTTTTCTCTTTCCATCTGTTAAAAGAGTTGAAATCATATCTTCTAAATTTGTAGAATTTATTTGACTAAGTTTTAAAATAACCTTATTATAAATTCTAAAGGGAAAACTATTTAACAATATAGCTCTAGCATTATCATCATCTACTAGAGCCTTGACTTTTGCTAGTTGTCTAATGAGTGACCTCAAATAATTTATGTGATTTGGCATTGTGATTTTGTTATTTTGAATTGGAATATTGATGTTGTAGGGAAAAATTTGCATTAAGTGCTTTTGCTCCAAACAATTTATTTAAATCGTCCCAAATCTCTGTTGATAATTTTTCTAAATCTATATGATGTAATTCAAAGGTGTAAAGATCAAGAACAATAATAACCTTGGCTTTATCATCTTAGTTATTCCAATCTAGTTACTTATTTGCATCTATAGGTAGGTTTTCTTTTTCACTTACTATTCCCCATAAATTTGTATTCATCAGTTGTACATTTGAATGTTCATTTTCCAAGTATGAAAATCAAATCCAGAATATTTATCTAATACAATTTATACATAATGATATATCCATTTAAATAAATTTAAATCAATATTTGACGGGTAAAAGTACAAAGCAATGCCACACTTTATAAAGGAAATGGCCAACGCTGATCTAATTTTTCAACTTGAATCACTAAAAAGTGGCATATATGTTTTGAATTTTGAAATGATGTAAACTAGTAAAATATGTATTTTTTAGTATATTTTATGTTTTTTTTTTTTTAAATATTAAGAAATTATTTTAAACTAGTTTTTAATAAATTAAAACTATAATTTAGTTGCTGATAAAATGCTGTAAAATGAAGTTGCATGCGACATCAAATTTTTTATTGTAATTTTTTTTTTTCTTTTAATTTTTTTGTGTGTATTTATAACTTGAAATTTTAGTGCATGGATATAATTTTTTCCAATTTTGATAAATATATATTTTTAAATAAATATTAAAATGTGCACGAATCAAAAAACAGTTGTTTTCATTGGACGCCAACTTTCATACTAAATATTTATCTAAAATGGAAACAAAATTATACCATCTTAAAATAGATTCTCTTATCTAGTGCTTCATATTTTTTTTAATTTTCTTTTAATAAGTTTTAGTATTTTTTCTTGGCATAGCAATCAACCTAATATTTTGTGTTGATAATCTACTTTTAGTAAAAATAAAATATAAAATATAAAAAATAATTAAACTATTAAAATACATATATTTTTGAAAACTACACTTATGAATCTACAAAAGGGTATTTTTATATTTTTTTTAAAAATGTTATTTACATTAGCAAGAGTTATTGAAACTTCAAGTTTTTCAAATAATTTTATTTTTTTGGTAAATTGGACTCAAAGTGGTGCTCCATATATTTTTAGCCTACAATTTTAGTTGAAAAACTTGTGGAAACATCTAACTTAACTGGAAGGAATCTTACTAGATCATATGTTTGACCAAAATTGATTTTTAGTTAGGAATACATAAATTCAGTTGTGTTGATAAGTTGGCTGAAAGTGTGACACAACTTTGTGCTTTTACCCTGACATAACATCTCACTGATTGCATATAAAACACAAAAACTTCCTCAACACCAGTAGATGGAAGTTATTCCATAGTATTGTCAATCATAGAAATATTCACTAGCGATGGGATGAACAAATGTATTTCTAGTAGTAGCTGAATTCTAAAAGATGAAACACATCATACCTTTCATAGGTGCTTGTATTGGTTCCTTCTCTTTCCTCCATGGGATCTTTCCTTTATCTTTCAAATAGTAAGTTTATCAATTTCTAGAATTTTTTTATGCCATAAACATCTACTCTAAGAATGTTTCCATACCACAATATGTCAGAATAAAGTAGATAATTTCTTCCATTGATTCATAGGAGGAGAAAAACTACATTTTTTTGTCTTTTAAATTAGAAATTAGTAGGTCTTTTTAGCATTTGCATGTGTTTTCTTTCTATAACTATTATTAGATAATATTTCTCTTAAATAGTCTAAGACCTCTATAAATTAGAGGCATCTGTAATCAATTTACGACCGAAAAAATAAAGCTATAGCTTGATATGCATATGGTTTTTTGTTCAGTTTTTTTTTTTGTTTTTTCCTTCAAGGGTGCTATCAAAGCATTGGTAACATAAAAAAGGCCCAACCACTAGGAAGAAGAAAGTTTTTGTTCATTGAAAAGGAGGTCATAGATAGGAAAAAGAAAGATTGTATTTTCTAGAAGAAATATCACTGCTTGAAACCTGAGTGGTAGATATCAAAGAGAAAGATCAATTAGTTATAGTTGAAGATCATGAGATCATTGTAGAACTAGCTAAGAGGATACATAGCTATAGTCAACGAAGAATACATTGCAGAAAGATTGAGGGTGATTTTAGGCTCTCAATAAAAGTAAGGGATCTATGAGGAAAGATTGTTTGCAGCCCTTACTGAATCTTTCAATAAACAACAAGAAAGTTACAGACCACAATCAAGGACAAAAGTAATATAGAACTAGATTTTAGTAACAGATCAAATCAGTCAATTTCAACAAATAATAGTATAACTTAGCCCCAAATTCCCATTTTCATGGGTAAGAATTATGATTTTTTGGCAATTAATATGAGAACATTATTTTGTTCACAAGATATTTTGGATTTGGTATAAAATTATGTTTTAGAAATATAGGATCAAGAAACCTTTCAAGCATTGACATAGGGAGAAAAAGATCAACTTAGAGACAACAAATAAAAAGGATTTAAAATTTGTATTTCTAATCCTATAGGAAAGATGAGTCAATCTTTCCTAGAGTTGCAATAGCAACGAGATCCAAGAGAGCATGGGATATTTTGGAGACAACCTATAAAGAGACTACAAAGGTGAAAGTATCTAAACTACAATCTCTTAGAGGTTTTGAAAATTTGCAAATGAAAGAATCAGAATCCACATACCAGTCTATGAGTCAAGTCATGAATATTGTAAATCAAGTTACATCTAATGGAGAAGAATTAATATATAAAAGATTATAGAAAAGATTCTTAGGAGTTTACCCGGTAAATTAGATACTACAGTTATAGCAATTGAGGAATCCAAGGATTTGGAACAATTGTCAGTCAATAAATTAGTTAGATATTTGTTAATGCATGATTATAGAATGAACAAAACTAACAATACTCCAATTGAGAATGCTTTCAAATCTTAGTTATCATCCACTAGAGGAAGAGGTAGAGGAAAAGGTGGTAGAAGTGATCTAGATCAAGGTGAAAATAATAATCGAGATAAAGGTGATTGAAACAATAATCAAAACCGCAAAAATAGAGGACATGGAAGAAATCATTCCCAAACAAATTTACAAAGGTTTGATAAATCTAACATTCAATGTTATTATTGTAAAAAATATGGATATTATGCATATGAATGTAGAAATAAACAAGGAGATATGGATAAGCAAATTGTAATTTACACAAATGAAACTAGATCTAATTCTAAAATTATTTTCATCACATGCCATGTTTCTCAAGCAAGCACTAGAAATATTTGGTTTTCGGATAGTGGATGCAATAATCATATGATAGGGAATAAAGACTTGTTTTCTAGTATTGACGATTCTATAAATTTTGAAGTGAAATTGGGAAATGATAATAAAGTGGATGTTAAATGGGTAAAGGAGTAACAAATGTTTTGAAAAGAAATGGTGAAAAAAAAAAATATTCTTGATGTTTATTTTTTACCTAGACTAAAGCATAATCTTATGAGTGTTGGACAATTAGTACAAAAGGGTTACATGGTATCTTTTATGGATAATGTCTGCATGATTATGGATAAATTTCCAAATGACATGTTCATTGCAAGAGTGGAAATGACTAAGAATCAGATGTCCCCCCATCAAATTTAGTGCACCCAAGGAGAAGAGGAAGGAAATTTCAAAACTATGTATTTAGACCAATCATGGCAATATCATTTGAGGTATGAAAATTTTCATTTTGGAGCTTTGAGTTGTTACAAAATAAGCATATGGTAAAAGGATTGCCACCTATAGAGCAACCAACCAATTCATGTGAAAGTTGTATTTTGGAAAAAAAAACATAGAGAGTTTTCATATAGGAGTATCATATAGAGAAAGGGAATTATTGGAGATATTTCATAGCTTGATTTATGTGGACCAATGCAAAATCCATCATTTGGAGGTAGTATTTATTTTCTAAACTTCATTGATGATTTTAGTAGAAAAACTTAGGTATATTTTCTCAAGAAGAAGTCTGAGGACTTCGATAAATTTAAGGATTTCAAAGCTATCCGAGAAAAACAAACTAGATTATACATCAAAGTACTTATATTTGATAGAGGTGGTGAATTTAGTTCTCATGAATTGTTGATTTTTTGTAGATATCATGGGATCAAGAAACAATTTACAACAAGATACACACCATAGAAAAATTGTGTAGCAGAGAGGAAGAATAGAACCACAATGGAAATGTGTAGGATCATGTTGAAGGCTAAAAACTTGCCTAATGATTTTTGGGCAGAAGCAATAGCTTGTGCAATATATACATTTTGAACAAAAGTCCCATGAAAACTGTCAAGGAAAAAATTCCACAAGAAGCATGGAATGGTAAGTAACATAGTGTATCTCATTTGAGAATTTTTTGATGTGTTGCATATTCATTAATGCCATCTGAATTAAGAAAAAACTTAGATGATAAAAGTGAGAAATGTATTTTCACTTGTTATAGTGAGCAATCAAAAGCTTATAAATTGTATAATCCCATTTCAAAGAAAGTGATTATTAGCAGGGATGTCAAATTTAAGAAAAAATAATCATGGGATGAAAGCATTGATAGATCAATCACAATTGCAACACCAATAATATAGAATGATGAAGAACATGAAGAAATAATTGTGTAAGGTGATTAACAAAAACCACAAGTAGGAACAAATACTCCAACAAGAACTCCAAGGAATTTCAAGTACAAGGTGAATCATTTGATCATGCATGTCATCCTACTCCCAATTTACAAGTGTTGAATAAGATCCCACCCTTTCATCATTAAGGTCAAAATATAAAGGTAAGAAAATGAGATGTTTGAAAGAGATATATGATCAAAGAGAAGGCAATTTGGATATATTTGCTCAATTTTTTCTTTATTCTCTCATGATCTTGTGTATTTTGAAGTAGCGGTTAAGGAGGAACATTTGATCAAAGCTATGGATGAAGACATGGATTCCTTTTAGATAAATCATACATGGGTGCTAGTTTATCTACTTGAAGGTAAGTATTGCTTAGGATTCAAATGGAATTATAAAAAAAATTAATGCAAAAGGTCAAATTGAAAAACACAAGGCACGGTTAGTAGCAAAAGGATTTTCAAAAAATTATGGAATTGATTATAATTGAACATTTGATCCAACTGCTAGACTTGATACTATTATAATGGTTTTAGTAATAACCACACAAAATAATTGGAAGTTTTTTCAATTGGATGTCAAATCAACTTTCTTGAATGGCTTTCTAGAGGAAGAAGTATATATGAAACAACCACCAAGTTATGAAGTGCATGGACATAAAAATAGGGTTTATAGATTGAAGAAGGAAAAAAATGGTCTCAAAAAACCACAAAAAGCATAGTATAGTGGAATTGATTCATACATGCAAAGTACTGGATTCAACATAAGTAATATCTTGAGCCCACATTGTACACAAAGATCAATAAAAGAGATTATATTTTTGTTCGGAAAATGTGTTTGAACCTTGCATTTATATAAAGGCTTATGTTGATTGGATATATATATATATATATATATCCTAGTTACACCAATAGGTGTAATATAAAATGGCATAAGGGAGGAAGAGTGGGATGCGTGTAAACAATATTTTGTTAACTTTTTCAAAAAACTTCTAAAATGGTTGATATACATTAGATACATGATACAATGTAAATCTAGAATGTTAATCATTAGGTTTTAGATATAATGGTGGATAATTTTTTGGCATGTATTGCCCTAGAATGTAACTCTATTTTATGAGGGCATTGTATTATGTTTGTGGTAGAGAGAGATAGTGATGTATTCTAAAATTTTGATAGCAGTCATGTTGTCTCTTGATCTATAAGTTGTGATACTCATATGAGAAGCTTGTTTTGCAAGTATATTGTAATCTTTGTGATTTACTGAACAATATATTGGGTGTCTTTTGTAGTGTGGGGTTTTTCTCTTGAAATGGTTTTCTCCATGTAAATCATTGTGTTGTGGTATGCATGATATTTTTGTTTTTTTGGTTTAAGTTTTTGTAAGTGTTAAATATTTGTAAAATTTTTACATTACTCTCCTCTCAAGATTAGTGTAGGAAGTTGTTCCACTACCTTAACTTCCTTACAAGTGGTATCAGAGCTTGATCACCTTTGGCTTCAGTTGTGGGTTGTTGGGTGTTTTGAACTAATCCATATTTGAGTGGGAACTTGTGCAAAAGACACTTTGTGATCTTGTTGCAAGAATTTTCAAATGGAAAGTTCATCAGGGAGAATAGAGGTGGAGAAATTTTATGGAAATAATTTTGAAATGTGGAAGCTAAAGATGGAGGATTTGTTGATAGATTGAGATCTATGGAATGTTTTTGATGAGAATGTTTCAAGGCCTACAAATCCTACTCAGGCTACTCAATATGATGTTATGGACTATAAATCCAAGGGTCTAATAAGACTGTGCTTGGTAGATTTTGTTTTAATTAATATTCATGAAGAGACCTCTACATAGAAACTATAGAAGAAGCTTGGTGAGATGTATCAAGCCAAATATTTAGTGAACAGTATTTTCTTGAGGAAGAAATTGTATTCCTTGAGAATGGAAGAGGGTGGATGAATTATAGACCACCTAAAAGCATTTAATATGTTGGTGGCTCAGTTGGAATCAATTGGTGTTAAAATGGATGAGGAGGAGAAATTTCAAATCTTGCTTTGTTCTTTACATGATTCATGGGATTCTCTTGTTATGGCTATTGGGAGCACTTATGTTATTTTTAAGACTAAAGATGCATGGTGGGTTATTTTATTTCTAAAGAGATGAGGAGGAAGGTATCCATCACTACCAAGGAGGCCCTAATTTTTTGTGGAATACCTAAGGAAAAAGGAAAAAAAGAATGATAAACATGACAAATCCAAGTCCAGAGGGAGATCTAAATCTCCTGGAAATTGCAAAGTTATTTGTTGGAACTATGGTAAGCTTGGACATGTTCATAAGGAATGTAAAGAAGTAAAGAAGAAGAAAATGAAGAAATTTGATTCTAATTCTGAGTCCAAGAAGGAAGATGGTGACACATTCATTACAACTTTGGAAAATCTTGTAGTTAATGATGTATGGTTAATTGACTCAGGTGCATCTTTCCATATGACCTTTAATAGATGTTGGTTTTTTCAATATGAAAAATTTGATGGAGGTAAGGTGTACTAAGGTGATGATTCTCATTTAGACATTGTTGGTCATGGTAAAGTTAAAATCATATTTCTTGATGGTAGAATAAAAAGGATTAATGATGTGTTGCATATCCCTAGATTACCATGAAATTTGTTATCTATGAGAAAACTAATAGTTGTGGGTGTGCAAGTAGTATTTTCTGATGCAAGATGCAAGATGGTAAGAGGTGCTATGGTGATTGCTAGAGGCATCAAATATGGCACATTGTATAAGTTGTATGCATGCACTATTGAGTGCAATAATACTTCTGTGAAAATCAAGTCTATGAAAGAAGTGAGGGTTTCACCTTTAACAGATGGTCATGGCTTTTGGGTACCCAAAGGTGTTATTTCTTCTTAAAAAAAGTTACCTACAAATAAAACTATGTTATGGCACTAAAGAATTGGCCACATTGAAGAAAAGGGTATAAGGACCTTGAAAATAAAAACCTTGTTGAAGGTTTTTCTAATTGTAATCTTGAATTCGATTTTTGTGAGCATTACATTTATGGAAAAAAAAAAAAGACATTCAGTTTTACTTGAGTATTTATAAATTTTATGGTGTATTGGATATTATTCATTCTTATGTGTTTGGTCCTGTAGATGTTTATTTGATTGGTAAATCCATATATTATGTTTCATTTATTCATGATTATAGTAGAAGGCCATGGGCATATTTTCTAAAGAGTAAATCTAAAAATTTTAGTCGATTTAAAAAATTTAAAGCAATTGTTGAGGTCCAAACTCGAAAGAAAATAAAATATTTAATAATTGATAATGGTGGTGAATTTTTATCTAATGGGGTATGTGCAGGATCATCATGGAAAAAACATGTCCTTAAGTGGCAAAAAATTTAGAAAAATCAGAGTTAGGAAACTTGATGTAAAAATTTGAATAAGCTATCTATATTATTTCAAAAATATTTAAGAAAAGAATCTGTAGCAAATTGAATGTAGTTTCTACACTACTAGGTTCATTTAAAAAAATATATATATTTGGTGAAAATTCAAAATTTCAATCCAGTAGTACTTAAATTTCAAGGAAAAAATAAGAAGTAGTTGTCTGTCTGACCACCCTAACCACAATAAAATGATAATATATTTTTATAATATTTTAGACATAAGTAGAGGAATTATGTCTAGATGTGATGGATATTTTTTTGTAATTTTTTTCCAAGTAAATAGTTAATTATGATTTTTTTATTACAAAATTTTAAAAAATATAAAAACTTGTATGTCTGACCACCTTAACTTGGTCAAAACTTCATGAAATTCAATTTTTCCTTTTTTAATCCTATAGTATGTGAAGCATAGAATGTGATGCATGTTTTGGATTCAAAAAATTTGATACCATTTGAAAGTTGTAGATGTTTTTCAATCATCCTATCAATCAGGACTTTAGTTGTAATTCAAATTGAAAATGAATAATAATTATTAATTAAATTCAATGTAAAGCATAATTTATACTGGTAGAAAGTTGAGAATATCCTTTAAAAACCATTTTAATTTCATCAATTTTTGGTAAAAAAAATTTGCCAGCCACATACCCTACAAATACCCATCATATTGCCACTTTTTGGCCCATCATGATCCTGCACATACTTAATGATCTTGATAGATTTTATAAAGATTTTGGTATTCATAGATAGAAGAAAAATTTGTATTCTCCACAATAGAATGGATTTGTAGAAAGAATTAACAAGACACTAATGGAGAAGGCTAGGAGTATGTTGAGTGGTGCTAGCCAAGAACAAAGGTTTTGGGTTGAAGTGGTTTCCATTGCCTATTACCTGATTAACAAGTCTCCTACATCAGCTCTCGTTAATAAGACACCTATAGAGGCATGGTCAGGTCGAAGTCTTTCATTAAGAAATCTTATAGTTTTTGGTCGCAACGCATATGCACATGTGTTAAAGGGTATGTGCAGGATCATGATGGGCCAAAAAGTGGCGATACGATGTGTATGTGTACAGTATGTGGCTGACAACTTTTTTTTACCCTAAATTGATGAAACAAAAAAGGATTTTAAAGGAGATTCTCAGCTTTCCACCAATATAAATTATGCTTTACTTTGAATTTAATAAATAATTATTATTCATTTTCTATTTGAATTATGAGTAAAGTCCTGATTGATAGGTTGATTGAAAAACATCTATAGATTTCAAACAGTATCATAGTTTTTGAATTCAAAACATGTGTCACATTCTATGCTTCACATACTATAGGATTAAAAAAAAAAATTCATGAAGTTTTGACCAAGTTAAGGTGGTATACAATTTTTTTATATTTTTTAAATGTTGTAACAAAAAATTCATAATTAATTGTTTACTTGGAAAAAGATTACAAAAAAATATGCATCACATTGGGACATGAGTCTTCTAATTATATCTAAAATCTTATAAAAAAATATTATCATTTTATTGTGGTTAGGGTGGTCATGACACCTACTTATTTTTTCCTTGAAATTTAATTACTACTGCATTGAAATTTCAAATTTTCACCAAATAGATTTTTTTTTTAAATAAACCTAGTAGTTTAGAAACTACATTCAATTTTCTATAGATTCTAAAATAATATAGATAACTTATTCAATTTTTTTTACGTCAAGTTGCCTAACTCTGATTTTTTGAATTTCATCACCACTTAAGGGTCTATTTTTTCCATGATGATCATGCACATACCCTAAAGGAGAAGCAAACAAAGTTGGAGAACAAGGCTTTGAAATGTATCTTCATCAGATATAGTTATGGTGTGAAATGATACAAGCTTTGAGATCATGTTGCACAAAAGGTAATACATAGTAGAAGTGTTATTTTTAGAGAAACTAAGCCTTCTTATGTTACATTGCAGCTAGAACAAAGTAAGCAAGAAGATGTGATTCAATTTCCTTCTACACCTAAGAAAGTTGAATCGATGCCTAAGAATAGACAAGAAGTTGAGGAGAGCTCATCTATCTTTAGATCTTCAAAAGAGTAGGGAGAACCTCCAACTCAACTTGTTTGTAGGTCCACAAGACATAGAAAACCACCTGAAAGGTATTCACTTAACGATTGGAGATGTATTTTTGCTTTCAATACTAAAATGGATGAACCCAGATCTGTACAAGAGGCACTAGGTATGAATGATGCAGAATCCTGGAAGATTGTTATGGATGAAGAAATGACATCTTTGAAAAATAATGATACATGGGATCTTGTACCATTGCTTGAAGTATGAAAACCTCTTCATTGCAAATGGGTGTTCAAGAAAATATTGGTTCAAATAGAGTTATTGAAAAGTATAAAGCAAGGTTGGTTGTGAAGGGTTACTCTCAACTTGAGGGTGTTGATTACAGGTGAGATATTTTCTCCTGTTACAAAAATGACATCCATTAGATTTTTTTTTCTATTGTTGTTTCTTATGATTTAGAGGTTGAGCAAATGGAGGTAAAAACTGCTTTCCTTCATGGTGATTTGGAGTATATTTATATGAAAAAACTAGAGAACTACATGGTGAAAGGTAAAAGTAAGTTGGTTTGCATATTGAAAAAAATATTTGTATGGCTTAAAACAAAATCCTAAGATGTGGTACTAGAAATTTGATACATATGTGTTGAGTTTAGGATTTGAGTGTTCTAAATCAGATCATTGCAATTATTATAAAACTGATGTTGATCATTTTTTGTTTATTGCATTATATATTGATGATATGTTATTTATTGGTAGAGGGAAAGGTATGCTTTTAGAACTAAAATCTCAACTTTCTACTAAATTTGAAATAAAAGATCTTGGTGCAGCCAAACATATTCTTGGGATGGAAATTAAAAGAGATAGAGTGAACAAAAAGCTATGAATTGGCCAAAGTATGTCAACTCAATTTTATAGAGGTTTGATATGCAGGATTGTATACCATTATGTGTTTGTTTTTCATCTAAAACAAAGTTATCTATTTTAGATTGTCCAACATCTCCATTAGAGATGGAATACATGAATAGAGTTCCTCACCAAAGTGTAGTTGGAATTTTGATGCATGCTATGGTTTTTCATAGGCCATACATTGCCCAAGTAGTGGGAGTATATGTCTAATCCTACTAGAGTTCATTGGGATGCAATTAAAAGAGTCTTTAGATATTTGTGTAGTACCTCAGATTGTTCCTTATGTTATCATATTAATGTGAATGAAGATGATATTTCCCTTGACATTCATGGTTATGTGGATTTAGATTGGACAAGTGATGATGATAGTAGAAAATCCACTAGTTCTTATGTTTTTAATTTATTTGGTGGTGCAATTAGTTAGATGAGTAAGTGATAGGTTGTGGTTGCTTTGTCCACTACTAAAGAAGAGTATATGGCAGCTACTCATGCTTGTAAAGAAGCCATTTGGCTTAAGGGATTGTGCTTAGATATTGGAATAAACCAAGGTGCAGTGAAAATTTATTGTGATAGTCAAAGTGTGATACATGTCTAACCAAGAACCCAACATTTCATGCCAAGACCAAGCACATTGATGTACAATATCATTTTGTTTGAGATATGGTCGAAAATGGCAGGGTGAAGTTGGTTAAGGTAGAGACTTTGATGAATGTTGTTGATTCTTTAACTAAGCCTATGAACAGAAAGAAGTTCATATGGTGTTCAAAGATTATGGGCCTTTTGGCCCCTAGCAATTAAGAGACAATGTTTACTCCCTCCTATTACTCTTGTAAGGTGTTATACAAGTGAGATTTTTTGCGAAAATGTGTCTCAACCTTGCAATTATATAAAGGCTATTGTTGATAGAATATATATAAATATATATCCTAGTTACATTGATAGGTGTAATATACAATGGCATAAGGGGGGAGAGTGGGATGCATGTAAACAATTTTTTGTTAACTTTTTCAGGAAACTTCTAAAATGACTTACATACATTAGATACATGATACAATATAAATCTAGACCATTAATTATTAGGTTTTGGATCTAATGGTGGATATTTTGTTGGCCTGTATTTCCCTATAATGTAACTCTATTTTATGAGGGTGTTGTATTATAGCTATGGTAGAGAGAGATGATGATATATTATGAGATTCTGATAGTAGTCGTGTTGTCTCTTGATCTTTGAGTGGTGATACTCCTATGAGAAGCTTGCTCTATAAGTATATTGTAATCTTTTTGATTTACTAAATAATGTATTGGGTGGTTTTGGAGTGTGGCTTTTCTCCTGAAAAGGTTTTCCCCACGTAAATCACTATGTTGTGGTATGTGTGATATTTGTGTTTATTTTTTGTTTAATTTTATGTAACTTTTAAAGATTTGTAAAATTTTTGCATTATCCTCCTCCCAAGATTAGTGTAGGAAGTTGTTCCGCTACCTTAGCTTCCCTAAAATCTTGGTTGTGTGTTTATATGTTGATGATTTAATTTTCACTGGAAATTTTTTTATAGACATGTTTATATAAGCAATGAAGAAAGATTTTGAGATGACATATTTCGGTTTGATGAAGTATTTTTTAGGCATTGAAATTGTTCAATCAGATAAAATAAATTCATTAGTCAATCTAAATATGCAAAGGGTGTGTTGAAAAGGTTTAGGATACATTGAATTGTAATCCATCATGTATACTAGTTGCAACGAGAACTAAAATTAGTAAAGAAGACAATGGATCGAATGTTGATTCTACGATGTTCAAACTTGACTAATAGAAAGTTTGATGTATCTTACAATAAGACCAAATATCATCTATGGGGTTAATTTAATCTTAAGATCCGTCACCAAAATACTGACATTAGCAAGTTGGAAAGAGGATATTAAGATATGTGGTAAGAATAATAAGATATGGAAGTTTATATTCCAAAACTAATGATTTTTGTTTGATTGGTTATACTGACAGTGATTTTGTAGGTAGCATTGATGGTAGGAAGATTACTTTTGGATATGTCTTTCACTATGGGTCATGAGTAGTCTCATGGTCATCAAAAAATCAATCCATAATGAATCTTTCATCAATTGAAGTAGAATATGTAGCAACCACATCAACAACATGTCAAACAATTTCGATGGGGAAAGTTTTGATAGATTTATTGCAAGCACAGAAGGAGCCAACACCAATCTTTTGTGACAATAAATCAAAAATTGCATTGTCAAATAATCATATCTTTCACAATAGGAGCAAGCACATTGTTACGAGATACCATTTTATTAAAGAGTTGGTGAATAAAGATGAAATTCAACTAAAATTTTGAAGATCTAAAGATCAATTAACATATATGTTTACCAAGAAATGAGAAAAGGAGATCTTTGAGAATATAAGACAAAATTTGGAAATTTTAAATGGTGAAACAATCAATGATAGAAATTAAAGGGGAGTGTTTAGAATCCATTGATTCCCAAGAGGAGAAAAAATTGCAAGTTTTTTTAATTTTTTAAATTAAAAATTTAGTAGGGATTTTTACCATTTGCATGTGTTTTCTTTCTATAACTATTATTAGATAATATTCCTTGCAAATAGTCTAAGACCTTAGTGGCATCTATAATTATTTTAAGATCAGAAAAATAAAGAATTCATAGCTTGATATGGGTATGGTTTTTTGTTCAGATTGTTTCTGTTTCTACCTTTCACACTAATGATTCTAGATACACATTGATATCCACAATAATATTTCAAAAGAAACTTCTCTAAAAGGAACTATTAATAGTATCAAATAAAAATTCTCTTTATCACTACCTTATATCATCTACAAATTTTGTTCATGCACAAATAACTATACTTTCCTGTACCTCAAATATTGTATGGTCTTCACAAATAAGTGGCTTGTGCAGAATCTTGTTTAGGCTTGGAAATGATGGATATTCACTAAGAATAGACACAAATTTTCTCTCCTCAACCACATTCAACAAGGGCTTTGTAATTTGTTTACCACTCGATTTCCCCAATGATGTTCCAGGACTTGATCTGCAAACTCTGCGCTTCTTGCATCTTCTACATTAGCACTTCAAATGGAGTTACTCATCCTTTAGATGGAATTTGTAACTTCTAAAAAACCTATGCACCATATTTAGATACCCTCCAGCAATAGAATAGGAAATGTCTCTTAATTTTCACATGCCTTCTTTTCTGTATGTCTAGATTTTTAAAAAATTAGACGTAGCCAATACAAATACAGATCAGAGTTATATATTTTAACGCTGCCACAGGGAATTCATCTCCCATGAAGAGGTTAAATGCTTGATTGATCTCATTGAAGTATAGTAGATGAATTTAAACATGGAGAGATACAATTGCAATTGTAATAACTACCTATAACAAACAATGTAATAATGTATACTAACAAAGGTGAATTCTAAGATTTTAGGGTTAAATTTGTAGGAATGATGTAATAAGAGTGAAATGTTAGTGTAATAATATTACTATTGCATTTTAAGGTTATGTTTATTCTTGTTGGTTACGCCTATTACATACAATTATTCAGTTACCAATTGTATCTCCTTGTATAAAGTCTCTTATGTTCATCGATTTAAAGAATGAAGCATTTATTCTCTTAGGATTAGCTAACAATGCACTTGATATTGTATGTAATGGTCTGTTTTGAAGATATTGGGCCACCTAACTTGCCATTCTATGTTATCATTGAGCTTCATAATTAGGGACTTTCCTATACGACATTAATAATCCAAAGTTTGTTCTTATTTCATCTATTACAAGTGAAAATTATACTCAAATTCTAATCAAAATGGTATAGTACCTAACCATATATAAATCAAAATGACAATTAATATGAATATAAAAATATTTTAAAAGTATATGGGTATGTGCAGGATCAGCATGGAAAAAATAGGCCCTTAAGTGGCAAAAAATCCTGAAAAAATCAGTGTTAGGCAGCTTGACGTAAAAATTTGAATAAGTTATGTATATTATTTCAAAAATATGTAAGAATGGAATCTGTATAAAATTGAATGTAATTTCTAAACTACTAGGTTTATTTAAAAATAAATAAAATCTATTTGGTGAAAATTTGAAATTTCAATGCAGTAGTACTTAAATTTTAGGGAAAAATAAGAAGTAGGTGTCTGTCTCACCACCCTAACCATAATAAAATGATAATATTTTTTTATAATATTTTATATATAAGTAGAAGACTCATGTCTGGATGTGATGCATATTTTTTTGTAATTTTTTTCCAAGTAAATAATTAATTATGATTTTTTTATTACAACTTTTTAAAAATATAAAAACTCGTATGTCTGACCATCTTAACTTGGTCAAAACTTCATGAAATTTAATTTGTCTTTTTTAATCCTATAGCATGTGAAGCATAGAATGTGATGCATGTTTTAAATTCAAAAAATGTGATACCGTTTGAAAGTTATAGATGTTTTTCAATCAGCCTATCGATCAGGACTTTAGTTGTAATTCTAATAAAAAATAAATAATTATTATTTATTAAATTCAAATTAAAGCATAATTTATATTGGTGGAAAGCTAAGAATCTCCTCTAGAAACCCTTTTCATTTCATCAATTTTGGATTAAAAAAAAGTTGTCAGCCACATACCCTACAAATACCCATAATATTGCCATTTTTTTGCCCATCATGATCCTGCACATACCCATATTCACTATTTCATAATATACTAAATAGTGAATATATTAAATAGTATATTATTAATAATATACTATTTAATATATTGGCTACGTCTATTTTTAATAATATATTCACTATTTAAGATGTTATTTTATTTTTTATTTTATTTTTATTATTTATATTTTTATAATTATTTAAATAATAAATTTTAACATTTATGTATATGTTACAAGGATATGAATGGCGAGTGAGAGCACCGGTTTGAATGGTGTGGCAACAGATGGAGCAGAAGAAGAGAAGGGTGAGAGTGATGGAAATAAGGATGGAGATGTGGGCATCTAGGAAGGCTTGGCGTTGGTCGAATGCTCTCTGCATTTAGGTCTTTTCTCCCTCATGGGCCTTTGTAGTTGCAAAGTCGTCTTTTTCAGATTGGTGATTGTTTACTATAAGTGTGGGTGGAGGTATTTGGGTTGGTTGTCAGTTGTTCCTGCCTTGGTAGTAGTTGGTGAGGTTGATGTTGATCTAGTTGGTGTTTGGAATTAGTTGTCCCTATCTGTTTTTTGGTCACTTTCTTACTTGTGGGAGTGCTTTGGTCTTTCTCAGGATTTTTGGCTGCAGAATGGGCTCTTTCTATTCCTATTCAGTTTAATAGGAAGGCTTGGTGGTTTTTCTTGTTGGTTTGTTCTATTTTTGGATTCTTCTTAGTTTCCCTTTGCTTCTCCCTATAGCTTGTTGGGTGGCTCTGTTTTGGGGGTTTTTGGGCTTGGAGTGTTTTGGGTTCTTTATATCCCCTCTAAGTGGTTGTTGGGATTTTTGGCTCATCTCTGGCCCTAACTAAAATGTTGGGGTTTCTTAGTGTTCTTTCATATTGGCCCTTGTCCTTATTCTCATCTTGTTTAGGATCCCTTGTACCTTTTTGGGGTTGGGTGTTCTCATACATTCTGAGGCTAGGACTCTGCCTTGGTGGTTTTTTGGCCTATGGTTCTTTTTGTTGAAGTGTTCTATGTGGCCTTGTTCTCTTTGGTTGAATTTTTGTTGTGGCCTTATTCTCTTGGGTTGACTAGCTTTGGACCCTCTTTGTTGAGGATGTTTTTCTTCCCCTTGTCCCTCAGGTGGTTGATGTTGGGGTTTTTCGTCTTCTCTTGGGCTGAGCTGCTTCATGTTTATATACTTTTGGCTCAGTTGTTTTTCCCTTTTGTGAAGGCTCAGAAGTGGGTGAGAGATTGTCTTGTTGCTAGGTTTTTTTCTTTGGAAACCTAGATGAGTTCTTTTGTGAATGTTGTTAAGGTGGACTAGTGGTATCTATTTGAGACTCTTCTCCTTGTCCATAGTTTTTTCTAGAGCAGTGTTTACTAAAGGATGCTACAGTTATGGGCTTGACTATTGTGTTAGCTTTCTCCTTTGGTCCTATAGAGGTGGACCTACCTTAGTTTTTCTTATTGAGGTGGGAAGCTCTCCTATGGAGGTGAAGGTGGAGGGTGCTAGTGATTTCTAGTTGTGGTGGTCATGTTGCTTGTAGCGTCCTCTCCAATAGAGGGGAGCTCATTCCTTGAGAGGTAGTTTTGGAGTTAGTTTCTTGCAAACATAGTGTTTCAAAGGGGTTGTTGTTGTAGTAGTTTTCCATGGATGATTTGGGCTCTTTGGCGTTACATGTTTTGCTACAAGCTAGGTGGTATCCTAAGTTTCTCTTTATGTCCTAGTAGGCTGAGCTGATTAGCGGTTGGACAATGTCCTACTACATTAATCTTGTTATATTTCTTGGATCTATGGTGTCTTCCATGAGTGGTTGGTTTTTTTATGCCTAGTTGATGTAGGTGGTTTCTTTGTATCTCAAAGGATTTATGATCCCAAGTAAAATCAAGATGTAATAGCAGTTTCAAGCGCTTACTTGTCTATTTCATGCAGCGTGTGTAATCATGTTTATCTTTTAGAGGTTGTTGTGGTGGTGGTGTTGCTTAATGGATTATTTTATCTATGAATTACTTTTCTTGTACTTAGTTCCAGGCCCCATCAAAACCCACTTTTACCTCTAATAAAAAAAATTTATGTATTTAATTCAAAATTTAATATTAATTTATTATCTATTGTGATGATTTATAATATATATTTATAAAATATATTATATTATACTATATTATTTATAGTTATTAATAGTATATATTATTTATATTAAAATTATATTTTATTAATAATTATATTAATAAAATATATTATATATTATAGCAATCCAAAAATAATTGTATTTATTTTATTATATTTATTAGGTAAAAACTTTTACATATAATTTATGTGTAATATTTATTTATGTTATTTACTTATATAATATATGTCTTATATTTATTATTTTATATTATATTTTATTAAATAAAAAATACAATTAATAAGTATACTATATATTTTTACATATACTCTTATTTAAATTAATTTTCATGAAATTTAACAATTTAATTTATTTTTTTAGAGAGATATTATACCATCCACTAAAGTTTAAATTAAATTTTAAAGCTAAATTTTCTATTCAAATTAAATTTATTTATGTATTATTATATATGATATTTTAATCTAGCATAATATAAATTATTAAATATAGTTTTAAAATATATTGTATATAATAAAATTATATATTTATATTGCCTATGTCATATATATATATATAGATATTTTTTATTTATGTTTTACATAAAATCTATATTATATTTATATTAAATGATACATATTAGATATATAATACATAAAAGGGAAGAAAATATAAACAAAAAATAATAGAGATAAAAATAAAGAGAGATGACTCAGATAAATAAACAAAAAAATAAGATAGAGAACATGAGAGAGATGGGATACGAGACAAATACGGTGAAACAAAAAAGAGAGAAAGAGAGAGGTGGAGAGAGGGAATGAAAGAGAAAAAGATAAGAGAGATAGAAATAGAGGAGAGGAGAGAAGATAATAATCCTTTATCCCTCCTCTTCCTATCTCTTCCTCCCTCATTCTATATCCCCCTCTCTTTATCTCTCTCTATCTCTCCCTCACTCGCTTCCTCCCTATCTCGCCTATCTATCTCTCTATCTCTATCCCTGTCCACTTATCTTCCCATATATTTTTCTATGTAAAACGTGGGAGAGTTGGAAAATCAACATAAACACCAATGAGACGTATTATAGTAAATATATGAATCAAAGAAACTACTCTAAACTACAGTTAAACAAATCTTTAAACATGTTCCATTGTCCTCTACTTCCAAGGATTCATTAAACTATTTAGCTCTCAGATTGTTATAGGAGAACTATGATTGTTAGAATGACAACTTGAAAAATGAGATTGTTGTTCTAAATGCAAGAAATCTAAGTTCTTAAATGATATTGCATGATGAAAATGATAATGGAGATATTTGACAAATAGATAAATGATTTTATATTATATAATGTAAATACTATGATATGAAGCTAAGATGATTCTGCATATGCTTAAATACTAACTATGAATATGTTAATCTGAAATGTAACTATAAAAAAAACATGATTCTAAGTTAACATGATGCTACAATGCAAACATGTTAAAATGTTAAACAATGCTATAAGACTCCAAATGCTCCAATGCTCCAAAGTTATTCCTACATGATAACTCTACTCAAATGTGTGATGCAAAATACTATGGCAAGGGGTTGTATTTATAAGTTTTTCCAAGCATCTTGTGATGTGGCAGTGATTGACAATCCAAATTCAAGCATAAGGGATGGACGGTTGAGATGGACAAATCTTGGAGAATGTCCCCTTGACTAAGAGCAACATGCCAAATGGATGGGAGAATCAAGTGTGTGATGAATAAGCTATGTTTTTGATTGCCAAATGGGTGGAGAATCAAGTGTGTGAAAAGGCCAAGTGGGTGGGAGAATAAAATGTGTGAAAAGGCCAAGTGTGTGGGAGAATAAAATGTGTAAAAAGTTTGTTGAAGAAGTGTGTGAGGAATAAGCCATGAGTTTGAAATTTTGTTGAAGATAATTCTAATTTATTTAATTTCATGTGACCTTGGTGAGGTGGCATGAAAAGTTGTAGACATGTGCTTGAATTCCTAATTTGGGATTTAGTGAAATTTAATTAAATAAAGCAAACTTATAGAAATTTGTTTATTTAATTAAATTAGAAGAATTGTGATTTTAGATTTGGAGAATTAGAGGGAATGAACTACATAAATAAATTAAGAATTTATTTATAAGGAGATGAAATATTAATTAAATAACTAGTATTTAATTAATTAAATGTCTTGACCATTTTTAGGTGTATACATTTTGCCCCTCTTTGAAATAATGTGTTTACATGTTGCTTCAAAGAAATATTTGCTACTAATGTCAACAAATTTTTTTTTGGATGCCCCAGATGTTGATTTTTAGATGATGATGAATATATGCCCCCTCGAGAGATAGATCGGTGAATTGTTGAATTTTTATGATTATTTTGGAATTTTTGAAAGTTTTAATGATTTTCTGATGATTTTTTGATAATTTCAAAATTTTATGATCCAAAAACAATTTCTCTTGAAAAAGAAGAATGAGCCTCCCAAATTGATTAATTGATACCTTATGTTGCCTCCTTATGTTTGATGTTTGATGATCACATTCAGTCGATTGATTTGATGATGTTGATGTGATAGTTGATGATTGACCTCATGATAAGTGAGAAGCAATGATACGATGGTGATGATTGACCTCACGATAGGTGAGGGTCAATGATAGGATGATGACGATTGACCTCATGATAGGTGAGGATCAATGATAGATTGATAATTGACCTCATAATAAGCAAGGATCAATGATAGATTGATGATTGGTATCATGATAGGTGAGGATCAATGATAGATTGATGATTGACCTCATGATAGGCTAGGATCAATGATATGATGATGATGATTGACCTCATGATAGGTGAGGATCAATTATAGACACTCAACGAGATTTTATCAAAATCTCATTGGAGGTGATTATATTTGATCAATTGATTGATCTTGATTGATTGATAAGATTGTTGATTTGTGATATGTTATGATCATATGAGGATTTCAGAATTCTTTAGTCTAGAGCATGCTTCCTAAAGATGTGGGACATGACTTCTCATCTAGTGCAAGTCGATTTAGATATTATCAGTCAATGTTGTTTATCATCTTTGATTGATATGCCCCAGTATAGGATTGATTAATGTACTGAGAATTCATGATGTATTGATACTTGATGTATAATTCAGTCAGAGATTTTGTGATTCCAACCACTTTGTTGATGTATCTCTCCATGTTTGTATATCATTGTACACTTGACATTATTATTTTGAAGTTTATATGATATGCAGTGATGATTAGTGATCTACATGTGTTTATGATTGCATATGATTATGATGGATGCATTTAATTTCTATGTTACGATATTTATATGATGCTTATATGATGATGGTATGATATGCTATGGATGCAAATTATGAAACATGCATTATGATTCTATGTTTTTTTGAGAATGATGCCTATATTATACATGTGATGGATCTTATTATACTTATGAAATGTGATGCATTTTATGTTTTTGTTCTTTTCTATTGAAAATAAATGATATAATGAATGGATGAATGTATGATGGATGAAATGATGATGTTTTATGTTTATATGATGATGATCATGATGATTATGATGATTATGGAATGATTTGATGATAATGTGATGTATGCAATGATTGATGATTTTATATGCTTTATGAATGATGTTTTATGCTATGTGATATGTGATGTTGATGTGATGATTATGCTGATCTAGCTAGTCCTTTGTTAGTCTTGGATTTGAGTAATAACAAATTCATCTTCACTACTTGTTTTAGATGTTCATTACAATGGCATTATTTCTTTACCAGTCATGTTCTTCAACAACTTTTTCTTCTTGGAAATCTTACTCTGCTGGATTTTTCTTTCAATCTTCTTAATTGAATCCAAGATCCATTGTATTAAAGGAATAAATGATTTTAGTGATGAATCAAGTTCAATTATGCCCCTATTAAAATAGAGATGTTTTTCTTCTTGAAATCTTACTCTACTGGATATGTCTTTCAATATTCTTAATGGACCAAATTCTTAATCGATTAATAATTGAGGAGATGATTTTGATTATGCAAGTGAGATGCAATGCCCTTCTTTTTGTATTTTTTGATGTGGATATTATGATGTAATGCATGAATGGATGAATGATGTGATAATGTATATATGATATGAGAATGTTTTCTAATGTATGCAAATGATGATACAACTGATGTTTAATCTATATGAAAATGATGTTCTTTTGGTAATGTCAAGTGTACTCAATCCATTAATATGAGAGATAGCATCATTGTGAAATTGTTTCAGCCTTGGAGAGTCCCTAAATATAGATGGAAAACTTTCATGGATGCAATCTAATCTAACCATGCAGATCTAATATGCAAATTTTGTCATTATAACAACTGATTTTTCTTGCTTTTTATCATCATTGAGCCTTTTAAATGTTGAAATTGAGTACAAACATTGATGGTATAATTATACCATGATGACCTAAGCATTATCAACATAAACAAAAAAGAGTTAATCATTTTTCTTTACAAATTTTGAATGTCATCGGTGATACTTTGTAGAGAACATCTCGCAACAATTTGCATAGTAGTAGTGATCAACTCATAGACAAAAGACAAAGAAAAAACATACTCCTTCCTAACTCCTCTAGTTCAATACATCATCGAGGTGCTCCAGAGATATGATGAAAAAAACAAAATTTCAACAATTGAACATTCATGCCACAATGATCAAGCCATGATTAAGAAGGAACATCATCCATTCAAGGTTTGTTTTGATTGGATTGATTTGGTTGTTTGATTTGGATGGTTGATGTATTACTTATGGTGATCGATTGTTCAATGTTATGTTATACTGTGATCATTGTGTTTGTTTTGTTTCTCCTACTATTGTTTATCTATTGGTTCAAGCTCAAATTTTATTGCCCCCAGTGAGTTCAAGATTTTTCCCCTAGTCTAGGGTGAGACATTACCATTATGCCAAGATATGTACATGAGGCTCTTCGATGATAGGTAGATGGATTGGGAAAGTGAATGGAGAAAGTGAATGGTTGAAATTATAAAATAGATGGAAAAGGTAACCTATCACAAATAGCACCTATTGCCAAGTTTTCACTACTTGCTTTTATTGCACTTTTTTAGATTTTATGATTTTTTTTATTTTTCACTTTTTTTGTATTTTTCTCTTCTTCTTCTTTTTTGTATTTTTAATATGTTTTTACTTTCTTTTTTTTGTTACCAAGGTGCCTTTTTTCTAGGTTTTCATCAAGGAAACCCTTTTTTAGGACTTTTTCTAATGTTTTTGTATTTTTTTAGGACCTTTTCTGATGCACTGGATGATTTAGGTGTAGAATTTATTGAGGTGTAGGCTGTTGAGGGGTTCATTAAACAAATCCCCTTCAGTTGTAGACAACTGATATTTTCTTGATTCAAAGACTGATATGATGATACCCTGATCCTGTTTGAATGACTGTGCTAGATGAAAGGCGCTGATTGGAATAAATAATATGAGTGGCAAGTATGGAGGGTGATAGATATGACAGATAAAAGAGGCTATGATAGGATCCCTAATGTGGACACTATGTGGGCCATCCGGCTTTAGATGAAAATGACCTTGGAAATCGATGAGTTATAGTACGCGAAGGGGTCATGATCGAAGGCACATTGAAAGACATCACTAATGGAAGTGCAATGATATTATGGGTAGGTGAACATGGATGGGTGGAAAGGTATATGTGGTATGAGTGGGGGTGACATGGATGGAGACCATAGACCAACAAGTTCTTTCTTTGGTTTTATTTCTTGATTGATGCCCCCAGTGATTGGTGGGGAAGAGGTATATTTGGAGATCACCTTTCGCATGCTTTTATTTTTTACCTTTATTTTTTATTTTTCTGATAGATTTTTATGTTGGTTAGGAGACTTTTTTGGATCTTTTTTTCTTTTTGTTTTTTCCAATAGCTTTTTGTTTTGGCTAAAGTAATTTTCTTGATCCTCTTTTGTTTTTTATTTGTCTAATTTATCTTTTTGTTTTGGCTAAAGAACTTTACTTGATCTTTCTTTCTTTGCATGCTTTCTTTTGATTCTGGATCTCCATTTGATAAGGGCATTTTTACCTTTGATTCTTGACTTGCCTCCTTTATATTTTCTTTGAGTGATACTTGTTTATCCATGTTTATGAGGTGAATGGATGTGGATGAGATGGATGAAGTGGGAGTGGTGATGCCATAAATGGATTCTTTGATACTATCATTTTCAGTACTGCTAACATCAACGGAGGCTTGCACATCCTTAGTGACTTGGCAAGATGACTTGATAGAGGGAACATTAGGAGATTCATACCCTAGCCCAAGGAAAGTGTGATAGAAGGATGGTTGGATATCCTCAATAGGATCATGGTTAAAAAGTGGGTTATCATAGATAACTTGGCCAAATAGGGGGTTATCATAGGTATAAAAAGCTTGGGTGGAGTCAGATATGGAAAGGGTGGGTGTATCATCAAGATCCCGAAAGGTTTCAATCCTAGCTTGGTCATCTTTCTGCATTTCTTATGTAGCTATCTTGACATCATTATTGGAAGTCTAACCATCCTCGATGAAAATAGTAGTATCTTTTACTAGCAACTCATCCAAATAGTATTCTCCACATCCTAGATCATGGATTTGAACCTTGGGGTTTGATAGTTCAATAATTGTGGTAGATTTTTTCATGGGTTTAGGATCAACATTTATTTGAGGAAGGGATGCTTCACAATTGCTAGGGGTTTCAGCATTAGGACTTAGATTATGGCCATACATGAAAGAATTAGGATCTGCTTGTATTGTGATTTCAACTCCCTCATGTGAAAACTTCAAAAATTAATGGTATGTAGAGGATACTGCTTGCATTTCATGTATACATGGTCTTCCAAGGAGAATATTATAGGTCAAGGGGAGATGAAGGACTTGGCAAACCACATCTTTCACCGCAAGGCCAACTCTGATTGGTAGACTAACTGATCCTTCAGATAAGCACTCTTATGCATCATATCCCTTCATGGTAATCTTTTTTACTGGAGTATATTACATTTTCTAAATATCCCAATGCATGTATAAGGGTATGTATAGGATCATGATCATGGAAAAAATAGGCCCTTAAGTGGCAAAAAATTCAAAAAAATCAGAGTTAGGTAACTTGACATAAAAATTTGAATAAGTTATCTATATTATTTCAAAAATATGTAATAATAGAATCTATAGAAAATTGAATGTGGTTTCTAAACTACTAGGTCTATTAAGGAAAAAAATCTATTTAAGTGAAAAAATTTGAAATTTCAATGCAAGTTGGTACTTTAAATTTAGGAAAAACTAAAAATATGTCTGCTTGATGCATATTTTGTAATTTTTTCCAAGTAAATAATTAATTATGAATTTTTTTATTACAAATTTTAAAATATGTGAAATTTGCATGTCTAACCACCTTAACTTGGTCAAAACTTCAAGGAAATTCTATTTTTTTTTAATCCTATAGTGTGAAGCATAGAATGTGACACATGTTTTGGATTCAAAATGTGATAATCGCTTTGAGCAAAGATGTTTTTCAATTAGCCTATCAATCAGAACTTTAGTCATAATTTGAATAGAAAAATGAATACAACTACTTATTAAATTTAATGTAAAATCATAATTTATATCAGTGGAAAGCTAAGAATCTCCTTTAAAAACCTTTTTTGTTTCATCAATTTTGGGTAAAAGTCACAACCACATACCCATCATATTGCCACTTTTTGGCCCATCATGATCCTACACATACCCATAAACTTTAAAGAGCAGATACTTAATTCATCTCCTCCATCTAGTAGAACACATTTGACTAGACATTCATGGATCAAAACCTCAATATGAAGTGGAGCATTATTCAGATGGGTGAGTGATGCATCATTGTTCTCAGTAAATGATAGGCAATGAGGTGAGGTTGTGTGTCCCACCATAGCTTGGGATTGACAAATTTTCAAATTAGCTGGTACAATGTCTTGTTTATCATGAATTTGATTGTAAACTATCTCATTTGAAAAACCATGTAATCATAGACATAGTTTACATTTTTTCCTTTACTATTTGATGAAGAAGATTCCCCTTTTTCATAGTTTGGTAGAGGGTTCTTGAATGCTCCATGATCATTGTTCATTTGGGGTCCTTCTAAAATTATGGTCTTGTTATCAATCATGTCTTGTATCAAATTTTTCATCTGTATATAGTCATTTGTCTTGTGTCCTTTGTTTTGATGAAAATCACAGTAATGTGCATCATTCTACCAGGATGGTTTAACTTGTTGGTTATAATCTCGTGCCTCTACTCCTGTTATGACTTTAGCTTCAAGAGGCTCTTTTAATGTTGATTCCAATGATTTTCCTAAAGGTGTCAACTTTCTTCAATTTGACGATGTTCGCTATATGGTAGTGGTTTGGTTTCAACATTGTTTTGATTATTGTTTTGGTTGGTGCTTTGATGGTTGTTTTGATTGCTAGTTTGATTGTTGTTCTAATTTGTCCTGATGGCAGCTATTGTCAAGTTAAATACCAATTTGGTGTTTTGTGTTTCCACTAAAGCATCATTGTTACCAGCATTTTTGTCTCTTTGCCAAAACTTTGGTTTATCACTGTTGTTGTAATTGTTGGAGGAGTTTGATGAGTTTTTTTCATTGTAAATTTTTATAACTCCTTTTTTTATCAAAGCTTCTTCAATTTTCATCCCATTTTCAATCAATTTCTCGAAAGTAGGTGGAAATTGTAATTCTAACCTATAACTCATTTCATCATTTATATTGTCAATAAAAATCTTGATCTTTTCTTTTTCTAGTATGGAATGAGAATATCTTGCAAACATTCTTCTCCACCTTTGCAAAAATACAAGGAATGATTCACCCTTCTCTTGTTTGGTATTGCCAAGGTCTTTCATTGTGATCTTGTGTTGAATTTTATACGAGTATTGAGTGATGAATTTGTTAACCAATTCTTCAAAGGTTTTGATAGGTGGTGTAAGTTTAGGGAACCATTCAAGGCATTGTCCATCTAGCCTTCGTGGAAACAATCTCATCAAGTAGGTTTCTTTGTGTGCAAATTCAAGAATCATGGTTCTAAATTCCCTCACATGATCTATTGGATCTGTTTTACCCTTGTATTTATCATATTTTGGGAATTCATAATGTTTAGGAAAATGGATCATGTTGATGGATTGATCAAAGGGATATGGATAAATGTCTTGGATCAAGTATCATTTTTAGGTTCCCCTTTGCATGTCAAGAATTTTTTGTTGAAGGTTTTTCATTTGATGAGTTAGGGAAACCACTTGTTCTGTTTCTTTTTTGGGATTTTTGGGAGGTACTTTTAATTGGTTAACATCAAAGTCCTTAGGAAATTTGACACCTTGTTTAGCTAGCATCAGTAAGTATTTTTCCCCATTTCTTTTGAAAATCTTTTCTAAGCATTTGTGGAAGTTTGGGTCTTGTTCAACATTTTC
>VDFB02193867.1:130148448-130215771 GCA_007258455.2 Sequoia sempervirens | reverse complement strand
AAAGAAATACTCACTCTCCACTGTACAGTTATTACTAAGACATCACAATCAATAATATACATTGGATGCATATCTAGCGAACTGCTAATTCCATGGTTGTGTATCATAACTTCATTTGTTCCAATGACCATCCATAAAAGTTTTACATTTTCCATTGCACATGCATATATATAAAAATTTTGATGTGAAGAAGATGAGCTTCTATGAAGATGCAAGTCCAACCACAGGTATATGCAGGATCATGATGGGCCAAAAAGTGGCGATATGATGGGTATGTGGCTGAAGACTTTTTTTTACCCAAAATTGATGAAACAAAAAGGGTTTTTAAAGGAGATTCTTAACTTTCCACCAATATAAATTATTCTTTACTTTTAATTTAATAAATAATTATTATTCATTTTCTATTTAAATTACGACTAAAGTCCTAATTGATAGGTTGATTGAAAAACATCTATAGCTTTCAAATGACATCACATTTTTTGAATCTGAAACATGTGTCACATTCTATGCTTTGCATACTATAGGATTAAAAAAAATGAATTTCATGAATTTTTGACCAAGTTGAGGTGGTCAGACATACAAGTTTTTATATTTTTTAAAATTTTGTAATAAAAATTCATAAAAACATTATCATTTTATTGTGGCTAGGGTGGTCTATCGCATTAACCTACTCTCTTATTTTTTCCCTAAAATTTAAGTACTCATCAAGATTGAAATTTCAAATTTTCACCAAATATATATATATATATTAAACCTAGTAGTTAGAAACTAAATTCAATTTGCTATAGATTCCATTCTTACTAAATTCAATTTGCTATAGATTCCATTCTTACATATTTTTTAAATAATATAGATAACTTATTCAATTTTTTTATGTCAAGTTGGCTAACTCTGATCTTTCTGAATTTTTTACCACTTAAGGGCATTTTTTTCCATGATGATCCTGCACATACCCCCACCTACTGTGAAGTTTTTTCTAAAGTTAGCATCAACATATTTTCCATTTTTTACATGGGGCAATGACTCCAATAGGAATAGAAAAGTGTTGGAAATGACACTAATAATCAGAGTGATGCACAATGTATGTGCCATATGTACAGATACCTATCTATGCAAAGGAAGCATAGACACGTGCATTCAAGGAGAAATCTTTTGAATATTATTTCACTTGTGGTTTGTAGGTTGCTATAGGATGTATTGCTTGATCTTTGTTAACAAACTGTTGATTGTTCCAAATTTTGATAGGTTGTTGTTGAGAGAAAACTATTTTTTTTGGAAGAACAAATATTGTTTAATCTATGGTCAATGTCTTATGCCTATCATTTTGCATGGATATGTTATTGTGCTTGTTTGTCTTTAATATTTCTCTCTGCTTGGATTTGTGCTGAAACAAATATTGTTTGATTTATGTCATTTGTTTTGTTGGTATGCCTGCAATGCAACAAAGTATATAATGTTATACAGGTTACATCTCATTGCATTAGGTATTGTTGATTACTATTCTTTGCAATGGAACAAAATACTCAATCTTATACACTTTCTATTAGCTTCCATTGGGAAATTTCAATTATAGTTTTGTTGCTTAAGCTATATTGTTTCATTTTGGAGAAGGTGTTGTTCAGTAGGTTGTATTCTTTCAATTTTCGAGCAAGTTGTGTTGAGAAAGGAGTGTTCTTTTGTATGGGTTTGTTACTATCAATTTTTGATAAGTTTCTCTTTAATTTTTGCATTTTTGTGGGTATGTTTGCAATAGAGTTATATATTTATATATATATATACATACATATATATATACACACAAATACACACACACACACACACACACACACACACACACACACACACACATATATATATATATACATTATTTGAATTTCCATCAAGACATTTTATGCAAAAGGTTGTACTGGTTATTATAAACAATATCATTTCATTAATTCTTAACATCTTCTAGCTATTCTAATTTTGAGGTGTTGTAGAGAAAATACTGTATTGTGTGTGAAAATGACTATTATTTTGTTTAATGTTTGCACTTTGTGTGCATCATTTTTCATGCATTTGCTAGCTATCATTTTTTTTGTGTTCCGTGGTATTCTCCATTTGGGGTGGTTTCACAACTAAAATTATACTACTTTCTCAATATACTGGTTTGTGAATAGAAGCTTAGCCAAAATTGATTCTCAACCAAAACCCATCACAAATAGAAACAATATAACCCTCAGAAGAGAACCCTATTGAAAATTAACAATGACAAATACATCAAAAAATATGCTCATTTCTCAACAAAAGCTTTTAGAAAATTGAAACAATATAGCTGTGTGAACAACACTTTCTAAAAACTAATACAATCTAGCAAGCACATTCACATAAATTTCATAATCGATGAATGCACTTGCACCTTCACACAAGCTTTCCCTCTTCACTCACAACCACCTTGAAGAACAACATAAACCCAAACAATGACACCTAAAAATGTATTTTTTGAAAATTACACAGCTGTGCATGCAACATAGAATATCTTGACAGAGTTTTGTGTACATATATATGTGTATCATGTATTTGTGTATGTAAGTATTTATGTTTGGGTATCAATGTAATACTTTCCAAGTGTTGTTTTCTATTGCTTTGCAATCTCTAATGATAGTTCCATGCTGGATATTGATGTCATATGGTACTTGCCTATAATATTTGTTATGTATGCCATGGAGCTCAATCCAGAAACCACCACTGAACAATGCTTTATTAAGAATACCCTAAACTGCTCTAGCAGTTTGGTGACTTTTAAATCCAAAGTATTATTGCAACCATTTCCAATGTATTCAACACATACATGAAACCTTTGTGAGATTGTTTCATTTACGATCTGTAGTGTGTGGCACACTAATCTGGGTAGCAGGTGGCATATGTGTTATGACTCTAGCTAGCATATTTTGTCAACCTCCTATACATACATTGGGAAATTTTTAGCAAGGCATTTTTTGGTGTCATTCTATTGCTATACCTAATATGAGAGACATGAGTGATGAGGGTAAGCTTTTGTGAGGATGCAAGTTGGATTAAGCTCTATGCAACTTTTGTGAAGGTGGTTGCAGGTTATTTTATGTTTTTTGAATGGATAGATGGATGCAAATGCAAAAGAAAAGTGTCACCTCTGATAATATTTTTCCCATTTTTGTTTAGGAAACTTAGTGAGAAGATGTGTGTTTGAAGCAAGTGGGAAGAGCTCCATGTTGAAGAAACCCTTCACGATTTTTCTTGATTCAAGGTTCATGCACTGTACCACACTAGATTGCTTGATTTTCCACAAGGTACTATTGATTGTTTCAAATATCTTGCCTCATCTATCGTTTCAATTTTTTCTACATCGCTCTGCATGAATTTGATACTATGATCTTTGCTAGGTTTCATATATATGTACATATATATACGTGTGTATATATAGATCCACATATGTGTGTGTGTGTGTGTGTGTGTGTGTGTGCATATATATATATATATATATATATATATATATATATATATATATATATATATATATATATATATATATAACTGTCACTGGGACATGGATATCATAAATGAGTTAGTAGGGCATACTATTGTGAAGGTGTAGGTGTTTCAATTGTTGGTGGAATTCCTATGAAGCTAGTTGGAGGGAATCTTGTGATTTTTGCATGTAGAAATGGTCACAAAAGGTGTGGGATGTGATAATTCTTGTATATATATGTATATCTGTCTATATATCTATGTACACCCTTACCAATATTCCTTATTTTGTGGTTGACAGTCTATTCCAGGGTATATTGCTTCATTTGTGAGAAGGTATTGTTCATCGCTTGAAGTATTGATAAGCTACTCTTCACAAAATACTATATAGTTTCTAAGTACACAATATTACCTCATTTTTGGTTCACCATTTGTGTCTATGCTTTTCCATGTATTTGAGGCTGTCAATTTTCATGTGTTTCTGCTTATGGGCTCCACATTCTAGCATATTTGTAGGCTTGTGGGAAGAATGCATACTAGAGATAGCTAGCAAGAAGAGGTCTGTTTGAACCAAGTTGGAAAAGTTGCCTGCCAGTAATACTATTTTCCACATTGTTTCATTTGTGTTCTATGGTTTTTGGAGCCCTATATTGTGTAATCTACAATAAGGCACTATCAATTGCTTCAAATTTTCATAAGCTGAACAAACAAGTATATTTTTTGGTGGGCTTGTCATTGTTAACTTTTGGCAAGCTGATTTTGAGTAGGCTACATTGTATGAATTTTTGTATAGGGTTTTGTTGATGCATAAGTAAATTTCAACTCTAGTTTATTTCCATGACTCTTTGTGGGTTTTTTGTTTATGGCTTCTGTTTGCTGGTTATGTTTTGAATCCAATATAATTGTCCATGTTATGCAGTGTTTTTTGGTTGCTCTTGTGTATCTTTGGGTATATTCTCTCATCCTCAAAAAATGTGTTGTTGACAAGTCTTCCAATTCTCATTAAGGTGCTATATTTGTTGGCTTTTGTTTTGTGGCTATGGCTGCAATGGAATAAAATAGTTAATCCTATACACTTTGTGTTACATTCCATTGGGAATTCTTGATTATTGTTCTCTTGCTTTAGCTATATGGTTTAATTCTCACGAAGCTACTGTTCAAAAGCCTCTATTCTCTCAATCTTCAATGACGTTACATGGAGAGAACAGTATATTTTTGAATGGGTTTGTAACCATCAATTTTCGGTGGATTTTTCTTTAAGGTCTATGTGTTTTGTGGCTACAGATTTCCACCAGTTTGTAACAAAAACAATATTCATCAGATACCATGTTCCTTTTCTATCTGTGGTGCATCTATATTATTTAATAAAATAAGATAGCCTACCCAAATTCTTCAAAACCCTCTATTATTAGTAAATAAATAGAAAAATAAAATGGTCTCAACAACACCTTCTCAAAATTAGAATAGCCAGAAAATGCCAAGAATTAATAAAATAACATTGTTTATAACAAATAATAAAACTTTTTGCATACAATGTCCTGAGGGAAATTCAAATTATGTATATATATATATATATATGTGTTTTTGTGTGTGTGTGTGTGTGTGTGTGTAACAACTAACATTAAAGATGGGTAGATATCCCCTATTTGTGTGAACTTTGCTCAGAATTTTCATTATCCTTGTCATGTTTTGAAGTTAGTTGAGTCAACATATATGCACTTTAAAAAAAGCAACATTGTAAAGTTAGCAAAGAAACTATACAGTCTATGCCATTTACAAAAGGGCATTGTTGACTGTAGGTCTATAGCCCTGGATTATAACCGAAGATAGAGGATGATAGCCAACAACACCTTGTAGAGTACAATAAGCCCAACAGCCTCTTGGCCAGCCATCAGCCCTTATATATCATAAATTTTCTAGTGGCCAAGGGAAAGGTTCCAGAGGTGGCTATCACACGCTGGGAAGCTATAGAACAAGTGTCAACAATGCCTTGTCCAAAACAACATAAATTGTATAGCAGTGCAAGAATGAACACAAAGTGAAAGACTTCAATCACACAATAATGATTTCAACAAAAATGTACAAAGCAATTTTGCAATCCATCAACATTCAATAGATATGATGGCTATTGACAAGTCTATAATTACCACTGGATAGTGCATAGGAAATATTGAAACAAAAAGAAAGCTATATGAAAATCCAATAGAAAGAAACACATGTAAATAGCTAAAAAATGGCTAATCCCAAATAGCCAGCAAACAAAGACATGAAAGCCACATATATATGTCAAATATAAACAAGCCACACTATACACCAGTAAGGCTACAAATTCAAGCAAATCATGTCTGTAGTTTGCTTGATGCACATGTGAAATAACAAATAGAGGTGGTAGGAACAAAGAATAAACAAGGTACAAACTTATAGGGTTGGGGCCTAACGGTTGTTGTGCAGCCTCAATAAAGCTAGAGTTCATTGACATTATTAGAGCCATTGTTTGTAAAACATAGAGCTACAAAACTAGCAGCTCGCCACAAGTTCTATTGTGAAAAGAATACAACAGCCAAATACTCAATTAAACCATGAAAAGCTAACAAGGTCCATTCTCAAGTTTTAAATAGAAAACCTTTCTACATTCCTATTTTTTTCTTGGAACATCTACAATATTGTCAAAACAAATAATATAAAAAATGCACATTTACAGATATGTCCATAAATAATTTCAAAAATAATCTATATTCCTCCAACACACCCAACCTAGAACATCCACTTTCCACCAATGCAATCAAAGGTGGCATCAATCTTCCATATATCAAAAAAAAAAAAACTTATCACTCCAAGAATGACCCAAACAAAAATAACATATGAATCACTATATACGAATATTGTTTGTATCCACTGTGACATTGATACATATGTACACATAGGGGAGGAACAAATTTTTGATTCATGTCGTATGTTTTCTGGCCAACATTCCAATATGGAATTCTCCATCATTATACTCTAGCCTAGGACACATCCTATCATTTTGAATGATGCACCATAAGAATGCTATATTGTTTCATTTTTCAGATAAGCTACTGTTGAGAAGAGGTTGTATTCTTTCCAAATCTAGGAGAAACAAATTTTTGATTGATGCACTGTGTTTTTTGACCATCGTTCCAATATGGCATTCTTTATTGTTAGACTCTAGCCTAGGATACTTCGTATCATTTTCAACAAGGTGTTGTGAGACTGCTATATTGTTTCAATTTTAGATAAGGTGTTGTCCAAAAAAGGTTGTATTGTTTGTTAATATCAATATTGCTACCAAACTCAACTTGACGACTTCTGAGAATAGTAGCCTGTATCTTAACTATGACATGGAGGATCCATTTTACCATTGATCAAAGTGGTGGACAATGTATCTTTTGCTTAGGGGATTACTTTCAAATTCTACTTACAATCAAGTAAAAAATTAATCTTATAGATAGTGTGTTACATTCCATTGGGCATCATTGATTATGACTGCTTTATAAGAGTATTTTATGCATCTAATACCATACATGTATATTTCTCTAGATAGTCCAAATGAAATGAGTTGGGATGATTTTGAAGAATGCCTTTTAGGTAACAAGATTCAAACATTGGATTATCTAATATGGCAGGATGGAAATTAGGCATGTTTTAATTTTCTAGATACTGCATCCTACCGTATGCACCAAGTATGGATAAATTATAACTACATTCATCCCATTGCAACTACAAGGCAAATTATCCATTATAAAATTATGCGTTATAAAATCTAGAACTTTTATATCTCCCGATTTACATATTCTCTATGAAATAAATATGATCGTTGCTCTAAAATTCACACTTTGTATACACAAAATATGTATATGGGCTAGTGTTTCCAACAAATTTTTTACATAAGGTAGTAGGTGTCAGTTTTACCTTTGTGTTGCAATGGCTGCAGTGGAATAAAATACCTAATGCTATGTATTTCATTTTATTTTTCCATAATCACCACACTAAACTCCACACTTTTTTGTTATTCCTGTAGGCCATAGCCCAACCATAATGTGGCAATTGATAAACTAATGTGTTACAAACATGCTTTTAGAATAATGATAGTGACTAGAAAACCAATAACAATGGTCAAATTAACAATTAGATCCCAATGCACCTTTTTTTTTTTATAGAATCTTCTTCTAAATGCCAGGGTCTATCAATTTTTTCTAACGCTCCATCCATAGTTCACTACATTTCAAATACACATTTACATATATACACATACATATATACATCTAGATATATATATACATGTATACACACACATATATATATACACACAAAAATCCACATACATACACACATATACATATACATACATATATATAGATAAATATATATATACACATACATACATATATATACATACATACACACACATACACACACACACATATATATATATATATACATGTATATACACATATATAAACATATATATACATATATACACATTTGTGTATATATATATAGTTACACACATTATATGTTTTGCATGAACTGAGGATCATCATAATAACAATTACCCTTTTAACATCTCGTGGAACAAAAAAATGTTTGGGTAATTTTCAATAAGGCATTGTTTGGCGTTGCTCTGTTGCTATACCTACTATGAGGGCTGAGAGGGATGACAACAAGCTTGTGTGGGACTGTAAGCTGGATTAAGCTTTGTCTAGCTTCTGTGAACATGGCTGGAGGCTATTTTGTCTTTTTTGCAAAGGTAGATGGCTGGAAATGAAAAAGAAAAGTGTCCCCTGTGATAATATTTTTCCCTTTTTTTTGTAGGAAAGTTGGTGAGAAGATGGGTTATAATTCTGGATAGATTTTTCTTCAGCATCCTATTTTTTTTGTCTTTCGATGGCTATGGGAAGTTGGCATCCATAGTTGCTGGTTGCTTTCAGAAATAGAGTTCATATATATGCATGTATATATATATACATATATACATATACACATATATACATATACACATATATAAATATATATAAATATATACATGTATATATATATAGATCATTTCTCCATCTAGGTCACTCTTGAAACCAATATTGTTTAATTTATCTCTTCTATTTTGTGGCTATTGTTGGAACAAAATAAAAAATAGTTAATTCTTTGCCTCATGCTATATCATTTCATTTTTTGGAACAAAATAAAACAATTAATTATGTTCATTCAATCTGTGCTTAATATATGGCTTCCGCTTTGTGGCTTTGGCTAGAACAAGAGGAAAAATAGTTAATGCTATGCCTTAGGGTATATTGTTTCATTTTTGGAACAAAATAAAACAATTAATGCTATAATGGGTGTATTTTAATATCAACATATATGTGTATATATATATATAAATATATATACGTATATATGTCTACATATATACATACATTTATATATATTTCAATTTCCCATGGGTCTATCTTTATGGCTTGCATTTAGCTAATATGGTGGGAAAAGGGATATATATACATACACACACACACATATATATGCATACGAATATATACATATATATACACATGTACATATATACATATATACATATATTTACACACATATATACACACAAATATATTTTCATAGGGTTTGTTTTTGATGTTTGCGCTTTATGGGTGTGCTTGCAATGGAATAAAATTATAGAGGTTGTGGAGTTTTTTTTTTATTGTTATTGTATAGCTCAGGCTATATTGTGGCATACTTCATGTGGGTGGTTGTTGAAAGTAATTTTGTTTGATTTATGGCTTTTGTTTTCTAGTTATGGTTGGAACACAATAAAATAATTGATGTTGTTGGTTCTATGTTATATATATGAGTACATATATACATATATTTATATATATTTCAATTTCGAGTGGGTCTTTATCTATGGCTTGCATTTAGTTGATATGGTGGCAAAAGAGATATATATATATATATATATATATATATATATATATATATATATATATATATATATATATGCTATATATATATACATATACATGCTCTACCACACACACATATATATATGCACACACACACATATATATATATATATATATATATATATATATATACACATGTCTATATACATATACACACACACATATATATATATACATATATATTCTTGTATGGTTTGTGTTTGATATTTGTGGTTTGTGGGGATGTATGCAATGAGATAAAATTGTATAGGCTATGGAGTTTTTGTCAATTGTTATTATAGCGCTCAGGCTATATTGTGGCTTACTCCATGTGGGCGGCTGAACTGAAAGTAATGTTGTTTCATTTATTCCTTTCATTTTTTTGCTTATGGTTGGAACATAATAAAACAATTTATGTTGTTGATTCTATGTTTGGTTACATTAGATATATTATTGATTATTGTTCTCTCCCTTAGGCTATGGGTATGTGCATGATCATGATGGGCCAAAAAGTGGCGATATGATGGGTATGTGTAGTGTATGTGGCTGATGACATTTTTTTACCCAAAATTGATGAAATGAAAAGGGTTTTTAAAGGAGATTCTCAACTTTCCACCAATATAAATTATGGTTTACTTTGAATTTGATAAATAATTATTATTCATTTCCTATTTGAATTACGACTAAAGTCCTAATTGATAGGCTGATTGAAAAACATCTATAGCTTTCAAATAATGTCACATTATTTGAATCCGAAACATGCGTGACATTATATGCTTTGAATACTATAGGATTTAAAAATAAAATTTAATTTCATGATTTTTTTACCAAGTTAAGGTGGTTAGACATACGAGTTTTTATATTTTTTAAAAGTTGTAATAAAAAATTCATAATTAATTATTTACTTGGAAAAAAATTATTAAAAAATATGCATCACATCGGGACATGAGTTCCCTACTTAAATATAAAATCTTATAAAAGAATATTATCATTTTATTGTGGTTAGGGTGGTCAGACAGACACCTACTTCTTAATTTTTCCCTGAAATTTAAGTTCTACTGCATTGAAATTTCAAATTTTCACCAAATAGATTTTTTTAAAAATAAACCTAGTAGTTTAGAAACTCGATTCAATTTTCTATAGATTCTATTCTTACATATTTTTGAAATATTATAGATAACTTATTTAAATTTTTATGTCAAGTTGCCTATTTTTTCCATGATGCTCCTGCAGATACCCCTATATAGGATATATTTTAATATCAATATATATATATTAATATCAATATATATATATATATAAGATTAAAATTTTTAAGGTTATGAAGTTTTGGTCGATTCTTCTTTTGTGGCTTGCACTATATTGTGGCTTTTTGCATTTGGGTGGCTATTGAAACCAATGTTGTTTGATTTATGTCTTTCATTATCTGGTTATGGTTGGAATAGAATAAATTAATTATTGTTGTTCATTCTATGTTTGGTTACATTAGGTATTATTGATTATTGTTCTCTAGCTTAGGCTATACTTTTGTCAACTTTGCTCAAATTTTTTGTTAGCCTCACTGTTTTCCCTCTTTTGTGGCACTGAGTTAGACTTGGCGAATGGGTTATAGTTTGACTAGGATTTTTGTCAACCCTTCTAGTATATATATATGTACATGTATGTATGTATGTATGTATGTATGTATGTATGTATACATACATATATACATATATATACAACTATATATTGTTATTGTATAGCTTAGGCTATATTGTGGCTTACTCCATGTGGGTGGGCATTGAAAGTAATGATGTTTCATCTATTCCTTTCATTCTCTATGTATGGTTGGAACAAAATAATTTAACAATCAATCTTTTCTATTCTATGTTTGGTTAAATTAGGTGTTATTCATTTTTGTTCTCTCCCTTAGGCTATATAAGATATATTTTAATATCAATATATATATGTAAGATTAAAATTGTTAAGGTTATGGAGTTTTGGTTGATTCTTATTGTATAGGTTAGGCTATATTTTGGCTTTTTACATCTGGGTGGCTGTTGAAACCAACGTGGTTTGATTTATAGCTTTCATTATCTGGTTATAGTTGGAAAAAAATAAAATAATTAGTGTTTTCCATTCTATGTTTGGTTAGATTAGGTATTATTGATTATTGTTCTCTATCTTAGGCTATACTTGTGTCAACTTTGCTCATAATTTTTTATTATCTATATATATTTGTAAGATTAAAATTGTTAAGGTTATGGAGTTTTTGTCCTTTCTTATTGTATAGTTCACGCTATATTGTGGTTGTTGAAACCATTGTTGTTTTATTTATGGCTTCTGATATCTGGTTATGGTTGGAACAAAATAAAATAATTAATGAGTTGTCCATTCTATGTTTGGTTACAATAGATATTATTGATTACTGTTCTCTAGCCTAGGGTATATTTTTGTCAACTTTTGTATTATTGATTATTGGAAGATGGGTTATAGTTTGGTTGGGATTTTTTTCAGCCCTTCCATTTTATATACACACATACACACACATATACATACATATATATACACATACATATAGACATATACATATACATATATATATATACATTTGCATTTGTATACATATATACATATATATAGATATATATAAATATATATATATATACACATATATAGATATTGAGGTAGATGGCTTATAAGTTTGGTCAAAATTTTGCTTAGCCTCCCATTTTTTTTCCCTTCCAATTTCCATGGAAGAGGTGGCGAAGGTAGTTGTTGGGTGCTTTGGGAATAGGGTGGTGTTTTCCGAGCCACATGGATGGAGAAGGTTGTGGAAATTAAATGATGGTTCACATCAACATTAATTGTTGTATGCTTTGCATGTACTGGCGATGGTTGTAATAACATCAACGATAAATACAAGCCATAAATGGAACTGTAATAAAGCCTAACACAGACAACAATAGTAAACTATCCTTTTATGCAAAACATGGAGTACATAACATTAATTATTTTACTGCATTCCAACCATCACCACAAAACAAAAGATGTGAAGGAAACAATATTGTTACCACACTCACCCAGATAGCCAAATGTGCAAACCACTAAAAATCAGAGTCACAAATCCACACAAAAACATGCACGCAAAATCCGAACCATAAATCAAACAATATCAGTACGAACAAACTATATACTCTTTTTCCAATAGAACCCTATAAAAAATGCAACAATATACCATAGAACAACGCAACTTGTATAACATTAACTATTTCATTGAGTTGAAACCATCGTGCACAAAAACTATAAGGAAGCAAAGGTGTGTGGAAACTCTTCCTACGCTAACCTTGAGAAGAGGGTTATGAAAATTTCAAATAAAATATTATAGAGATTTGAAGAAACACATAATACCATAAACAATAAAACCATAACATAGTGATTTACGTGGGGAAAACCCTTCTGGGAGAAATAACCTACACAATGTATTATCAAATCTTGAAATAGATTACAAAAAACTTGCAATGCAAGTTCTTACAGGAGTCTTCACCTCAACTCAATCTAGAGGAATTTCAGTAGCATTACGGAAGCATACAAACTTGCAAACTAACTCTCACATTTATCTCACACAAATGACTATATCAAAGTACCAATATATTGTATTACATTACATATGAGAATCTTCTAGAGATAAGACTTTTCTTTTTAGAAAAATATAATAAAATCTCTTAGCAATCTTATCTCTATCCCCATATAAAAGACACTTCTCAAAATAGCTGCTTTTCACCTATCACAAAATCTTCTATTCTTGGCTTGCTTTATTTTTTATTTCCATGCAAGGTTGAGACACTTTCTTTTTCTTCTTTTTGTTTTTATCTTTTTGTTTTAAAATGTTTTATTCCTAACATTCTCCCACTTGTTGAACACCTTGCATGAGCCAATAGAAAATAGGGAGTTAATTGTTGGGAGCCGAAAGGCCTATTAATTTGGAACACCATCTAAACTACTCTATGCTCACAAGCTTTGTTAATGCATCTACAACATTCACCACAGTCTCCAACTTTTCCAACTTCACCCTACTATCCTCGACCATATCTCTAACAAAGTGATACTGAACATCAATGTGTTTGGTCCTGGCATGAAAAGTTAGGTTCTTTGCAAGGGAGATTGCACTCTAACTATCACAATAGACTGTAACTACTCTGTGTTTCAATCCAACATCTGAACACAAATGCTTGAGACAAATAGCTTCTTTACAGGCATGCCTAACTACCATGTACTCTACCCTAGTAGTGGAAAAACCGACCACAACCTATCGCTTGCTCATCCAACTGATTGCACCACCATTAAGAGTAAACACATATGCACTAGTGGATCTTCTATTATCAACATCACTTGCCTAGTATGAATCCAAAAAAACATGAATACTCAAAGAATGCTGATCTCCTATACCATGAAAACATATAGATTACTCTGACGTACCTCACAAATATCTAAAGACCCTCTTAATTGCATCCCAATGTACTCTTCCAGGATTATTCATAAAATGAGAAAGAACTCCCACTGCTTGGGAAATGTCTGGTCTTGTATAAACCATAGCATACATTAAGCTTCCAACTGCACTCTAGTAAGGCACTCTACTCATGTCTTTCGTCTCTGATGGGGATGTAGGACATTGTGAAATAGAGAGATTCATTCCCAATGTAACAAGAATAGAAAATGGTTTACAATCTTGCATGTTGAACCTTTGCAAAATACAACAAACATACTTACTTTGGCTAAGCCATAGCTTTATGTTCTCATGATCTCTTCTGATCTCCATCCCAAGTATGTGTTTTGTTGCACCAAGATTTTTCATTTCAAATTTCACATAGAACTAAGATTTCAATTCTACAATCAAACCTTTTCCTTTCTCAATAAACATGTCATCAACATATAAAGCAATTACCAGGAAATAATGACCATCAGATTTAAAATATACATAGTGATCATATTTAGACTGCACAAATCCCAAACTCAACACATATGTATAAAAATTATGTTACCACATCCTAGGACTTTGTTTCAAGCCATACAAAGATTTGTTTAACTTACAAACCAACTTATTTTTACCTTTTACCACATAGTGCTCTTGCTGTGTGATATAAATCTCTTCCTCCAAATCACCATGAAGGAACATAGTTTTCACATCCATTTGTTCCACCTCTATATCATAAGTTGTTCCAATAGATAATAAAAACCAGATGGATGTCATTTTAGCAATAGGAGAAAATATCTCACCATAATCAATACCCTCAACTTGAGAGTATCCCTTCGCAACCAACCGTTCCTTATACTTTTCAACATTTCCATCTGAACCAATCTTTTTCTTAGACACCCATTTACATCCAACATGTTTTCAACCTTCAGGAAATGGTACAAGGTACCATGTATCATTCCTTTTAAGAGATTTCATCTCTTCATCCATGGCTATTTTCTAGGACTCTGCATCATTCGTACACAAAGCTTCTTGCATAGATCTTGGTTCATCAACACTAGTACTCAAAATAAATATACACTTCCAATCATCAGGTAAATACCCATAGCTTTGAGGTGATTTCCATTTCCTTGTAGACCTTCGAACAAGTTGAGGTGGAGGTTCTTCCACTTCTTCCTCCTCTTCTAAAGATTCAGAGCTTGATGAGCTCTCCTCAACTTCTTTTCTATTTTGGGGTATCGATTCATCTTCCTCAGGCATAGAAGGAATTTGAACCACAACTTTTTCTATTCAATTTCTTTATGTTGTTCTAGCTGAAATTTAATAGGGGAAGATTTCTAGTCTCTCTAAAAATAACACTTCTGGAATAAATTACCTTATGTGAAACAAGGTCCCAAAGCTTGTATCCTTTCACACCATAGCTATAGTCGATGAAGATACATTTGACAGCCTTAGAATCCAATTTTGTTCTCTTCTTCTTAGGCACATGTACATATGCCTCCCAACCAAAAAATCTCATATGTCTAAGTGAAGGCTTTTTCCCTGACCATGCCTCCATTGGCATTTCATCAACAAGCATTAATGTAGGAGATATATTTATTAAATAACAAGTAGTGGAAATAGCTTCAACCTAAAATGTTTGTTCTAGACCAGCTCCATTCAACATGCTCCTAGCCTTCTCCATCAATGTTGTGTTCATTCTTTCTACAACTCCATTTTGCTGCAGAGAATACAAATTTTTCTTGTCTTTTAATCCCGATCTATACATAATCTTTCAAAGTCTGTAGAATAGTACTCACCACCATTGTTAGTCCTCAAACATTTAATTTTCTTTCTAGTCTGAGTTTCTACCATAGCCTTGGACTCCTTAAAATGACTGAAAACTTCATATTTACTCTTTAAAAAATATACCCATGTTCTACTAAAATCATCAATAAAAGTAACATAATAAACTGATTTACCAATAGAAGAAACATCAAGAGGACCAAATACATTAGAATGAATTAGATCCAAGATACATGAAGACTTATGAGAAAATGAGTAAAAATGAATGCGATTATGTTTGCCATAAATACAATGTTCATAGAAATCAAACTCTAGATTGCAATCATTCAAACCCTCAACAAGGTTTTAATTTTTCAAGGCTTTTAAACCTTCTCTCCAATGTGGCCAAGCCTTTGGTGCCATAACATTGTCTGCTTTGCAGGAAACTTTGATTCAGTAGACATAGCACCCTTGGGTACCCAGAAGCCATGACCATCCGCATGAGAGGAAACCATCTCTTTTTTCAGTGAAGTAGTTTTTGGATTAATCTTATCAGAAGTGCTTTTGCATTAAATTGTGCATGCATCAAGCTGGTATAATGTACCCAATCTACTTCCTCTCGCTATCACCATTTTCACACGAACTTCAGAAAATTGTACATGCACACCTACATCTATTAACTTGCTAATAGATAATAAATTTCTTGCTAGTCTTGGGATATGCAAGACACCATCAAATCATCTAACTGTACCATCAGAAAATTTCACATGAATACTACCATGGCCAACAATATCAAGGAAAGAATCATCACCCAAATACACCTTACCACCATCATAGTTTTCATACTTACTAAACCAGTTTTTGTTAAGAGTCATGCAGAAAGATGCACCTAAGTCTATCAACCATACATTATCACCTGCACGAGTGGCCAAGGCTAAAATAAAGGCATCTCCATCTTCCTTTTTAGACTCAGAATCATAATCTTACTTCTTATCTTCTTTACAATCCTTTTAGAATTTTTTGAGTTTTCCACAATTCCAACATATTGCCTTGGACTTACCAGGAGATTTTGATCTCCCCTTGTTTTTGGACTTGGAACAGCCATGTTGCTTCTCATATTTTCCTCATTCTTTTGGTCTTCCTTAAACACTGAAAGCTTTTTTGGCACTCAGAGATACCTTCCTTCTCATCTCTTCAGAGAGTAGAGAACCAACAACATCCTCCATCTTCAAGATGACAAAAGTGCTCCCAATGGCCATGACTAGGTTGTCCCATGAGTCTAGCAACAAATACAACAAAGTTTGGCACCTTTCTTCTTCATCCATATTAACCCCAACTAAGGTCAACTGAGTCACCAACATATTGAATGTTTCCAAATGCTTATAAATCTATCAACCTTCTTCCATTCTCAATGAATATAACTTCTTCCTCAAGAAAATATTATTTACTAGAGATTTGGCTTGGTATATCTCATCTAACTTCTTCCATAGATTCTTTGAAGTGGGTTCTTTGTGGACATTTATCAAAATTGAATCTGCAAGACAAAGTCTTATGAGACCTTTAGCTTTTCTATCCATTAGATCATATTTTGCAAGAAAAGCTAGATCTATAGGCCTATAGACATTTTCATCCACTGCATCCCATAGATCCCAATCAACCAAAAAATCTTCCATCTTCAACTTCCACATATCAAAGTTTGTGCCAAAAATTTCTCTACTTCAATCCTACCAGATGTGATTCCCATCTCTATTATCCTGCAATACAAAATATGAAATAATTTGCACAAGCTCCCACTCAAACTTGATTAGCTCAAAAAACCTTGTACCCAACAAATAGAACCATAACTGGCCAGGATCTAATACCACTTGTAAGGAAGCAAAGGTTTGCAAAAGCACTTCCTACGCTAACCTTGAGAATAGGGTTATGCAAATTTTTTTAAAAATATTATAGATATTTGAAGAAACACATAATACCATAAACAATAAAACCATAACATAGTGATTTATGTGGGGAAAACCCTTTTGAGAGAAAAACCCCACACTCCAAAACCTGCACAATGTATTATCAAATCTTGAAACATATTACAACACACTTGCAATGCAAGTTCTTACAGGAGTCTTCACCTCAACTCAATTTAGAGGAATTTCAGTAGCATTTCGACAACATATAAACTTGCAAACTCTCACCTTTCTCTCACAAAAATCACTATCTCAAAGTACCAATATATAGTATTACATTACATATGAGAATCTTCTAGAGATAAAACTTTTCTTTTTAGAAAAATATAATAAAATCTCTTAGAAATCTTATCTCTATCCCAATATAAAAGATACTTCTCAAAATAGCTGCTTTTCACGTACATCACAAAATCTTCTATTATTAGCTTGCTTTATTTTTTATTTCCATGCAAGGTTGAGACACTTTCTTTTTTCTTTTCTTTTCTTTTTCTTTTTCATTTTTATATTTTTATTTTAAAATGCTTTATTCCTAACAAAAACATGGCTTCCAACAATGGCTCACATACAAAACCCACAAAACATAGAAAGCTCCCAGTAACAGACCAACTGAAAACCTTCACCACAAAAATGTGAACCCTAAATGAATCAATATTGGTTTTAATGGTAACCCAAATGGGGAAATTCACCAAAAACACAATAGCTTAAGTATTTTCCAACCATTCCAACAAAACATAAGCCATAAATTAAATAATATTTCCAACACTCACCCACATGTGAAAACCCACAAAACACAAGAAATCTCAATTTCAAGATTCACCAAAAACAAAATAGATTAACTATTTTCCAATCGTTCACACAAAATTGAAGCCATAAATGGAATAATATAACCAATAGGCACCAACATGCAAAAACCCACAAAACTATACAGTCTTTCCAACAACAATTGACACAATGAAACAGTATTTCTTTCAAGAATAACCTAGATGAGATGCACCTCTTCCTACTTCCTTCAATAGCATCCCTTCCCACTTGCTTCCTCTTTCCTACGTTCTTTCTCCATGACCTGCAAAATAACACCACATAATTATCACAACCCACACCTTTTGGAACCATCAGCACATGCAAAAAAACACAAGATAACCTTTAACCACCTTCACATAAATTGCACAGTTGTTCAATGCACTTGCACCTTCATAGAAGCTTTCCCTCCACACTCACAACTACCTTCAACAACAACATAAACCCTTAGAATGACACCAAACAATACATTATCGATCACTACACAAGCAATCACTTTGTTTTTTGAGGACTTTAAAACATATGTTACTTGCACCATCACCACTACATGGAAACCATACAAAAATCAATGCTAATCACATTTCGCTAGCCTCTTCTACACTTCCCTCATTTCATCAGACTCTTCTATCATCACGCCAAATGCTCGCCACCTTTTACATGACAATGAAGATTGAAGTCCAACATCTTAAACTGAAAGGGCTAATGAAAATTCCTAGCAAACTATAACCCATCTGCCAAGTTTTCCCTGGCATCAGATAAGTTAGAAAATAGTGATGCTAACAAAAATTACGATCAAAATTGACATTTCAAAGGTAAACCAGATGGAGAAATTCACCTAAAACACAACAGATTAACTATTTTCCAACCATTCACACAAAATGAAAGAAAAAAATGAAACAATATTGCCAACATTCACCCACATGTCAAAACCCACAAAACACAATAAATCTTGATTTCAAGATTCACCAAGAACACAACAGATTAATTATTTTCCAACCATTCACACAAAACCGAAGCCATAAATGTAACAATATAACCAACAGTCATTGACATTCCAAAACCCACAAAACTATACAGTCTTTCCAAGAACAACTAACAAAATGAAAAAATATTTGTTTCAAGAATAACCTAGATGAGATGCACTATAATGCTAAAAAAACTTAACAACCAAATTATAGCTAAGGGCATAACACAAATACCAAAAATTTCAACAATTCTCGACACAAGACCAACTCCTAAAGTAAGATTTCAAGAAAGTACAGGGGGACCTAAGGGGAAAGACCTAATTCCTCAGGGGATCATCACGGATGGCCTTTCCTATGTACACGCAGTGCAGAGGAATCATAGTTCAACAAACTTGAGATTGAACCAAAATTTAAATGGGTTGGCCAATAGCAAAGTAAATCAATTGGGTTCAAGACTCACAATCATTAAGGAACTATTGGGCCATGTAATCACCTAACAATTTTTAGTTTGTTGATCATAATAAAGCAAGCCAACGTTTAAACAAACATAACTTATACTTCTTTTATCCAAATTTTAAAATTACATATGTTTTGGAAAGGTAGAGAAACCAACTATAAAACCCAGATAACATTTTTGCATAAAAATCAATCAATTACAAGAAGTTCAATCTACAACTAAACTCACTAGATTCCTATATCATGCTGATTTTCAACAAACCAAGGCTGAGATAAAAACAAGCGTAACTCTCTCATCCCTGGATAATTTTAGAACTTGGTGTGTTACTAGGAAAGAGGAAAAGAGTAAGGGAATAAGAGCAGAAAAAATTTAGCGATGAATCATTAGCTTGCGACAGTTTGCTCTAACAAGCTCACTACAATCCTTCTAGAACTAATGATTGTAGCAAGTTCAAATTATAAATACTCTTCTTATGAAGATTACATTATAATTTTAACTTTTGAGATAATGTATCATAAAAACTTGATAAGTTAAGGTAGTTATAACTTATCATTTCTTAGTACTAAGACTACTATAGTGTTACCAATGCTTAATAGAATCCACAATAATGTTCATAACATTCTTTGTAAATAAAAGATGGTTTAAAGATACGAGATTATTTAAAAATGCAAAACTAAAATCAACTTTCCTCATGACTCTCATCTAATGTAAGTTCTATGTTTTTCGAAGTGAAAAAACCATCTCAATTAGAGAACAAGGAATTAAGTGAAGCACACTGATTAGGATTAAAATTATGTCAGCATCAATATCACTTGTAAATTTATTTATTTTTGTAGCATCTAATGACTTTAAATCTAAAGATGTGTAACTAGAATTTCTTTTATGGTTTCAAGCAAATAAATCTCCTTATACATGTTTTTTAAAGGAACAAATTCTATTCAACCCATAACCTTGTCCAATCGTCATTCACGTAGAAAATAAGCTGACAAGTCAATCATTTGTCATAAATTTAAAACAATTTCCAAGTTGTAGGAGTGCAGATTATTTTGGTATTTGATAAATGTTTGTTTGCATGACTGGTTCAATTCTAATAAATGCCTCCTTCTTTCTAAATCTCCATTCTTAGAATAGTATCATGGTTTTCTTGTAAGAGTGCAAATATTTGTATAGTTTGCATAAAATCAGATCTATCATTGTTGATTTGTTTTAAAATTTAGTTTAAAGCTTCTCTACCTCCCTTCAATTTACAATAGTATAGGTACATTGTTGTTTCACTTTGCTTAGCTATTATTATTACACATATAGAGAAATCTACAAATATATAGAGTATGCAAATTCATAGTTGCTCTGTATCATTTGTCTACTAACCTACTAACACTTATTGGGGGTTATTCCCACATTATAACAATATAGAGTATAGTTATTCAATCGTAACCTCAGCCAAAATCTGAGAATTTAATAGATAAAATGTTGGCTCTGACTTTTGATGTCTAATGTGGTCAAACAATCTTAACTTTAAAGTAAAGCAGTTGAAGAAGATAGAAAAATAGTGTACTCTTCCCTACAGATGGAAGACCGAGACCTCAAAGGTATAATGCAATAAAGTTGTGAGTTTATGTTCTTTGCCTAAAATTATGTGTAGGCTATAAGTAAATCTGTTGAGTATGGACAAGGAAAAAATTGTTTAACAAAATACCTCATAGGTATGCAGTCTCCAAGAACATGAAGATTGCAGAAAATGCCATATAAAGAGGTGAACCATTTGGTAGAATTCCTCAAAGAATAGTGTGGTCTCGCCCAATGATCCATTGCTTCTGTCAAAACAATGGCCTAATTCTCCGTGGATCTGGTGGTCTCAAGTAAATCTCAAGTCAGGAATATCTGGGCTTTTACCAATAGAATACAGGTCACTAAAAATCATGCACAATTAATGAATATTGAATGGATCGGCATACATCATTACTATTAATAAAAAAAATAAACAGCTACAGGAACTAAATCAACTACATACCATGATCTCTTGTCACCACCTTCTTCAATAATCTCCAAGACTGCGTGGAGAACAGATCGACCAATTTCATGTCTACCAACGCCTCATCTTTTGTGGTGGTTCGATCTGCCCCAAAAAACATCGTCCACCTCCCTCTTAATATCTACCCAATTCACCTCCAAGCAGTAAGATAAAATCCTCCTTCTCCAGCGAATAGAAAAGAATTGAATATCGTTGTCCCCGAGAATTAAGAGTAATTCCCCTATATATAGGATTGTCTAAATGTAATTGCATGATCTCCCACTTCATCAACAACACATATTGGACAATGGTTGCATAGCATCGCTGTTAAACTGTAGCCTAAATAAGCTATTGTCTGCCCCCCCAACCAAATTCACACAAGCAGTTTAAATATATTGTAGTTTGATCAAAATACTTAGCAATCAAGAAAATTCTTGCCTCAAGGATTGGGACGATAATAATGTGGTAGATCTTGAGATTGGGCTGCCTTTTGAACAGTTGGAAAAAAAATATATCTAGAAATAACCTTAATTTCTATTTACAGCTGCAGTGGTAATTCAACCGTCTATTGATTTTATCCAATTTTCTCAATAACTTCTAAAATGTTGATTTAAAGCTTAAAAATAAAAAAAGCATGGAAACAATAGATTTTGCACCAACAAGAATAGAATAAAAATCTTTAAATTTATTCCCTGAGCTTACATGCCTCTTTTTCAGACCTTTTTGATTTATTTGAACTTTATTTCCAATAAAACTTTCTTTATTGACAAAACATTCTATCTTTTATAAAATATAAAATTGGTAATCATATTATAAGCAATACTTTGTACTCAACCATTTGATGCTTTTTTTATTAATCAATAATGATACTATTTGTTAATGAATATCATGCTAATTCTAGTTAATCACTAACATTTTTATTTTTTTATTAAACCATTAGAAACAATAGTCATTGATTAATTCATCGACTCTATAATAATAATTGAGTATTAGTAATAGCAATAATATTATGCATGCAAGAACTATCAAAATATTTAATTTACATGATTGCATGAGTAATGTTGGTCTAACTTATAGCTTTGATATCCTACCAAACATCTGAAAAAAAAACATATCATTTCTATTGTGATTACAAAATTCACACGTGTTTAGCATTCATATTGGAAGGTGTTTGTCAATAACTTACCTGTCATGGTTCTTTAGATGCATAGAAGGAAATAGGCTTGATGACCTTACATTCTCCCCCTCTTATATAGACTTCCTCCTGGAAGTCGTGAAGGATGGGGAGACTTAACTTCAATATAGAAACATACATGGATAAGAGTAACCTTCTAATTGTAATTTATAACTTAAAATTATACCTTAACCTTTTGCAATATTTTATATAATAAAATGACATCATAACTAACCAAACTCTAACACAAGTAGTTCAAAAATTTACATAAAGGGAGGAGCCCTACACTCCCCACACCTAAGTTTAAACTTCCTCTTGGAAGTTACTAAGGTTTGACCCAAGTGAATTGCCCCACAAAATCACACATAATCATATAGAAATGACATCACTAATTATACTAATGGCATTTTATCCTATAAATCAAGCATTATATTCTAGAAATTATTTGACAACGTAAGAATCCTGACATAATTGAGATAAATTCATACACACAATACATTGGTTCATTTTAAATTTCAATACAATGGTGCGAACATTCACCATTTAGCTCTTAAATTAACAAACACATCATTTCAAATCAAGTTACACAGGTATAAACAAAAAAGAACACACTAACACCTTTATCATGCAACATAAATCTTTCAATCAACAAGAGTTTTAAACAGCCATATTGTTTCCAAATCACTTTATCACATCCTTAAATACCATATCACATCACATTCTTTGTAGCTAGATATTGAATACCTTAACAAGATGTCTCAAACCTCATTTATTAGTTTGTTTTAATAGTTTTTCACAACATATCTCAATGTACTCATACACATTTCAATGCTCATTAGTAAATCTCCATACTCCCATATCTTTTATACTCCATTAAATCCACATTAAACACATTGTGAACTCACACAAAATGGGTTGAGGATGAGGATGACCAGTGTAAAAAATTCTCCTCTGAGAATGCATAGTATCATAGTGCCACATAAAAAAAAATAGATAGATCAAGGGAAAATGGTTTATAACCGTCCCATACCGGTCTCATTAACCCCTTTAACAATAATTCCCCAGGCCATCTACTGCCCCCATACATCCTGTCAGGGACCCCCTCATTTGTATGACATTTACACATAGTTACATTACTACACATGCCAACAGTTTGCAATTAACAATTAAAGCCTCAAACCAATTAACGTAAGATCAAACCAAAATTTTTGATAAATGACCCATAAAAAGGGGAAAATTATAAAATCAAAGATAAAAGTCAATTGTAGCTACATTGCAACATCCAAATCTTAATTTCAAAATGAAATTTAATAAGTTTGTGAGGCAAAAAGGACAATTTTTTAAATTCAGTCAATCGAATAAATTTGAGAATTTCAGCACTGCTGGCTTAACCAATAAAAAAAAAAATGTCTGATAAATAAGAAAATAAATAAATAAATTATGTCCAACAAATGCAAAAAATTCACATTACAATCACCACGTGACTTTAAATAAGTCACCTAAGGGGGAGGAGGGGAATGGTGGTCTCAAACCACAGTGGTCTCTAACCACAAAATATACTAGCATGTCGAATAATGGTGGTCTTTAACCATAGTAGTCTTAAACCACATAGGGCTTATGTAATAACTGATTCATGAATAATATATCTCAAAGGTACAATTAAGTCCATCCTCAATCCATAGGTAAACATCAAGGAATTAGGCTTGCACGATGAATCAACTAGCGTGATCCAAGAGTGTGGGGGAGACTTATGGGAACTAACAACCATTCAAAATCCTAAGATTTCAATGAAAATTCTCCATCTCTCAACCCCTTAATTACACTAGCAGGCTCTCATCCCATAGGGGAACCATACACTAGGGGTAGACATTTAACATAAGAACAAGACTCGCATGAAAGAGATTCACATTTCATTTAGTACACACACATACACACACATAACATGATTACCTCCTTTCACAAAATATGGGTTCACATAAAATAAGAAATCACAAAGGGTAGTAAGGGATCGTGCTCAACATCCCCTCACCCTTAGCACAAGTTGGATACCTTGTATCACAACTTGGACACAACACATTTACTGGTTCAAATTCACATGTCACAACACTTAAACTTATCAAGAATTTCTTCACTTCCTTCCGCACGAGTCAAAAATGTATGACTTATTCCAACTCTTTACAACTTGGTCAATCACAAAGCTTAGCGAAATACACAACATAAGCACATTTATGGGGTATTCACATACTAAGGGATTACAAAACTAATTTATTCCCAATTTTCACTTTTTTTAATGCAATAGGATCACTATATGTAAAATCTACTCATAGATGTAAAGTTGCAAGCATCCCCACACACTCCAATTTATCTCAAATATACACAAAGGCACATATATACTATCCATGTGAAATCCATGGATTTCATTCTCACCCACAAGATGGTGGATCAACACACACACACTTACATAATACATTATCTATTAAATCAACATCTCATTGATTTCAAACAAGTTAGCATAATTCTAATTTCATAACAATGAATCTTCCTAACTAATGACATTCATAAAAATATTTTCTCAACAAGTCTACTCAATGCTCAACATGTCAGTGAAAACATCATGCATTTAACAATTGCATCTCAAATCAAGATATATGAGTCAATGTTTAAATTTCAAGCATATCATGAAATGATAGAAGAATCTAGTTTTGAAAGTTAACAATGATACTTTTAATAATGTATTCAATCTATTTCAAGGTACAATATACTATTAAGAAAATACTTACTTTATTCACACCTAAGAACCAAATTTCATTTCCTAATCACTCCAAAGAACATAGAGAAAGAACTCATTACACAATCATAGTTAAAGCACCCAATCCTAAGATTGTAACTAACATAATCATTACCACTTCACTACCCTTTTTCCAAAATCAAGTATATCAATTATTACATAGTAAAAGGTATCATTCATATGAGAACACATAACAATCAAACAAAACTAACAACATGATTATACACTTCTTGATTACTATCTTTACAAGCACCCTAAGCTAGGAATTATGGCAAGAAACTCAAGATCTCATCAAGTCATTTCGACGATCAAACACAACAAGAAGAAAAGCACAAAATAGAAATTCATTCAACCAACACCACATGGACAACACAATCCGGGGATCCCAGTGTTACAACCGGGCTCTAATACCAAATGTAATGCCAAAAAAACACCGTCCACCTCCCTCTTAATATCTACCCAATTCACCTCCAAGCAGTACGATAAAATCCTCCTTCTCCAGCGAATAGAAAAGAATTGAATATCATTGTCACCGAGAATTAAGAGTAATTCCCATATATATAGGATTCTCTAAATGTAATTGCATGATCTCCCACTTCATCAGCAACACATATTGGACAATGGTTGCATAGCATCGCTGTTAAATTGTAGCCTAAATAAGCTATTGTCTGCCCCCCCCACCAAATTCACACAAGCAGTTTAAATATATTGTAGTTTGATCAAAATACTTAGCAATCAAGAAAATTATTGCCTCAAGGATTGGGACGATAATAATGTGGTAGATCTTGAGATTGGGCTGCCTTTTGAACAATTGGAAAAAAATATATCTAGAAATAACCTTAATTTCTATTTACAGCTACAGTGGTAATTCAACCGTCTATTGATTTTATCCAGTTTTCTCAATAACTTCTAAAATGTTGATTTAAAGCTTAAAAATAAAAGCATGGAGCAACAGTTTTGCCAACAAGGAATGAATAAAAATCTTTTAAATTTGTTCCCCGAACTTACATGCCTCTTTTTAGGACCTTTTTGATTTGTTGAACTTTAAACAATAAAGAGCTTTCTTTTTTAATGAACATTCTATCTTTAAAATATAGGTGGTAATCATATTATAAGCAATGCCTTTGTACTCCAATACATTTGATGCTTTCTTCTTAATCAATAATGATACTATTTGTTAGTAGATATCATGCTAATTCTAGTTAACCACTTGCTTTGTTTTATTTTTTATTAAACCGATAAAACAATAGTCATTTGATTAATTCATGGGCACTCTATAATAATAATTAAGTATTAGTGATAGAAATAATATTATGCATTACAGAACTATCAAAGATATTTAATTTACATGATTGCATGAGGTAATGTTGGTTCTAACTTATGGCATTATCCTACCAAACATCGGAAAACAATATCATTTCTATTGTGATTACAAAATTCCTGCGTGTTTTAGCATTCATATTGGAAGGTGTTTGTCGATAACTTACCTGTCCTGGTTCTTTAGATGCATAGAAGGAAATAGGATTGATGACCTTACATGCACCTCTTCCTACTTCCTTCAATAACACCCCTTCCTGCTTGCTTCCTCTTTCCTCCATTCTTTCTCCACCACCTACAAAAGAACACCACAAAATTATCACAAATCACACCTTTTGCAACCATCGATGCATGGAAAAAAACATAAGATAACCTTCAACCACCTTCAAAGAAATTACACAACCATTCAACAGACTTGCACCTTCATAGAAGCTTTCCCTCCACACTCACAGCTACCTTCAACAACAACATAAAACCTTAGAATGGTACCAAACAATACGTTATCGATAACTGCACAAACATTCATTTTTTTTTCTAAGGACTTTAAAACAAACATTACTTGCACCATACCAATGCACAGAAACCATACAACAATCAATGCTAATGACATTTCACTGGCCTCTTCTACACTTCCCTCATTTCGCCGAACTCCTCTATCATCGCGCCAAATGCCTACCAACTTTTACATGACAACGAAGAACCAAGTCCGACAGCTTAAACTATTAGGGCTGACAATTTTTTTTACCAAACTATATATAACCCATCCACCATGTTTTCCCCAGCACCGGAAAAGTCATAAAATGGCGAGGCTAATGAAAATTATGACCAAAGTTGACACAAATAGCCTATCGGCTAAAAATTGTTGACATAAAAATTATGTACATACATTGTAAAATTATTTATTTGATATTGAAGAAAACTATGCTAATATATTTTCTATTTTTTCTTAGATTCAATTATAGATTTAAGTATCCTTTACATGGTTTTTTTTATCACTTCGGTTTGATGTAAAAGTTTATTTTATTGTGTGAAACTATTGAATGGTATATGTTTAAATTGATCAAGGGGTTTCTCATAATATATGCTAGAAGGGTTTTATTAAATTTACATTATAGTTAGAAATTGGTCTTGCATGGATAATTATGTATTAGTATTTGTAAAAGTTATGCATTGATTACATGCTACAAAGAGAAACATTAATGGATATATAAATTGGTTTTGGATAGTATAATTTTTTTATGGGAAAGGGAGAATGGTGTAGGGGTTGTTATAATAGAAAACTTCATTTTTGTTAATTCTTTTAAATTTATCTTTTACATTTTTTTAAATTTTATGAAATTTAGGTTATAAATACTACAACATTGATTGTATAATTTCCTTACATGAGTAAAAAAATTGACATTTACTTGATAATTTCATAATATTATCATTGACTACATGAAAATAAGATTTGAAGGAATTCCATATCTCTTTACAATCTAATGAGTTTCTAGTTGTATATTAACTTTATTAACATGTCTAAATACATATCAATATATTTTTTTGTCAATATAAAAATGTATTCTTGATTTTATAAATTGGATTTATCTTTCTATAATTTTAACTGGATTTATAGTCTTTAAGTTATAAAGATATCTCTATACATGTACTTTTCTATATTGATAATAAGATTTGATAAGATGGTTTAGTTTTATAATCCATTTTCAATTTATCTTATTTATTTTTTTGTTATTGTATCTTTCTCTTTTTATCTCTCACACATCTACTAACTTTTTTATCCTCAAACTAGTTCCTTCTTGAATCTTCTGCAACCTCTCCTCTTTACCATCTCTTTTTATCCTAACTTGGTCTACAATCTACCATTTTTCTCAGCTCTCTTCATCTAGATTATGGATCATGGAATGTGATATGAAATGTTGATGCAAATAAATTTCATGTTGTTAAATCTAGAAAAAAAACACTTAACCAATATGGAATTTGGAAATCTAATGTCCTTAACATAACAACCAATTTTTTCATTAAATTTAAAAATATTATATATTTTATTTTAATAATAAAGTATGTAAAAAAGTAATTTCATTATTTTAACTTATAAAATTAATGATAATTACAACCTAGCTCAAAATAAGTTTTAATTTTTATTTAAAATAAAATTTAATTGAACTTTCATCTCTATGATAATGAATATAAAAGAAAATCATACTTGAAATATACAACTTTTCATTACATAGTGTTAGGATTACAATAAAACTTGAATAGTATGACTATTCAATATATAGTCTCAAGTATACAATAAAATCAATGTCATAGTGGAGATATGGAGTACACATTTTTCAATAATGGTATAATACAAAGTGTTGAAGTAGATGATTTAACTCCACATCACCCAAAAATCACTTGTAAGAAATTATCCTATCATGAAAGAAAGATCAAAGAAACTAATTTTCTATGCAACTAAGAGAGAAAATACTAAATCGAAAAGAGCAGTTGATTTGCTATGTATTAAAATAAATGGTTCTAAATTGTTTATTACAATGAATGTGAAAGATTTATAAAAGCATGCAAAAGAAAACCCTAGATGAGGATTCAAATAGATAGTGAAAAGTGTTTTAATCTCATGCAATAAGACAAATTTTTCTATATATAGTTTAAACTAATAATAAAAACATATTCCTAAGTTTAGCTTAAGTGAAATAAAGTAATAAAGGACATAATAATTAATTAATGAATAATTAATTATCAAGTGATTATCTTGATTACTCCAACACCCCCCCACTTAATATTAACTTAGGGAGAAGATAAAAAACCCCGATGTAGAATGAAATGATGGATGCATGGATGGGTCCTAGATACAAGTCTTGATGAGGTACCCATGGACAAATAAATGAAACTCTCACAACTAGAGAAAAAGGAGAAAGCCACATGGGAAAAACTCCTCTCCTAAAGAGAGAAAAAGAATTGGCTACACTAGTGAAAGACGGATACAAGGACTCAAAGTGACTCCAAAGGACTACTTCTATAATGCAAGGATAATAGATATCCCTGATAGGAGAGAGAAAATGAGGATATGAATCTCCCCATAAAGAAAGAGATCCTATGCCAATGATGAATGTATAAAGAGAAAATATGATCCACTATCTGCAAACAATGTTTCTCCCCTTAGGAAGAAATATATCCACTAGTGACTGGAGAAACCAATCCAAATGAATGGGTGATTCTAGAATCCAAATCCAAATGATGTGTGCCTATAAAAAGTGCTCACTTGTCCACATGTCAGAAAGTGATGATGTTGATCTAGAATCTTGTAAAGGATGATGTAGAACAAGCTACAAAGGAAATGAATATGATGGAACAACAATGTTGATATGGCTATCAACAAAGAGGAGATGAATGTACTCAAAGCAATCCTCCAGATCTGCAATATAGGACTTCACAAACAAGGATGATATGTTTGCTAGATTCGAATCCCCAAGGAGCTATATTAGGAAGATGATGGATGTTTTTTTGCACTGAATCAATAGGGGACAAAGATATGGAGATGCCAAGTTGATCAAGAAAAACAAGAGATGATGATGTAGTCTCAATATGTATAGTGGGAACATGAAGACAAGTTTCTAAACCATTATAACATGCAAGACCTATGATATACTCAAGATCCTCTAAAGTATTGTTATCAAAGGGTATAAAATATGCATATGTAAGAGAGATGAGACAATCTACAATAGGATCCTCTGGGTATGGAGGGATAAGAGGGTTTTAATAGATCTCCCAAAGTCATTTCCAAAGTGTGTGGAGACATTTAATGTCTGATACAACACACATAGTGTCAAGATCAACACTAGAACATATAACCCCTACAATATGATCTCTGATGATGTCCCATGCTAATAAAATCCTTGGCGTATCTGGTGTAGGTATGATTCCATAAAGATAAGGCAAAATATCAAGCCACCTGAGATGTGTTAGGATGCCATTTCGCCAAGACCCATAGTTGTAACAATTAGTGTGAAATATTGAGCAGTAACAATTTATGACTATATTTATCCCCTACTTTAGTGGGGTAATGCACTTACATTCACCTTCATGGTAAAGTATCAAGAATAAAAGGAGTCCCTTCCTCAAAATATCTGAGAGGTAGGATAACACTAAGCTAAGAGATTTGATATCCCCAAACTTAGGATGCTACTAAACTACAATGTTAAGATAAAAGGTCACATACACATATAAAAATTGATGCAAAAAGTAAGATATATATATCAACTATGGTTAGTAAAATAAAAATTAAAACATATAGAAAGAATACATGGAACATAAAAAAATCATACATGAAGCATACACAAAGCATACATGAAGGATATATGGTAAACAAAAATATGTCAAGTATGGCATCATAGACTAGGAAGATCCACATATTCTTACTAAGATCCATACCCAATATGACATTTGTAAGTCATAGAATAGAAAAGTCTAATACTTGCTAGGTGGTTCATGAATAATTGAAAGCATCATAGGTTAGTTAAGTTTGTTTTTCACTAGGTGAGCCTCAAAAGTACCTAATGAAAACAACACAAGCTAGTGATATCTATTGTTCATTACGTTAGCCTCACAAGTTGCTAAAGGAAACAACACAAGTTAGTGAAGTCCATTTTTCACTAGGTGAGTTTCATAAATAAGTGAATGTACCATAAGATAGTAAATTCTATTACTTACTTGGTGAGTTTCACAAGTAGAAAATGAAAACAACATAGGCTAGTCAAGTCTATTTTTCACTAGGTGATTTTCATGTTCACAATATCAAAAGTTATAGCCCCAAATACTATTTGTTGTTTGATTGCTAACTCAAATATATTTCTAAAAGGATGATCGATAGGTGTTGTGATAGAACAACCAACTTCATGTTGTGTGAAGAAAGTGAAGCACATAGTGGAATGCATGCCTCCACCTTAAATTAATTGCTAAAACCAACCAAGAGAAATTTCCTTTAATGTATAAAATGGATATATGTAGTAGATAGGCATGAGAGCTAACTTAGGACAAGGGTTTACCCCCAAATCAAAGCTATGTTATACATAAAAATAAATATCATAAAATAACACATAAGGGATCAAAATATTTGGGGTCACTATCAATGTAAGATAAATAATGCATATCGACATGATAATCTTGAATTAACATAATTCCCCAAATACAGTGAAACTATGATTATAAGGGAAGAAAATACCATGAAAACAAATTTTTTTGGTGGTCAACATGGAAGATACTGAAATGTCCCAACAGTTTACATCATCCACAAAAGGAATAAAATTTGTATTTATGACAAATGGAAGAATGAAGATACATATAAGGAAAATGTCACATTAAATTCATTTCCTTTGTTTCCTTCTGCCAACAAAAGTATCAAGGGTAATCCAAATAGAGCTAATACATAAAATACACACCAAGAAGCATATCACAATAGTAGTTCAATTCATGCAAGAATAACATAAAGAAAAAGGGTACCACTCTAGTGAGATAATCTATAGTAGATCATACACATCCCAATCTTGTTCATCATATAGAATGACACACAACAAGCTAGAGGGATTGCAATGCATGTGATACAAGAAGTGCCTAGTTTGACATGTGATGAATCACTTTCTAGGGAAGGATAATCATGCATGCCCCCAAAAGCTATGTTCATATATTTCACAAAATCAAAAATAATTATTCATGATTTTCCAATGGTTCATCCTTTTTATCATCTAAATCACTATCATAATACAAAATAATGTGTTTTATGATAGTGATAATATCATGATTGTGAGCACTGTCAATCATAGAATGATAAATCAAAGAATACCATGGGTTGAATGGTGGTGACGGTGGCAAGATTTTTAAGTTTTGGTTTTGATGAGAAAGATAGGGGTTGGGTTAAAGCAAGACTAAAGCAGAATCAAGGGATGACAAAGATATATGAGGAAGAGGAACCTTGTCAATATATGACATGGGAGAAGGGTCATTGCACAAATATTCACCTCCTTGAACAAGCTAGCAAGCCATATAATGGAATTGTTTATATTGCATTCTTTAACATTTCAATTTATTTGCATACGATTAAAAGCTTGTTTAGGGGGAACATGGGTGTCTTCCAAAATTGCTTCCTTTTCTTCCTTAATACCATGATACCCATAACTCAAGAGGAATGATCATCCCACTAGGCATGCTAAATGTGAGCATATAAAATTAAAATAACATAAATAGGAAATATAATAAAAAGAAAACTAGTTATTCATATACCACACACAAACCTCTAATAGAGTATTTTGGATAAAAAATGATTGATAATATATGTTTATTTCTTTTTCTTATTGCATAATCATCTATTTGTTGAAGCCAAAATTGTGATTGTTGAAAATGTTCAATTTGATCCCAATATATAGGATTTTCAAAGATATAGATGAGGATAAGTGGAGTGAATGTGGGTAAAGTGGATATTATTAGTTATCTAGCTAATTTAATGATTTAATGAATTTATTTATTTTGTTGTCTTAAATATTTAACTATTTTTTCCCCTTTTCAATGATTTATTTATGATTTTAATTAATTAGTTAACTAACTAATTTATTTATACCTTTTTTTTTTGAAATAATAGTGGTTATTTTATGTAGAGAAAAATATTTAGAATAATTAAATAGTTAAATTATAGAATTAATTTAATTTTGATGAAATTGGATTAATAATTAAAGATACCAAGTTTCCACAATCCATAATAATAAACATTTTTGTTTTAGATTTGATTGTGTTTGATGGGAAAAAATTCAAACACAACCAAATCCATAAACAAAAAGATTTATTAGATTAATTTTTTTTTGTAGATTAACTAATGAGTAGTTATTTTAATGAGTGGATGCTTGTTGGGCAATAAGGTGGGGCAATGGTTTGAAATTCATGTTAGTGATCCAATATTTTAGTTTCTTAAAAGGGTTTGGGAATAAATTTTAAATTTTATGCAAAAATAACTTCTCTAAAGTAATATTCATTAAAACATAAATGAAAGAGGTTGGCAAGTAGAAAAAAGAGCACTTATTTAGATTAGATATCCATTTTGAAAAAATAGACATATATACATTAAATAATAGCTATTCATTTTTTAAATGGATGTCCACTTTAAAATAATGGATATCCTTTTCGGTTCAAGATTCAATACAAAAAATCATATCCATTATCTTAAAGTGCATATTTAGTTTTTCTAAAATAAATCTTCATTATTCCTTCTCAAAAATTCTACCCCATAGTTTTCCCACTAAAATTCAACTGAAATTCTTCTACTTTCCCAAGAAATTTTTTTGTGTGAAGATCTTCAAAGAGATCAAACATTATTTTACAAAGGAGATCCCAATAATCTTTTGACTATTAGATCACTTCTTCATATCAACAACTAGCATAATCAAAGCTATGCTACCATGTGGCAACTTCCAATTTTCATAAAGAAAAGATGATGTAGACTAAATTAGGACCAACTATGGATTTGAGTCCAACATCACATGAAGGACTTGATGTGAGTAAATACGTGCTATCAAAATCTATTGCAAGCAATGACTACTGTAATTCAAAGGATGCTATGATGTTGTGGTGTAGAAAAATGGACTCTTCTTGCTTGACATGGGAATAATTCATAATAAATCAGACTTAATGGGGCCTTGATTTGATTTTGTGAGGTGTTTTTCACATCCACACTATGTCTTGGACCCTTTTAAATGTATTTAACGATGTATTGTAAAGGTGTTGTAAAGTGTTGTAAAAGAATTTCATGCTTTTCTAGACTTAATGAACCCATTTTCCCCTAATTCAACATTATAAAATGTATTTAAATACATCCTCACATTAATCTAGAGGGCTTGTAAAATAAACTTAACTTTTACCTAGTGTTGTAATTTTTTTTACACATTCATATTGGTTCTTGTTCCTTTCTAGGTTGTGTGGACCTCATTTTAATGTAGTAAAGTGAATTTAATTGCACTTTCACATTGAATTTTGTGTCCCAAGCCCTTATTGACCTCCTATCATCATTAATAGGTTCCTATTACCACATAATGTGCATCCTGAGACAATATTTGATGAAATACCTAACAAAGTCATCATATAAACGTTATTTCCTTATTTCCTAGTTTTCTAGCTAGAAAATGGTCCCCACTAGGACTAATTTGCCACCTGTGGTGAATGAGTCCCTGCCAGGTGGGACTAATTCACCCAAGGTGGCGAATGAGTCCCATTTGGCCCATTTTTGACTTTTGAGTGGGAAAAATAGGTTTTTTAGTTTATTATTATTTCATGTCAGCCTTATGGATCCAATTAACAAGAAAATAAGGTTAATTGCCTATAAAATCAAGTCTCTAAACCCTAAATCACAGCCATTATTCATTATTCATCCATCATTCTTCCATCTCAAGCTAGGCAAGTTAGGATTTCATCATTGCAAGTCTTCAAGATAGCTTCTTAAGACATTCAATGGAAAATTCTTCTTTTTTTGTTGCAGACATTCAAGATCAATCTTCATGGCAAGGTAGTAACTCAATTATAGCATGCTTCATTACATTCTTTTCTCATTTTGGTTTAATTAGCTACAAAGGGGTTTGACCAAGGCAAACCCCCATGCCCTAATATTCAACAGTTCTCTCTCTTTTTTTGTGTGTTTATAGATTTAGGCACCTTGAAGACATGGAAATCATTGAAGATCAAGTTCTAAAGTTGTTGAAGGCACCTCCCTATTGACCAAGGAAAAAATATTAACAAAAAGTCACTTTCAGGCTCGAATTTGACAGTTTCAAAACCAAACATGTAGAAAAGCAGAAAGTGCAGGCCGAAGGCTCCTGTTTCCACCTTTGAATTCTCAAAAATTCAAAAGTGGAATCATTTTCCATGGGTGGCGAATGAGTCCCACTTCCAAGCTTGATTTTGGTTTTTTTCATTTTTGGATACCCATTTGTCTGAAATGGGCTCCTGTTCAGTTTTCTAGAACTATGATTGTTTAACCCAAAAATGGCAAATGAGTCCCACTAGGCCTAAAAATCAGGATCAACAACATTGCAGATGTCATTTCTAGTCTCCATCAAGATCTCAGGTGCCCACTTTTAGTTTCAACCATTTCTATTGCAAATTGCATTCATTTCTAGGTTTTTTCTACATATCATAATGTGTTTTCAAATAATCTACATTTCATTGGTTTTGCATTACATCATTTAGTTGCATTTACATCATTGCATTTAGTTTTAATTATATCATAACATCCTCTATTTGAGTGAACCACCTATATTTTTGGTGTAGGATCTATATCTTTCCATTAGGTGAAAGACCCTAATTGAGCAAAAGAGAAATAACATTCCTCACCATTAAAATCATTGGTTCAGATTCAAATATTTAAAAGAAAAAATTGAAAGGGGAAAAAGATAAAGGGGAAGGTGGGACTTGTTTAACCTCAATCATTCTAAAGAGAAAGCATCCATATTATTGGATAGTACAATAAATTACTAGAAAGCATTCTTTCTTGGTGAGTCACCCAACATGTGAAGAAGATTGCAAGAGCAATCAAAAGAGAGAGGTGAGGAACATGCAAGTTTATGGTTTTCAGAAATATAAGCTTCTAGAAAAACTAAATACAGGTCAATAAATAATTTTGGATAGGAAGCTAACGAGTTATCCAAAATCATAAATAGAGGGCCAAGAGTGGTATCAATGTATCAATATTTAAAATGAAAGTTTTTGTACACTATGAAATCCATAATTAAAATGTTGAGTTACACAAAATCTAGGAGTGATATAAGGCTTGAGAAGGGAACCCCATGCACTTGAGAGAAACCTAAAGAAGCCATCCATGAACAACACAAATTACTCAAGGGGTTTCTCATAATATATATGTGAGAAGGGTTTTATTAAATAAATTTCACTTAGCAATTGGTCTTGCATGAATAATTGTTTTCTAATGTTTTTCAAAGTTATGCATTGGTTACATGATACTTATATAAATTCTAATAGATATGTAATTGGACTTGAATAGTATAAATTAGTCATGTGAAATCGAGAAAGGAATGGGGCATCTTATAATAGCAAGCTTTATATATATATAACCCTATCTTTTACAAATTTGTTAAGAAAAAATAATAGAGTACATTTAGGCATACGAGATTGGTGGGAAGTAGATGCGAAAGCATGGATGTTATGAGAATATGAAATGGAATGTCTAAAATATGAATATAGAAAAATATTGGATAAAATGAACCAACTTAAGATTTTGAATTTAGGTTATAAGTATAGTGAGGTTGATTATGTAAGTTCCTTGTGAGTGAACAAATTGTCATTTACTTGATCAATTCATGGCACTATCATTAACTACATGGAAATGAGTCTTCAAGGAATTTCATCTCTTTTTAGAACAAAGAGCTTGCTATTTGTAGACTGTTCACTTTATTAACATGTGAAAATACATACCAATAGATTTTATGTCAAACCTTGCATTATAAATTTCTAATTAAGAACTCCACTCCACTCTAGAATAGAAAACCAACCACAGATAGTAAGAAAGAAATTTTATAGAACTTCTTTATTTATAAGGTTAGACATATAGTCCTTATCTCCACACCTAAAAGGTTACAGGCTAAGTATGTATCAAGATAACTTACTTATATATATATATATATATATACTTCATATATAAGGTGAGGAGTGGAAAGGTATTCTAGAGCTAACTTTCCTAGCCATTCGGTGTCTTCAGCACAACTTTAGTGCCATCACAACTTTTAACTACATCCAAATATAGTCCACCTAGTGTATATATGGGTTTAAATTCAGCAATGTCATTGCTTGCACATTGATTCTAGAGCACAAATTTGGGTTTAGGATCACCATTAATGTTATTAAACTCGACCAAAGAAACCTACTAGAAAACAACCACATTTTATAATAAAAAGTAACCTAGGAATAAATATTGTTCTATAACTGAAGAATATTTTAGATCAAAATAGTATAATTTTTGATGAAAAGTCATGTAAAATATTGATGAAAATTTAAATATAATTTTTTTAATAAAATTTCTCCTTAATTTTAATAAAAATATTCCAAACTCAGAAATGTACTAGGAAAAAAAAATCTGTACAGTTGATTCACAGACTCACAACAACGATAGTCTTTGAAAGATAATTTCTCAAGAGATTTTTTTTTGTATATACCTCTTCACTAGGAACATCGCCATGAGCAAGGGCCTTGCCATCCTCCACAAGGAGAAAGACATTAGCTTTAACTTCAACTCCAAATTTTTCCCATAACTACACCCAAAACATACATATTAATAGTGATCCAAAAAGACAACTATCACTCATGCAAGCATAGTCAAAGTAAAACTTTTAAATATATATAAACTTATACACATACATTCCAATACATCACAAGTGTGGTATAGACAATGCATATATACCTCAGTTGAGGGAATAACATTTACTCTACCATCTTCTTGGATACCTAGAGTCGTATTAGGATAAGCCTTATAGGAGACCTCCAGATTCTGCTTCTGTCGATAGGGATGGAGCTTTGGTTGCTTTCTATCACCACATATTGGGGTCTCATATTGTTGGCAGCATGCCATGGTTCATTGTAGCTTAGAAAATAACATGCACAAAGAAATGAACAATACAAATGAGTGTGTGTTGTGTTTGTGGTTTGAGGTTTAGTGGTGCTTATATTGGGACAAGAAAATGAATATTAGTTCATAAAGGTCTATCAGTGGAAGGGAATTGGAATAAAACTTTTAAATTTAGATTGGAATTAATTCTTTGAAGTGATAGAGAAAAGATCCAGATTATGAGAAGAATGGGAGTCGTATAGAAATAGATAACTTATTCCCTGATCTTTAAAATCTCTTTTTCTTATGGATAGACTATAAAAACTCTGTGAGTTTTGGCTCATACCTTTGCTTATGTGGGATGAGTAATGGAAAAAATTGAATGCTCCTGAGCCTCTTGATCTCACATCAACCCCCTATTTCACCTACCCATCAAGAGGCCCCAATTTCAATGGAAGCTTTTGGTATTTTCATCCTTGTAGCTCCTAACAACCACTGAAGTAAATGTGCTAGCTCATTTTGAATTCCCAATTAATGTTGGTAGGTAATTTCAAATTTGAGAGGAAATGTTTGTTGAAGACAAATGGAATGAAGGTAGATTATTCTGTCAGTTGAGAAGACTCAATCAGAGTTGAAGAATTTTTCCTGTATAGCAACTTAGTCTATAGATAGAGAATCTTTTTTGTGTGAGATTTTGAATAACAATAACTATTTTTTTGTGTGTGAGAAAAGATTGCTCCTGAAGAGATTTGCATAGCTCCAGCCAGTGAGCTTTTAGCAGCTCTTGAAGTTTGTTGTTTGTCTGGTTGAGTAGCTCATGAAGATCCCAAAAGTTAGTAGTTTGTAGTTAAGTTTTATTTTTCCTATATTGTTCATTTCCAACATATTTAATACAAAAGGAAAATATTGCATGCTTAGATTTGTTTCCTTGCATTTTGTTTATTCCACATTTGTGTATTTCCAGTTTGGCTAGAAAAAAAAGCAGCAACTCCGTGGCTTTCATTTTGTTTAAAAATTTGATATGGTATCAAAGCCATAGGCCCCATTTCCTCATGAGTTAGGGCATTTGTTTTTTCTGGGTATTAAATTTTTGTGTAGGAGACATGGTTGGAGATGAAGGAAAGAGCTAGTCGTAGCCACCGTCCTTTAATGGATAGAACTATGATGTTTGGGAAAAAAAGATGAAGACCATAATGGTCACCAATGATTTGTGGGAGTTGTGATCAATGGATTCAATGACCTAACTAATCTAGCAACATATGTTGTGCTCACAAACAACTAGAAGAACCAGTTGAAGGAGTTGAGGAGGAAAGATGCTAAGGCATTGAGTTTGATAGAAGTAGCCTTGACATAGGCCATTTTTCCCAGAATAGCAACAAATAACTATGTAAAGGAATCTTGGGAAATCCTCCAGACGAACTACAAAGGAACTAAAAAATTCAGATTGGTGATGCTCCAGATGCTTTGAAGAGAGTTTGAGAGTCTTGAAATGAAGGACAATGATTCCATCTCAATTTTCTACACAAGACTCTAGTTTGATAAACTAGTTGAGAGTGAATGCTAAGATCATTGATGATCAGAGGATTGTGGAGAAAGTCCTTAGGAGCTTACCCACGAAGTTTGATGCAGTGAGGATTGCCATTAAAGAGGCAAATGATCTCACAACTTTGTTTGTTGATGAGCTGATGGGTTCTCTACAAACCCATGAACAATTCCTAAATAGGTTTGCAAGTTCCTCCCAAGATAAAGATTTTAAAGCTCAATCGAATGCAAGAGGAAAGGGTAGAGGTAGAAATAGCTCCAAATGTGGTGGAGGGAGATCTGGACATGGTAGTGTTGGAGAAGAAAGCTCAATGTGAGAAAAAAACCAAGAGGGAGCAAGCAACTCTCATACCAGCTCCCAAAGAGGAAAGAAGAACAATAGTTTAAATATGAAGAGTGACAAGAGTAATGTAGAATGCTACTACTATCATAAGTTCAGCTATTATGCGAGTGAATGTTGGACAAAGCAGTGTGATTAGTCAAACAAAAATGCAAATGTGGCTGATTCGAATGTGGCTGAAGGAAACCAGTCCACAACCTTCATCATGTGCAACATTGGTGAAGAAGGTAGCCCCGAAGTTTGGTATTTGGATAGCAATTGCAAAAACTACATGAGTGGTAATGAAAGTCTATTTTCTTTCATTGAAAAAAATTTAAAGTTTGAAATAAGAATGGGGAACAATGGAGTAGTGCTAGTTGTTGGAAGATGATCTATTATGATCCAAAACAAGCAAGGTGAGAAGGAGATACAAAATGTATTTCTTGCTCCTGGATTAAAGCACAACCTCATGAGTGTTAGTTAACTGATCCAAAATGGATACAAAGTGCTGATGGAGAAGGGTCAATGCATCATTTATGACAAGAATGAGAGGAAAAAGGTGTTTGTAGTAGTTCAAATGACAAAGAACTAGATGTTTCCATTGAAGATTGAGACGTGTTTCTCATCTCAATATGTTGTTGCACCTCTCAAGAATGGAAAATTTATAGTAGTACATCATGTAGCGCTTAAGAGAACCATTCAAGATCCCTTCAAGCGGTGGAATCTTAGGTATGGACATTTAGGCTATGTTGGTTTGAGTCTTTTTTCTAAGAACAAAATGATTGATAGTTTGCCAAGAATAGTAGAGCCTATTGTTGGAGGTGAGGCTTGCATTTTGGGCAAGCAACATAGGTAGTCCTTTCAATCGAGCAACTCTACAAGGGCAAGAGCACTATTGGAATTGGTGCATATGGATTTGGTAGGCCCTATGCAAATCATTTCTATTGGTAAAAGAATATTTTTTATGACCTTCATTGATGATTACAGCTTTAAGACATGGGTCTATTTTTTGCAACATAAATCTAAAGCTTTTGATAAGTTTTTGTTGTTTAAGGCCCAGGCTAAAAAGGAGAATGGACATTGTATCAAAGTCCTAAGGTCAAATAGAGGAGGAGAGTATACCTCCAATCTGTTTGTAAATTTTTGTAAGCAAAATGGTATCAAGAAGGAGCTAACAACCAGTTATACTCCATAGAAAAATGGAGTGGCTAAGAGAAAGAATAGGACCATCGTGGAGATGGCAAGGACCATGATAGAATATGTAAGTAATCAAATGTTTCTCCCAAATATGCAATGTAGGACTCTAAAAACAAGCTACCAATGTCTATCAAGTAGTCATCCCATGAAACTGCTATTGGAAGACAAGGTATACACTTTTGCACTAAATCACAAGGAACTAAAATTGTCAGAACACAAGTATCATTAGGTACATAAGTCATTGTAGGAGATGGAATGTAAACAATAGGCTCAAGAACCTCAAAGTAGTGAGCACTCCAAGATTCAAGTAACCATACACATTCTCCTCAAGTGTATCCACACTAGGGTGAACTAAATCCTCAATAGGAGCAAAATATGAGAAGGTGTAGAACCGAGAACGATGATCAACCTCCCCAATTGCAACAAGAGCCCTGCTATGCAAATCTTCAACAATGATAGAATCTGGTCCCTATATCCATAGATCCCTTATGTATTTTTGGGGGAAACCCTTCCTTCATATTTCATAGCATATCTTTATTTCAAAAACATATGACTTGGCATACAGTTTTCTGAGGAAATATCTCATGTATTAAGACAAAACACTAGCTACTTTAAACCAATTTCTCACAGTAATGGTGTTAGCAACTACTTTAAAGTGGGGGCATACATCGATGACATCTTTTGGAATATTTCATGGCATGATTTTCTTTTGTCTTGTGATGTTTAATTTTCTTGGTAGTTTCATTGGGCTTGATGACCTCCAAGAATGTGATATTTCTAAGCATACGATCTCCCTTAGTGGCATGATGTGAAGTGACATGCATCCCATAAGTAGCGACCTGATATTATTGACGTGTCCTCTCTTGGAGACATTAGGCATATTGTTTCCTAGGCAGAAGGAACAAAGAAAAATACCCTTTAACAAAAATTTAGAGACATGACATTCAAAAGCATATAAAAGAATTACATTCTAGTGCCCTATCAAAGTTTTTAGGAGGATAACTTTAGTATGGTATGGGAGGCTAATACGATTTTCTCATTTTCCACTTCGTTGGGATAACTCACCTAGTGGAAAGACTAATGTTCCACTACCCCAAAGTGAGCACACACGATTTGGATAACTCACCTAGTGGAAAAACTGAGGTTCCACTACCCTAGAGTGAGCAGCACATGTTACAAAAAAACAACCCCATTCCACATTTTGTTGGAATGGTTGTGCTTGATCCTTTAATTTTCTTTATTTTTCTTTTCCATTTATATGGTACATGACTATGTGTCTTTGTTATTACTACATAGTAAAGTTTCTTGAATGTCTACTTTAGTGTAAGTTTTCCATGGGGGAAAAGTCTCACTAAAGTGGGGAAAACCATTCTTTTCACTTAATTTTGGAATAAGTGATATTGAATTAACTTAATTATGCCTTTATTTGGTGTTGTAATGTGTTGTACACATTCACATTGAATCTAGGGACCTTTTTAACCAAAAATACTTAAATTGTACCTTATTTATGGTGTTCTAAACTATTGTATTAAACTTTCACACTTATCTAGGGTTTCATTAATTAATTTTGGTTAATTGAGCTTAATTGGCCCCTTTAATTCAAATTCAAGTGCTCTTAATGACACTTTTCAAAGGACTTATTTTGGAAAATTCAATGTCCTAGAAAATAGTGCTAGGACCCATTCACCTTTAGTGATGAATGGGTCCTCTCCACAAAGGACACCCCTTTCTTGGCATTTTGACCAAGGTTTTTGATGTTATTTCATCCCCCAAAGCATGGTCCTAGAAAGTTGTGCTAGGACCCATTCACCTTTAGTGGAGAATGGGTCCTCCACACATAGGATACCTTTTTTTGAAATTAATTGTGGCAATATCATAATGAATTTCAATCCTAGATCTAGTGTCAACTTGGATTATTTGAATTTTAGGGTTAATCTCTTGATTTAGTATAAATATGGGGTTAATTCACATTGCTTCTCCAAGAAATTTTGTGTGACTTTGTGAGATCAAGAGAAAGAGAATTATAGATCATTTCAAGGGCATTGAAGGGTATATTATCAATAGTTTATTGCAAAAATTCACGTTCATTTCATCATGTCAATGGCATAGTGCATTCAAGCATGTTGTTGAGCTAAGATTGCTGATGTGCCATTGAGGATCTACTTGCAAGCATTGTTTGCCATCTAATTTGGTACTAAGATCTACATTCTTCCTAGTTGCTTCTTGTTAGTTTATAGATTTATCATCCAAGGAAACTTCCAAGGTATCAACATTTCATTATTTCATGTTAATGCTTCAATTTCATTATCTCATCATTTGGTTAAATTACCTAAAAGGGGTTTGAATTAGGAAAATATCTATTCACTAACAATCAACAAGTTTTTCTCCTCTTGAATTTGTGTTTGTAGATTTATAGGTTGAAGATCAAGTGGGGAGCAAGTTTGAAGCAAAATTTCCAAAGTTAAGTTGCAAAGTTGTCATTCATATTGCAAGAACATGAAAAGAAGGGTACACAATTTGTTACAAGTTTTTTTGGGAGCAAATAACCAAGGGTCTAAGAGTGAAAACAAGAAGGAAAAAAACCAAGATCTCAGTTTCAGAAACCATAACAAGGACACATTTTCCATTAAATCCGAATGAATCCTTTGTGAGCTAAAAACAACCTTCTTGTAGCAAGGTATGTGCACAATTCTAGACTCTAAAAACTTCCCTCATAGTTGCTATAATAGTTAGGGTTAGTTTTCGATTGATATTTACATCATATCTTGCACATAATTGCATGTTTAGTAGTGAAAAGTAGTGGTCCATCAATTTGATCAATTCATTTTGATGAAACCCTACCCTTTTCCCATTACACAAAAAAAAAACTTAGAATCAACAGGTAAGTACTAGTGAGGCTAATAACACAAACATAGTTTTTTTTATAAGTAAATGAATCATGAGAAAATTATTAAGAGATGAATTGATGGTATTACTTCAAAAGATTCTTATTATAATCAAGTTATTAACTGAAATGACTTAGCCGTGAATTTAAATGAATACTATAGAAAGGGATGGTACAATGGGCACCTCTTTGTTGTGTGTATAACTGAAATTTGGAAATATTTTTTGACCTTGATGGACTCTTTGAAGCAATTATATACATTTGTATTTTTTTTATTCGATATTCAATAATTTTATGATTGAATTTATCTTATACCTTGCTAATAAAATAGATACAATCTATTACTTATTGATTCTACTTGGTGTTATCTTTGATTTTGAAATAAATATGAACAAATTTTTTTATTGGTAATATGAAAATTTGAAGGATGCACTTATTATAGCAAATGGAAATTAAATTGAATGGATATCGAATAGATTATTGAAATTAAATAAGATATTTAAGATATAACATTAATGATTGATTGTATGACATTCAATTTGAACTTATATACATTGGTACGATGCACTATTTAAGGGGGAAAGGATGTCACAACCCTTCTTGTACAAAAATTAATATTTAACAAGTAAATTTACTTGATGCTATTTTTTTCCTTTGTTCTTTATAATGGTTAAAAACTTCTTTGGAATAATTGTATAAATTAGAAGGCCATTAATGAAATAATCAAAAGTATTGGGAGATAAAACAACAGTGATATAATTGGGTATGTGTAGGATCATGATGGGCGAACAAGTGGCAAAATGATGGGTATGTGTAGGGTATGTGGTTGACGACTTTTTTTTTCACCCAAAATTGATGAAATGAAAAGGGTTTTTAAAGGAGATTCTCAACTTTCCACCAATATAAATTATGCTTTACTTTGAATTTAATAAATAATTATTATTCATTTTCTATTTGAGTTACGACTAAAGTCCTGATTGATAGGATGATTGAAAAACATCTATAGCTTTCAAACGGTATCACATTTTTTGAATCTAAAACATGTGTCACATTCTATGCTTCGTATACTATAGGATTAAAAAAAATTGAATTTCATGATGTTTTGACCAAGTTAAGGCGGTCAGACATACGATTTTTTATATTTTTTAAAAGTTGTAATAAAAAATTCATAATTAATTATTTACTTGGAAAAAAATTACAAAAAAACATGCATCACATCGAGACATGAGTCCTCTACTTATATCAAAAATATTATAAAAATTTATTATCATTTTATTCTGGTTAGGGTGGTCAGTCAGACACCTACTTATTTTTTCCCTGAAATTTAAGTGCTACTGCATTGAAATTTCAAATTTGTACTAAATAGATTTTAAAAAATAAAATAAATCTACTAGTTTAGAAACTACATTCAATTTGCTACAGATTCTATTCTTACATATTTTTGAAATAATATAGATAACTTATTAATTGTTTACGTCAAGTTGTCTAACTTTGATTTTTCTAAAATTTTCGCCACTTCAGGGCCTATTTTTTCCATGATGATCCTGCACATACCCAATTGTTAACATATATATTTATATATATTAATATCATCATAGACATTTTTGTTAAAACTAAATTATTATTCAATTTAAATTATTAATATGAATTACCATTATTTCAAGTCATTTGTGATAGATTAAATGTGTTATTCATTACTATTAATTAAAATTGATAACAACACTTGGTATTGAGTAGTTGTAGGAATATAGTTTTGGACATTAATATGATAATTAAATAACCATTATTACAAAATTAATAAAGGTATCATTCTAGAGTATGAGAGAATGAGGATAAACATATGTTAAATTTATTTATAACTGACGATAATGGAGGAAGTTTTCTTTAGAAAAAATTCCAAGAAAAGAGAAAGAAGGTGTTATGAATAAAACACCCCAAAAACTATTAAAAGAGGGGATTTAAGCCTTTGAGGGTGAGGGAGGAAATGAAAGAAGGGAGAATGAAGGTGAGAAGAGGAGGAGATATTGTGAAAGAAAATGAAGGAGGAAGGAGAAGAAGAATTAGGTAAAAAATAGGAGGATGCATTCAGATATGCCTCTCATATATTTCTCAAATTAGCTATTTGTATTCATGGTTATGTTTCCATCATCTTAGTTTTCTCAAATTTTAAAACATGCTTGAAATTTTCTAAAATGTCAAGGGTGAAGCATTGTTTAGTTTTATGTTGGGCTTTAAGAATCCAAATAATGCATTGTTTCCATTTCAATAAAATCACACACGCTTCTATTATTAAAAGTGTGATAGAATAGCTTTATCATTTCATTGAGTAAAATACTCTTTTAAAATGGTCAAACTTTTAGTCTATAAAATTTTAGGTTTCATATGTTTTCTCTTGGTGGTTAAATCTTAGAGCTCCTCCTTTCATATTTGTAGTGTCAAAAAATGTATCCCTTTCCATTTTCACACTTGTTTAGGACCTCCTTATGATAATTAGGTCCATTTATGCTTTAATTGGCCCTATGTTGCATCCACAAGCCTAATTAAATGGATTTTTTGAGGATAATCTCAATACTTAACAAATGCCAAATCATAATTGAATGTTTGAAGTTGTGTGTTCTAGATTTAGTGATATGGGACTCATGCGCCACCTTGTGAGTATGGGTCCAACCTAGGTATTAGGGTGTGATTTTAAAAATTACATTTAACTTAAGCCTTCTTGGATTTTGTGCCCCATGTTTAAGACACTGGGACTCATATGCCCAACCTAGCATATGAGTTCCACTTTAACCAAGACCTATTTTAATTCAAATTATTGGTAGGATTTTATTATCCAAAATATGATGTTGGCTTGTAGTGTTGTAATTTTGAGAAATTTGCCATAAAAAAATATAAATGCATGGTTATTTGATTATGTTTTCACCTAGAAGAACTTTCATGCAATATAATATTTTCATGTTAGCATTCTTATAGCAAGTTTATGAGATCAAGAGCATTCAAGAGAAATTTATCAAGCATTTGGAGCAATATTCAAGATTCAAGTGTCATGCCAAAGTCTTCATGCATCCTGTGTGTTTTTGAGCTAACATTTGTAATATAGCTTTCATGATTCAAACAAGAATTCAAAGAAATTATCTCATATTAGCATCAAGAATTAAGATCCACATCCATCGGAGCCATTTCACACAAGTTTGTAGCTTGTATTTCAAGGGTTTGGTGAGTTGCAACATTACATTTTTCCATTCATCATTCCTTCATGCTATTTCATTTTTATTCAAGGTTTAATTCCAAAATGAGGTTTGACCAAGGCAAACCCCTATTCCCTAACAAAAAAAAATCCCTCTTCATGTGTGTGATTAGAGATCAAGGTGATTTGGAACTTGAAGAACCTTTGAAGATAAAGTTGCAAGGATGAAGAAAGTTGCGAAAGTTTTCAAGAAGTTGTCATCTTCACAGAAACTCACCTATAGATCGTAATTCAAAAATTTTGAGCTTAAAGAGAAAATAAGATGAAAGCTACAAAAGATCACTCAAGGATTAAAAAACTCTTAGTCAAACCCTAATACTAGGACTAAATCACCCATCTGAGCATATGAGTCCTAGTATACCACTTTTCACCCCTTTTCTGTAGTTGCTAATTTGTTATCTAAAGATTCTAGATTTTTCCTAGATTCCAGTAGAAGGACTAAATCACCCACCTAGGCATATGAGTTCTAGTGCACTTGAAAACAAAATTTTTTAGAGTTAAAAACCTTGATTCGACTTCTCTAGTCTTCTGAGTGCTTCTCTATTTATCCTCAATTTCTTATTATAATTCTAAGTTGCATTTTCTAGGTCACATAACTAGATTTGCATATTACATTCATTTCCTTCTTTCTAAGAATTTACTTATTGGTGAACCCTTGTCTAATCTCACCTAAGGAAAACTTCAACATATAAACCCTTCCCTCAATTGAGTCACTTGGTTGAGGGATCTCGGTTTCCTAATGAAAAAAATTGTGAAATAGGTTACCCCTAAGGTTCCACCTACACCAATGTTGAGAACTCCTATCTTCCTATTTTCATTTGTTTAGTATTCCCCAAGGTTCCTCATCCCTGGAGTGAGCCTTATCAATGTTCCTTTGAAACATCTAATCCCTAGTGTTAGCCTTGCATGCATTGGTTGAGTCACTACTTTAAATACAACATTGGTCATGGCTTCCTTTAGCAGTGTTCCAACAATTTCTATCTTTTATAAATCAATATGGGGATCAAAGTTATCTTGCTTATTATATTTTAAATGACATACCAACATTCATTATGAAGGGAATAAATCATGGTTAGACTCAATAGTCATGATAACTAAACCCTTCATCTAACAAGATTATCTATGTTGGAATCCTCACACTCATGTCTCTTAGTGTACCAATCCATGAATCGATCTTAATATGTGAATTTAGTCACTCTTATAAGCCTTATTTTTCTTTTTCCATGAAATTTTGTTTTACACAATGTTTTTCTTAGAAAGTTATGCATCGAGGGCACAACATTTATTTATGTATCACCTATTAAAGGTCAAAATTGTTTTGTAACTGAATTCCTTATGAGAGATTTATTTAATTATTTTTATGAAATTAGGCATCAAGCATCATAAAGAGGAACTTAGTGTATTTATATTTGTTAATCCATAAAATATCTTCACCATAAGTTGCCCATCACTGGTTAACCATATTGTCTATTTTGTGCTTACTTCATCTAGTGTTTAAAATGTTTTGCATCAAGTCCTAAAATCTCTACATTGATACATGGATCTTTGGTTGATCACAAGAGAAGATTCATTATGATCTCAAAAAGGTGGGAAAACAAGAAGAACATTAAAAAATTTATATATCCAATTTATGCCACAACACCGAAGGGACTCAAAGGCTAAGCAAGTGGAAGGAAATCTATCATCCTAAAATTGGGTATGTCTTATATTGATCTAAACACCATTAATTTACTATTTTAAACTGAATACTCCTCATATTGGAAGTTGATTATGATATTTGAACAATAGAAAATTGGAATCTTCTAAATGGAGATCACTAATTCTCTATTTTCCATTTAAATACGACCAATATGGGGCACATATCTAAATTATAACCATACATATAGTTGAAAACCATTGTTTGAGAGTTAAGAATGATGTGTACTAGTTGCCAAAGCTACTTTTTCAAATATTTATCTTCACAAATCTTCAACCTAAAACCTATAAATCACACATCATAGAGAAGAAAATGTTTATTGTTAGGGGATAGGGGTTTTCCTTGGTCAAACCACGTTTTTACTAATAAAACGCGATAATAAATTGAAACATGTAATTGAAGGAATGACATGTGAAGATAACAATGTCACAACTTACCATCCAATATTGAAACCTTGGAATAAAATCAGCATGTAGAAATCTCTATGGATGTGATTCTTGATCGTGAACTTGATTTGAGATAATATCTTGAAATACTTGAAGTGATCTTGAATGCTACAGATCAACATGACTTATCTATCAACATGAATTCCTTCAACATGTGTGTGTATGTATGTATGTATATATAAAATAAAATTTGATCATCAAATTTATTTAAATTAGAAAAATATTTGCAAAGGGTTTTTAACTAATCTTTTGTTATTATTTTAGTAAGGATATTACAACAAGTCTTGAGCTATGGGTATGGATTTTAAAAAGGAGTAATTTGAGAAGTAAATGTTATGTTTTTTCCTTGAATGTTTCCTTATGTGTATGAGTTATACTTGAAGATAGATCTTTAAGGATTAGAACAAATGGCTAGTGGCTTTTGAAATTTTCCTTGGTTATGATAAATATTATTAAAATATTCTTCCTTTAGTTGAATATATTACATCTTTTAAACTAGTTCTTAATATTGTGGTTGACCTTGGGGTTGAATAATTAGGTGTTGTGATGGATTTTTTATATAGGGATTTTGAAGGGGATCCACTTGACATAGCTTAATTACTTCTTGGATTTCGTAGAAGGACATGGTATGGTTTACAATATTTATCCCAAATTCTTGGTTTATTTCATACTTGGGATTTCCATGGAGCTAATCAAATGACTATGTTTATTTTTGAAACTTGTTGTGATAATTTATTATTATTGAACTTCATTAATTTTTAATAATAATATAGATGATTTGGGAAAGTTATACAACTCTTGTCAAATTCATTTGGGGCATATGATCTGGTCCTCATCCCTTATGATGTTGAAGCCTTAAACTCAACAAGACTTGATTCCTAGTGGGCTCATTAAGGACAATTCAACTTCACCAACAAAAGCTAAATATCATAAACTATAGAATAACTTTATTACTAGCAGTCGCATGTACAGGCATGTAACGATCAATCAATAGGGTGCACCGCAAATGGCTATTGAATGACTAGTAAGCAGTAGACCTTTTTTTTCCAGTGTAATGGGAGATATAAATAATCAGTAATATTTGCAATTGTCTGATTGGTGCGAGGAAGGGTGAGTGTGCTAATAAGGCAATATGAAATAACATGAGGTTAGTTCACAGTAGGAAGCGTATCTTATGAATTTACACTTTACATAGAATTTAAAGTTAAATTTGAATAGCCTAACTTGAGCAAACTATAAATCAGATAAATTTGACACAAAGATTAATATATATATATATATATATATATATATATATATATATATATATATATATATATATATATATATTCATTTAATATGAGCATGGTGCAGGAGCACCTAGGCTAAACTCTAGTTTTTTATGTTCAATTTTGGCTTGTACCTGACCTTAGCCAAATCAGGGTAATGCTGTGTTTATTTTGGACCTTAGAAGGTCTTGCTTGTGTGTGGTGAGTTGGTCACTAGGACTAAAATCATCTTAGTGTAGTCATTGTTAAATTTTGCTTTAATTAGCCTTAGACAACTTATGTTGGAATGTAAAGCATTAAATGTGTGCTAAACGCATCTAAGTTGTTAGAAGATGCCAAGAGGCATTTAGGGAAGTTGTTGGCTCAGAATCAAGGAGATTGAGGTCCTAAGATGTAGGATGATGGCAAAGTTGCAAGAATGTTGCAAAGTTGCATGACAACATTGTTAGGTTGCATGCAACTTAGTTGTCTTGGATTCCCTACAAATTAGGAGTATGGGATTGATCAACTTCCCTTGAAACACGGAAAAGGTATCTATGTAGGTGTGGTGGCTCGTAGACAAGCGGGGAGAATGCATTGTAATGAAGTTTTTGGTTTGAAGGAATAGAGAATTTCTGCATTTTCTGTGTATACCGTATGTTCTTGTGTGACAGTGTTATTAGATGAATTAGGAGTGTTGATTTTTTAGTAGATTTGTGTTTATATAATAGTTTTGAGTATCTTCCATGTTGTAATCAAGTTGCTTTGAACTGATTTAGGGCTTTGTATTCATAATTTGAGGTTGTAGAGAGTTTTCTTGTTTTGTACAGTCCAGTCAGTCTCTTCATATCTCCCCCATAAACTCTAACCACATGATCTTCCTGAGATTAGTTGGGTATGGAAGGGGAGCTAGTGAACTATAAATATTTAGCAATAGGATTCATGGGAAGGTGAACAATAATTTTTAAAATCAAACCCTAGGTGAGCTAGGACAGTCCAATTAGGAGTTTGATGGTAAAAAGTGAAGAATATAGGCAGGGGTTACAAGTATTGTATGGAACAAGCATGGTATCAGGTAGGGTAAGGTAGGATCTTCACATGCCAGAAGGATTGAAGCTTCAACCAATCCATTTGTGTGAGAAATTAGGAGGAGGTCAGTGAAACCCTAAGAATTAGGCCTAATAGCCCTTTTTACCCTTGATGTAGGAACCTACTGTATAGAGGAGACAGAGGTCTGGAAACCTATGAAACATTTAAAGGCTCAAAAAGGGTGCCTGGAAATGAAGTTTATTTTCTAGGTTGTTTGGAAAGTTAAAGCAAGAAAAGCAAAAAGGTGACTGGTAAGGGCTACAAGGAATTAGGCCTCACCAAGGCAAATTCTTGAAATCGGGTAGTGTGAAGATTGAATACCATCCTAAATGGATCTAATTGGATGTGAAAGGCATGTCTACAGTACCTCTAGCTCCCCTACAATAGTTCAATATTGTATGTGATGTTGGTACTTAGATTCTTCTAAGTCCAAGAGAGAGTATACCAGTTTCAAAAGAGGTGTTGGTCTTCCAAGGTAAAACACAAGTGGAAAACTCTTAGAGAAGAGTTGGAGCAGGACTTGGTTAATCATCCAAGCCCAACAAGAACCCATTGGTGTTAGGTTCTAGGAAGGAGACAGTGAAAAGGTCTTCTAAAAGATTGTGCAAGCAATCTTTGGTTCACCATACACCATATTGGTATTAGAGCCTTTGTTTGATCAAGGCTTGTGATTGATGTTGCAGCCCACTAAGTCAGTAGGAGAGAAAACACCAAAGGAAAGAACCATGGTGACTAATGCTGAGTTAGCTGAGAAGGTAGAAGAGCAAGAGGAGGACAACCGACTGCTAAGAGAAAGGTTGTCTCAAATGGAGAAGCTCTTGGATGAAGTCCAAGAAACGACAGACAAAGGGAAGGATAAGATAGAACAAAAGGAAGAGCAGGAAGCAAAGGAAAAAGAAGAGGACTTGGAGGAGGAAGCTCCAAAACCTAACCCTGTTCTTGCTAAAGAACTATTCTTGAAGGCATTGCAGGCCTTAAGTGGCAAAGCTTTGGAAGGAGTGCCACTATTCAGTGGACAAATGGACCTTGACTCAGTTGTGGACTAGATTGAGAGTATAGAAAATCACTTTGAATGTGATGGGATAACACAAGCCCAAAAAGTAAAGGTGGCCAAGTCAAGGTTGAGAGGAGCAGCTCTCACATGGTGGAAATTTGTACAAGCTGAAAGAGAGAAAGAGGGCAAGGGTCCCATAGTTACATGGAGAGGAATGGTAACTAAAACAAGACAAACCTATCTACCTGATGACTATGAAGTTTAGTTGCATAGGAGAAGACACAATCTTAGGCAAAAAGATATGGATGTCCAAACAAACACCGAGGAGTTTCAAAAATTGTGCCTTAGATCAAAGGTGGTTGAAGATGAAAGCATCAAGCTAGCAAGGTATTTGAATGGGCTTAAGTGGTCTATCCAAGAAGACATGAGCCTAGTGAAATTCAAAACCATCTGCTAATGCTATCAAATGGCCTTAAGGATAGAGGAGAAGGGCAAAAAGAAGCAAGAGAAAAACCCCAAAAGTAGAGGTAAAGGGAAAGACAACAAAGGACAAAGAGGTGGTTATGGTGGAAGGAGTTCAGAACCAAGGGCCCAAGGAGAAGTCAGATACTCTGAGCAGCAAGAAGGAAGCTCTAGTAGAGGTGGTAGAGGAAGAGGCTCCAGCTCCAGAGGAAGAAGTGGTGGACAAGGAAGAGGTAACTACTTTACCAACATGAAATGCTACCACTACAATCAGATGGGACACCCAGCCTATAGATGTCTAGAGAAAGGTGGTACCTCACATGGAGGTGACAAGAGAACTAACTTGGTTAATGATGAGACAGCTGCAGCAGATAAACATCCTGAAGTACCATTGAATTCAGAGGAAGGTGAGAACCTCATGATGAGGAGAACTTTGATCATGGAACCGGTTAAAGAAGAGCCAAGCCAAAGGAGGTCCCTATTTAGGATAAAAAGAAAGATGATGGGGAAAGTGTGTAGAGTCATCATTGAATCAGGATCTACTGACAATATTGTGTTAGAGGAGGCAGTCAGCAAGCTGAAGTTGACAAGGATACCCCACACCAATCCTTACAAGGTCACATGGCTCAATAAAGGTCAACATGTCCTGGTGAATGAACAAGCATGGGTGGAGTTCTCAATTGGTAGGTACAAGGACAAAGTCTTGTGTGATGTATTACCTATGGATGCATGTCACTTGCTCCTAGGTAGACCATGGAAATTTGATCACCAGGCTATGCATGATGGAGCAAATAACTCCTATACTTTCAAGAAATATAAGGTAACCTTCAAAATTCAATCTTTGCTAGAAGATACAGAGGTGCAGACAGTAGGTCCTAAACTGCTCATGGTTGGTGAAAAAGAGTTCCTAGAAGCCTTGGAAGAAGGAGAAGGAGTTGGCTATGTAGTGATGCTAAGGCCAAGAGAGGTAAGCAATGGGAAAGCAGCTGAAAAACCAGAGTTACCTAAGGAGATATAGAAAATGTTGCAGACCTATGAAGGCATTGTGAGTAGTGGACAACCAGTAGCATTACCTCCTAAAAGAGCCATAAGTCATAAGATAGACTTGATACCAGGGGCTACCCTACCAAACAAAGCAGCCTATAAATGACTCCTTAACAAAATGAGGAAATAGCTAAGCAAATTGAAGAACTCCTCAACCAAGGTCTCATTAGGAAAAGTATCAGTACATGTGCAGTACCCACTGTCTTAGCACCTAAAAAGGGAGGAGAATGGAGGCTTTGTACTGATTCTAGGGCCATAAATAAGATAACCATCAGGTATAGGTTCCCTATCCCCAGGATTGAAGATCTCATGGATTGTCTAGGTGAAGCTAGGTACCATACCAAGATAGATTTAAAGAGTGGTTATCACCAAATTAGGATACATGAGGGAGATGAGTGCAAAATAGCCTTCAAAACTAATGAGGGTCTTTATGAGTGGCTGGTCATGTCATTTGGATTGTCTAATTCCCCCTCCACATTCATGAGACTCATGAATGAGATCCTCAAAGAATACATTGGCAAATTTGTAGTGGTGTATCTTGATGATATACTGATCTTTAGCAAAACAAGAGAGGAGCACCTCAAACAAATAGAGTTGGTTTTTCAGAAGCTGCAGGAGGAGAAGTTGATGATCAATTTGGAAAAGTGTGAGTTCATCAAAACAGAGCTGGTGTACCTTGGATTTGTGCTATCACATGGCAACTTGAAGATGGAAAATAGCAAAGTGGAAGCCATCCTCAATTGTCCTACTCCAAAGATAGCAACAGAGGTAAGAAGCTTCCATGGTCTTACTCAGTACTATAGGAAGTTCATAAGACAGTTTAGTGCTATTTGTGCTCCTATGTTGGATACCATTAAAGGAGGAATCAAGACTAAGTTTGTGTGGAATGAGCAAGCTAACAAAAGTTTTGAGTTGTTGAAAGAAAAGATAGCTACCCAACCTATTTTGGTGTTGCCAAGCTTTGAAAATCTATTCACTATAGAGTGTGATGCAAGCAATGTGGCTATTGGAGTTGTTCTCAGTCAAGAGGGTAGACCGATGGCTTTTCATTCAGAGAAGTTAAGTGAAGCCAAGAAGAATTATTCTTCTTATGACCTTGAGATGTATGCATTGGTCAAGGATTTAAGGAAATGGAGGCACTACTTGCTTCCCAAGGAATTCATAGTGTATTCAGACAACCAATCACTTAGTTTCCTGAATTCACAAGAGAAGTTGAGTCACAGACACATGAAATGGGTGGAGTACCTGCAAGCTTACACCTTCAATATCAAGCACAAGAAAGGAGTTCTCAACAAGGTAGCAGATGCCTTGAGTAGAAGAGTCCTCACCATTCAAGAGATTCAGTTGAAGAGCATGGGAATGGATCACTTCAAGGATCTATATGCAGATGATGAATATTTTGTAGACATTTATAAGGTATGTGCTGAATACAAGAATCACTTTCATAGTAAATATGCTAAATATACTTTGCAAAGTGATCTTTTGTTTAAAGGGAATCAACTATGTGTTCCTAGAGGTTCCATTAGAGAGAATTTGATACAAGAAAAGCATAATGGTGCATTGAGTGGTCACTTTGGGATCACAAAGACTCAAGAACTTGTTCAAAGGTTTTACTATTGGCCAAGGATGAACCTAGATGTTAGGAGGTATGTGGAGAGTTGTATGGTGTGTCAAAAGGCCAAGGGTACATCTTCAAATGCAGGCCTATACCAACCACTACCTATTCCTAGTAGGCCATGGGAATGTTTGAGTATGGATTTTGTATTTGGGTTACCCACGACAAGGCAAGGCATGGACAGTGTTTATGTGGTTGTGGACAGGCTCAGCAAAATGGCTCACTTTGTGCCATGTAAAACAACCAATGATGCCAGTCAAATAGCTACTCTTTTCTTCAAAGAGATAGTAAGGATTCATGGATTACCAATCAGCATTGTATCAGACAGAGACACTAAGTTCATGAGTCATTTTTGGAAGACTCTTTGGTAGAGATTTGGCACTAATTTATCCGTTGGATCTGCATACCATCCCCGAACTGATGGTCAGACCAAAGTTGTAAACAGAAGCCTTGGAAATCTCTTAAGGTGCTTGACCAAGGAGTACGGTCAACAATGGGATCAGTTGATTGGGCAAGCTGAATATGCCTATAATGATACTATCAACAGATCAACAGGGAAGAGCCCCTTTGAAATTGTCTATGGACTACATACTAGAGGTGTCTATGAGATGAGAGACTTGAAGGATGGAGTCAAGGGAAGTGGATATGCTGATGAATTTTCCTATGCAATGCAGGAGATTCATGATACAGTTAGAAAAACATTGGCAGAAAATACCATGAAGCATAAGACCAAGTTGGATGAGCATAGAAAAGAAGTTCAGTTCAATGTTGGAGATTTGGTGATGGTGCATTTAAACAAGTCTAGACTGCAGAAAGGAGTCCCTCATAAGTTGCAAATGAAGAGGATAGGTCCCTGTCCTATCTTGGAGAAATATGGAAGCAATGCTTACAAGGTGCAGTTACCAGACGACAGTGGACTGTCCCCTATTTTCAATGTTGCAGATCTAGTTCATTACAAAGGACCACTACCAAACATGGATCAAACCCTCCATGAAGTCATCCAAGATGTGGAAGAACTCAAACTGCCCTCTGCTACAGTCAAACAAGTTGACAGTGTATTGGATACTAGGGTCTATAAGAGGACTAGAACCAAAGAATACAAAGAACATCTGATTAAAAGACATGGTCAACCTGATGCAGATGCAGTGTGGATCAAGGAGTCAGAGTTCAAGAAGTTGGGCATTGATCTCAACTTACTCAATCCAAGGGTGGATTGAAATCTTTTGTTTTGGGGAGGATGGTGCAGGAGCACCTAGGCTAAACTCCAGTTTGTTATGTTCAATTTTGGCTTGTACCTGACCTTAGCCAAGTCAGGGTAATGGTGTGTTTATTTTTTACCTTAGAAGGTCTTACTTGTGTGTGGTGAGTTGGTCACTAGGACTAAAATCATCTTAGTGTAATCATTGTTGTTAAATTTTTCTTTAATTAGCCTTAGACAGCTTATGTTGGAATGTAAAGCATTAAATGTGTGCTAGATGCATCTAATTTGTTAGAAGATTCCAAGAGGCAGTTAGGGGAGTTGTTGGCTCAGAATCAAGGAGATTGAGGTCCTAAGATGTAGGATGATGGAAAAGTTGCAAGAATGTTGCAACGTTGCATGACAACATTGTTAGGTTGCATGCAACTTAGTTGTCTTGGATTCCCTAAAAATTAGGAGTATGGGATCGATCAACTTCCCTTGAAACATGGAAAAGGCATCTATGTAGGTGTGGTGGCTAGTAGACAAGTAGGGAGAATGCATTGTAATGAAGTTTTTGGTTTGAAGGAATAGAGAATTTCTACATTTTCTGTGTATACTGTATGTTCTTGTGTGACAGTGTTATTAGATGAATTAGGAGTGTTGATTTATTAGTAGATTTGTGTTTATACAATATTTTTGAGTATCTTCCATGTTGTAATCAAGTTGCTTTGAATTGATTTAGGGCTTTGGATTCATAAGTTGAGGTTGTAGAGAGTTTTCTTGTTTTGTACAGTCCAGTCAGTCTCTTCATGGCTCCCCCATAAACTCTGACCATAGGATCTTCCTGAGATTAGTTGGGTATGGAAGGGGAGCCAATGAACTATAAATATTTATCAATAGGATTCATGGGAAGGCGAGAAAGCATTTTTAAAATCAAACCCTAGGTGAGCTAGGATAGTCCAGTTAGGAGTTTGATGGTAAAAAGTGAAGAACATAGGCATGGGTTACAAGTAATGTACGGAACAAGCATGGTATCAGGTAGGGTAAGATAGGATCTTCACATACCAGAAGGATTGAAGCTTCAACCAATCCATTTGTGTGAGAAATTAGGAGGAGGTCAGTGAAACCCTAAGAATTAGGCCTAATAGCCCTTTTTACCCTTGAATGTAGGAACCTACTGTACAGAGGAGACAGAGGTTTGGAACCCTGTGAAACATTTAAAGGCTCAAAGAGGGTGCTTGGAAATGAAGTTTATTTGCTAGGTTGTTTGGAAAGTTAAAGCAAGAAAAGAAAAAAGGTGACTGGTAAGGGCTACAAGGAATTAGGCCTCACCAAGGAAAATTCTCGAAATCGGGTAGTGTGAAGATTGAATACCATCCTAAATGGATCTAATTGGATGTGAAAGGAATGTCTACAGTACCTCTAGCTCCCCTGCAATAGTTCAATATTGTATGTGATGTTGGTACTTAGATTCTTCTAAGTCCAAGAGAGAGTATACCAGTTTCAAAAGAGGTGTTGGTCTTCCAAGGTAAAGCACAGCTGGAAAACTCTTGGAGAAGAGTTGGAGCAGGACTTGGTTAATCATCCAAGCCCAACAAGAACCCATTGGTGCCAGGTTCCAGGAAGGAGACAGTGAAAAGGTCTTCTAAAAGATTATGCAAGCAAGCTTTGGTTCACCATACACCAGAGCATTGTAAAGCATTATAAACATGATGTTATAGTCCACTTGTCCATTCTTATAACATGAGATTAAGAAACATTTACATAAAAATGGGAAAAATTATCAGTTGAAAATTGGTTATGAAATTATAGAATAAAACTATACATCATGTTGTACAAATGTTATTATTTGCAATCTATCCATTAATTTTAATTTGAGGTAATTAATCATCAATAACATTTTTTGATTAATATGTAATATTTAATAATTTTAGGTAGAATAGTTGTTTAAAATTCACTTTAATAAATAATTTTAGGTATGAAAATAAATTTTTCCTTATAAAAAGAGAAATGAAAAATTAAATAAAATTTAAATTTTTAATAATTAGTTTCTTAAATAATAATAATCTATTCAAAATTTTAGGCACAATATAATTTTAGCTCTATCTTAGTTTTAAATTTACTAGACCTAGATGCACATCTACATTTGACCTTTTTGTGTAGGTTAATCAATGAATTGATTGATTATTATTTAATTATATTAAAATACATATCCATACAAATACATGGTAGACTTAAAGTTGTGGATTAAACAATATCTAGGAAAAGTATGGAACATTAAAGGATTCTCTTTTTTTAAAGACTTATTAGTCATGTCTTTTATTACTGACATTGAATAAAAAAAAGTATTCTTTAAAAATAGTCATTCCATTAGTATAGTCATGCCTTTTATTACTAACATTGAATAAAAAAGTATTCTTTAAAAAATCATTTTTTATTTGGATATTAGTTATAATGGTCATCACAAATGAATTTTTCAAAAAAGAAAGATGTTATAAGTAGTATCTACTCCATAATTTTGGGAATAAAACCAATTTTGTTCTTGTGTTATGGGTTAGAAGAAGAATGTGATGAAACGATACACATATATTGCATTGTTAGAATAATTGAATTAGAAGGTATGCCTTGTTTTGAGGCAACATGAGAAACATGTTATTATAGAGTATGGCATGAGAAACATATTTTTGCTTCCCTATGACTTTCTATGACATGGAAAGCATGTTATTATAGTGTATGTTTTTTGAAGCTAAAATTATACAAGGATTTGTGTACACATGTATCTATGTAACAACAAATATGTGGCATTAAAAGTAAAATCACAAAACCCACGCTTGTTTTCCTCCCTACCATATTGGCATCATGAAGCCCCATGGACTCTAGCCAAACCCCTGAGAAAGAAAAGGATGAAATTCCCATGAGAGATTTCATGGAGTTTCATCATACATTACACAATTAAAACTGTGGGGAAACTTTGGTGTTTCCATATATAATATCTAATATTCTTGTGTTTTCTTTGATGTGATAACTTTAAGGAAAAAAGGTATCCTGGTTTTCAAATCCTTTTTCATGCTTAAACCTAGTTCCTACAAATGAAATACAAGGGTATGTTCTATGCACAAGCAATAAAAAAAAAAGGAACGATAAAAAGTGAGTAAGTATATGGGTAAAATTAATATATACAATGTGAAGCTAAAATTAATCAATAATTTTTACAATTAGTTAACCAAATCTATCTATTGACAATGGAAAATTTTTGTACTTACATACACTGTTGATCGTGTTTAACAAGGGAAAGCTACATTGGATCGAGTTGTAGGAGCATGAAATAATTTGAAATAGATAGTGTACAATACACTAACTTTATTGAATGCCTATTATATTTGTGTAACAATACAAATGTTCAGTAATATGCATATACAATAAAAGAGGTTAGCACTATTTGTTGTAAATAGAAAGAGATAAAATGGAACATTTTGAATACATAGAATCTTGGTAAAATTTTTTTTATAAGTAATCTATTAGAGAAGTTGAAAAGTGAGTTGTGGAAATAATGAAAAATGCAATGGTTAGAATAGGCTATATTTTTGGTAGACAAGTGTATGTGAGAATTTGTGTGTCCATGTATATAAGCATCAACAAATATGTGAGGGTGGAAGGAATAAGCACTAAACCCACACTCGTTCTCCCCCCTACCATATTGGAAAGGTCCATGGAAAATATCATGGAGTCTTATCACATATCACAGAATAACAAAGTTTGTGAGACTGGGTGTTTTCAAACAAGACCTCTAATATTGTAGTCTTTTTTTTGTTGTGACAAGTTGAAAAAAAAATGTATCCTAATAAAGAATTGGCATCATGGGATTTGAAGACAGTTGGAGAAACATGGATAGATGAAATATATAGAAGAGTGTATAACAACTAAAAAGGTGCATCTAACTTCACAAACATATATATCGACATAGATTTTTTTTTCAAGTGCTTGTATTTGCATTGCATGGCTAAGATGTATATGTAGAAAAGTGTTTGTGAAACATGGGCACATATAACAACCAATAACTAGAAAGGAAAAAAATGTAGTCATGTACAAAATGAAAACCAAGCCAACCATGAAATTGTAAATGGTTTAGTTTAATGGAGCAACATGCACCATTGTCATGTGCTTCTAGGTATAAACAATGTGATGCAATCAAAAAATTGTTTGTCCTCTCAGAAGCACACGATAACAGTGTTCGATTGTCATCCATGATCACATAAACCCACACTCATTCTCCTCCCTACCATATTGGCATCATGAAGCCTTGTGGGCTCTAGCCAGACCCCTGAGAATAAAAAGTAGGTAAGGCCCATGGAAAATCTCATGGACTCTTATCATATATCACACAATAATAAAATTTGGGAAAGGCGAGTGTTTTGAAACAAATTTTGTAATATTGTATTGTTTTTTTTGGTCTGACAAGTTGAAAAAAATAGATATCTTGGTAAAGAATTAGCATAATGGCGTTTGAAGATGGCTAGAAGATGTATAGATGGAATATATAGAAAAATGTACAATAATTGGAAAAGTCCATCTAACCTCACAATGCAAGTTTAAATCTACCTATATTAAAAATGCAATTGAAATCTAAGGAAGAATATAGTAAAAATGGTCATTGAATTGACAGGCCAATTGTTACATAGATTGCCTACTAATACATAATGCATATTTTGCTTTGGGGGAGTGGGGGAAAAGAATATCATAAAATATATTGATAAAAAACAAGCAACCTACGTAATAGTTGGCTTCTCAATTCAAAATTCAAGCTTCTAGATAAAATAGAGAAATTGTAAAAGAACTATTAGTAAAACACTTTAAGAATTAGAGATAAATGACAGATGATTGAAACCCACATGAAACATATTGATACAAGACATGAAATCTATGTAAGAGTTGGCTTGTCTAATCAAAATTGCTCACACAGGAAAACACTTTCCTTCTCCTTCCATGTATCAAGGCAACCAACTACACCACTACCAGCATATGCAAGTAGGAAGCTCTACAACTGTCATAAGAAGCCCTGAGTAGTTTGTTCTAGGGAGCTTGAAAAAGATGAAGGGAAAAGAATATCATGAAAGATATTGATATAAGAGAGCTACATTGTTTGGTAGTAGATATTGAAGACACATAGAGGACTTGAATAATAGGTATTAGAATAACACTTGTTTGGTACTAAATATTATATATAAAAAGCAAAATTGTATTGAGTTCCCTAAAACATAGACAAATACATATGCACATTTATTATTGTATTCAATTCCCTAATTGAGATGTAAAAATATACATATAGGCAGATATGCATATTCATATATGTAAACAAAGAGCACTGTGGCTTGTTTGAGAATTCAATAGAAATTTATATATACATATGTATATCTAAACAGATTTGTATACTATGTTTATTCGTATTTATGTAGACTACGATTTTAAATAGAGTTTAAATTAGCATGTATAAGTATTTTCTACGTTGTGAGAAAAACACTTGAATACATCCATAGTATTCAATGATATAGAATTAAGATGTTAAGAACAAAGCATTTAATCGTGCAGTATGTGTAACATATTCATAATGCCACAATGGCTCTTCTAACAATGCAACTGGATCAATATATTTTCTTGCATATTTTGGAGTATAATTTCCCACATTGCAACATTGAACATTGCATTTACTTCCTATTGCACCATCACACCACAATGCCAGGATGATATATATATATGTATATATATATGCATACATATATACATACATATGTATATATGTATGCATATATGTATATATATATATATATATACATACATAAATATACATATATGTGCATGTATACTTGTATATATATGCATATATATATGCATATATATATACATACATATATATACACATACATATATATATATATATATATATATATATATATATATATATATATATACATATATACATGAATATATTCTAAATTTGAGCTCCATTACAAATAAGTAAATTGTAAAAGAGCTATTAGGAAAACATTGAAGAACTACATATGTCTAATTCTTAAGTATTATCCTAATAACTCTTGCAACTGTTACATAGACTACTTGCCTTGTACCAATATGTTGCATGATATTATTTTTCCCTTATCTATTTGAAGCTCCTTATAAAAAAATTTAAATTGGAATTATTTTTTTGTTTGTATGGCAAGAAAATATATTGATTAAGTTGCATTGTCAAAAGAGCCATTATGGTGTTGGTTTGGTATCAGACTATTGTAAGAATCATCACCCTCAGGTCTGTTCTATAACATATTTGAGGTTTTTAAAATTGTTGTGCTTTGGAATTTGTAAGTTATCTTACATGGGTATTCTGCATAAATGATTTGTCCATAATATTGAATTCTAAGCAATTTCGCTCAAATTTCCAATTAATTATGTGGTGTTATATGTATTTTGGGAATATTATTGCATCATATAATTGTTGCCATAACATAGAGAAAATAGGTATCATCATAAAAAAATGGGTTTAAATAATTGATTTGGCAAGTTGAAAGGATAGATGTATAAGTGTGGAGAAATGTGACTGACATAATAGAGTATTTTTTGTATTTGCAGTAGTCAAATATATGATGATGCAAGGAAAAAGCAGAAAACCCATGCTTGTTCTTCTCCCTGCCATATTGGCATCATGAAGCCACCTTGGCTCTAGCCAAACCCCTAAGTAAGGAAATGTATGAAAGACCCATCAAAAATTTAATGGAGTCATATCATATATTAGGCAATGCTGAAGTAGGGGAAATTTCAGTGTTTTCATATAAGATTTCTTATATTGTGACATTTTTTTTGGTGTAACAACTTTAAAAAGATGGGATGGTGATGAAAATTTTTCTAGAGATAATTTTTCCCATAAGCTAAAAAGATAATTGTAGAAACATGGACAAATGTAATGTGTACAATAGGCTATGGTTATTGTAGTCAAGTGTATGTAAGAATTTTCTTGAAGTTTCCACCCAGATTTTCATCAGCCTAGATTTGAATTAGATTTTTTCGTGCTAGAGATGCCCCGGCCAGTGGGCACTTGACCAATTTTTTTGTGGTGACATGGAGCTTGGTAATTATGTGGGTTGGCAGTGGTGGATTTGGTGTCCTTGATGCATGGAAGCTAAATGGTTGTGTATAATATTTAGTACCAAATAAGTGTTATTCTAATACCTCTCATACAATTAATCTATTTTATTCAATATATATATATATATATATATATATATATATATATATATATATATATATATATATATATATATATATATATATATATATATATATATGCGTATATGTATCTATCTATGTTTTGAAGTATTGATTTTCATATACAGTTCACATTGTATGTAAATATATATATCTAATATGACGGTGAAAGGAAAAGTGCAAATCACATAGTTTCTCTCCTCCCCACCACATTGTCATCATGAAGCCTCATGGGCTCCTGATAAGCTATCAACCAAGTAAAGCATGAAACACTAATGACAAATTTGATGCAGTTCCATCATATATCACACAATGATGAAGTTGATAAAAAAATTGTGTGTTCCAATATATGGATTCCTTTTCCTAGTGTTTTTTTTTGCTCCAACAACTTAAAAAAAAAGAGAATGCTGATAAAGAACTGTGGAAGATGGATTTGGTTTATGATGTTGATAAATATAGGAAAAGGAGAATATACAAGAGGTCTTGTTTCAAAGTAGAACAAATTCTATAGATAAAATAAATAGATGTCGTTAAAAGGAAGACATCAAAGAAATAGGAAAGGTTTTGCTTCAAAGCATACAATGTATACAAAAAACTTTATAAACATACCTGATTTTGGTATGTACTGGAACGTATCTAGCCATGTAAAAAGAAAAGAGGTGAATGTATAACTTTGGTATGTACTAGAGAATATCTAGCCCTGCAAAAAGAAAAGGGGTGAATGTATAAGTTAGTAAAATATAAATTTATAAAACAAACCTTGATTATGGTTATAGCTATGGGAATTTTTTAGGCACCAATTGTTCCACAAATGGGCTTCATATCTCCTTGTTCATCTATGCTTGCATCGAGGCCAACATCATATTACTACAAAGCAACATTTTATTTCAATCAATGTGTGTGTGTGTGTGTGTGTGTGTGTGTGTGTGTGTGTGTGTGTGTGTGTGTGTGTGTGTGTGTGTGTGTGTGTGTGTGTGTGTGTGTGTGTTTGTGTGTGTGTGGTTAGATGTGTATGAAATGGAAAAAAAGACAGTGTGAAAACAACTTACAACAACAATAGGGGGAAGAGATAGTGCAGATTGCAGAACACAACACTTGTTAAACCATTCAATTTGCCAACTAGTGGAGGTACATGGCCGGTTTTTTACCATTATGTACCCATTGAGAAAGGCAACCAACTCCACCACTACCATCCCATGTGGTCAAAAAACTCCACCATTGTTGTAAATAGGTCTGGGCAACGCCTCGCAAATTGCATGTAGTGTTATCATATATTAAGCAAAAAATTCAATGTATAGAAGACTATATATTTCTGAAAGCAATATAGAGGAAGACCAAAACAATAAAATTCTCAAAAGAGAATTCTATAGATCAACATTATACATATACATATACATATACATATACATATACATAAACATGCATATACATATACATATACATATACATACACTTGCACATACATATACATATACATATACATATAAATATATACATATACATATACATATATACATACACATACATATACATACACATATACATATACATATACATATACATACGCATATAATTTTTTTCCTTCATTTATTGTTTTTAGTTATCTTTGTGCATCGTTGGTGTTATACTCATTACCATATGAGCAATTGCAGTTAAATCTTCTTTCTTTCATCAAAAAAATATGGTTACGGTTAGCAATTTTTTCACCTCTTTTATTCTCCATGTACTTGGCACTAAATATTATAGAGAAATAGAGAAGACTTGCTCAGGGTTTTTAATGACAACATGGAGCTTAGATCTTCAAAAAAGGATGTTCCTAAATGGTGCTCATTGGTAAATAAGGATTGCAAAATAAATTATGAATTTAGAATTGACAAGGCAACTGTTACATAGTAAATGTCTTTCTAATAGCCCTTTTACAGTTTCCCTATTTTTCTATAATATTTAGTGTCAAATAATGTAGCTTGAATTTTGAATTGACAAGTGAACTATTATATAGATTAGTTTAGGTACGATATAATTTTACCTATGTCTTAGTTTTATATTTATTAGACCTAGATGCACATCTATATTTCACCTTTTTTTCTAGGCTAATCAATCAATTGGTAGATTATTATTTAATTTTAAGATACATATGCATAGAATTACATGGCAAACTTGAAGTTATGGATTAAATAATGTTTATCAAAAATATGGAAGATTAAAGGATTTTCCTCTTTTAAAGAGTTATTAGTCATGTCTTTAATTACTAATATTCAATAGAAAAGTATTCCTTAAAAAAACATCAGTCCATAACCTTAGGTATGGCATATTTTTCCAAATGCTTATGTGGCAGTAGATGATTTATTACTTTGATCTTACTTATTTTCATTTTTTAATTTGAATATTAGTTATGATGGTCAAA